>VZTB01018173.1:21384-118809 GCA_013397245.1 Thryothorus ludovicianus
CTTTTGAAAAAGTTTTTCTGTTGTTATGCATGTTTACGACTTGTTTATAGTGAAAAACCTCAACGTTTTCAGTACATACCTACTTCTATCTTATCATTCTTCCAGAAAAAAAAAANCCTATTCTTGCTTTTAGATTCTATATCCATATAACTCTTATAACCACCCCATCCACATCAGCTCAATTCTTTGTTAAGGCACAAGACAGAGTATTATGCCTTCAAAAATTACTGCCCAGCTTTAAATTTCATGGCTGTCACATGCAATATCTTGAATGCAGGGAATAATAATGCTTCCCAGTGAATTTCAGAGAAAATGTCATACAACTTTTAGCAATAAAGCCTTTGAAATCCTTCTTAATTTGTTTTCAAATAAAGGTAATAAATTTTCTGGGATTTCCTCACATAGGAGAGGAATAATGAGGAGACCGTATTTTGCTAAATTGCGTTCCAACATAAAATTAAAATGTTACTATGCTTTAAAATACAGCAGTAAACATCTTTGCTTTGCTTCTAGCTTTTTGATTTTTCAGAGATGATTTATCATTCTCCTTAATGTGACTGTAAAAGATACTGAATTCTTCAGCATTTGACAAGAACAATCATTTTGTCAGGTTTTTTCACTCCAGAAAGTTGGCACAGAGACAGCTGGGGTAGGGCTTTAAAGAGTACTGACTGCACACACAAAGCTAGTTTAGAGTAGCTGGTGAATTTTAAATCTGCCCCACAGCTGACTGCACTAACAAGAAATGATGCATTAGTCCTTCCCACAAAGGGAAAATCCTTACACAGCTTGCAGAACTAGGCTTACAGTTAGATTTATTCCAGTCTGGGGGTTGAAACCTGGTGGGAAATAACTTTTGACAAGAGGGCAAAGGCAGTCTGTATTCAAATAGAGCTCCTGCATTAAGTTCCCACAAGAATGCCTTTCACTCACAGACTTTAACCTCTGCTCATCTCAGACCTCAGGCTTGGGCATCCTCATTCTTTCTGGAGGTTTCCTATGTAGCTTTAGAAACCACTGCTGAGCACAGGGAGTTGCTGCTATTTCTTTTTTCCCCTGGGTCATTTTTCATCTTTACTACATTGTTCTTCTAAGTCTCCATATTTTATACAGAATCCATACATCTTATTTTCTCCCCTTCCTTTGGAACTTAAAAATGAAGTGGTGAAACACACAGCACAGAGTACAAGAATAAGGGCTGTTCCTCCTGCTATAGTTCTGTAGAGAAGTTCTCAAAATCCTCAAATTGAGATTCTTCCATTCTGTGATTAGAAAGGAACTTCAAGCATTAAGCAGATGGCACTACACACTCAGAGTTTACATGACAGCTGCATTTCCTGAGATGAAGGAAGCTCCTTCCCTTCACTACTCACTAGTCCCTTTTTTACTTTCTTGTATAGGAAGAATCTGAATCTGACTGCTTGATGAGCTCCAGTTATCTTTCTGGCTGTAACAATTAACTCTTTTCTACCTGGCATCTTAAATTAGTCAAGAGCCCTAGAAAGAGATTTAATGTCTGTAGGCTGCCCCAACCCCATGTTCAAAGGTTGGAAACAAAATCTCTCAACCCATCAGGAAGAAGAATTTAGAATTTTAAATCACTTGTTACAGCTGCTGATAATAGAAATACTCAATCGTGGAGCTGAGCTGTTTACAGAGGTTAAGTGAAATTTGCATTATCAGTTAAGTCATGATTAGGGGTATAGGCTAGAGAGATAACTAGGATTTTCAGGCGCACACAAAAATGTCATGTCTTCAAATATATGCTCTCATATACTTCTCTATGAACTTTACTCTCATTTATACATGCTTTGAATGACATAGGGCTTGTAAGAACATCACTTTAGCACATAGCAAAAAAATTTTTGAAAGAAGATTTTTGGGTTTTAACATTTCTATGGTTTTGTATATATTCTACTGTTTCACTGTCTCTGGGTAGTATATGATTATCGTTCCAAAAGTATATGAGAAAAACACCACAAGTAATTTGTTGCTGACAATGAAATATAATTATACTGGAATATATCATGGCAACCTGATAATTGAATCTTCTAAAATATGATTTTTCTCATGCCAGTAAGAGGAAGTGATGAGAAAAAGAAAAGAGTAACTGATATGTGCTGTTCAGATGCATGAAACCTGGATGAGTTTCAGTGAACACTACTGCAACAGCAGATATTCACCTTCACGTGCTCTCAGACCAGAGATCTAAAAGGGTTAGCAATAGTATGTGAGACAGATGTAGGCTGTGTTCAAGAGAGTGGTTACACACTAAACCATTTAAAATTTTCATTAACATTGACCAATAATTCTAACTCCAAGCTAAATGCTCTTGGCCCATCCTAAAGAAAGTAAAACACTATTATAATGTGCAGTTTCCAGACATATCGATGTGCAGTTCCATTTTGAATTTTTGGAAGCTGCTTCAGTTGGCATAATTGTTTCACAGACACAGGGTAGTTTGAAAAGGGAAAAAAAAATCCCCTTGCTAGTCTTATGTCTAGGGTGATTTCTGTCTTAGTTTACTGTCAGAATCAGAGATTGTCTACTTTTAACACAGTCACAGTACAACAAAATCAAAACATTTTGATTTCCTATCTGATGGACTTGCCCATCCTGATAGATAATGGTCAGATAATCAAAACAGAAGATACCCTAGCACCAGTCCCTAGAGCAGTCCCAAAAAGTGTGATTGCAGAGAGGTCCTGTTCAAAGATACACAGCTTAGCTCTAAGTGCAGCTTTACACTTACCCCTGTGCAGCAAAACCTTTAAACATACCTGTGTTTAAATATGCTCCTGAATCAGAGCCATAGCTAGCTATCAGAAAGCATCTGCTCTCTGCTGTTGCCTCAACCTGGTTTAGCTCCCAAATTTTTTATTTAACATAGGAAATGCAAGTCTATGCAAAGGCTTGTTTTCTGGAGTTGCTTGTCACCAGGAGGCAGATGGATAATGCCACAATTTGTAATTCATATGAGCAACATCCCACCCATTGCATTTCTTAAACTGTACGCACTTTAGGTGAGATTTTTACCTAGGCTGAGATCCTGGTTGGGGCTGGGGAAAAAACTCAATAGGATAAAAAGTAAATAGTGATAGGGAAACAGGCATTGGTACTACTAGCATGATATCATGGCATGTGTGCTGACAACACAGTCATCAAGGAATCATAAAAGTACCCAGGAACCAGACAATTTTACAGGAGTTAGTTACACAAATGATGTCAGCTAAATCAAAATTCTTTATTTTACATTTAATTGTAAAAAGAAGACAAAGGTGATAAAAAGAACTCTGAGAGGCAAATGTCTGAGACCATAATGATGGCCTAAAGCACAAGGTCAGATGGACAGATGTGTTATAAATTGTCATTGATGGAGCTATGACAGTTTCCTCAGCTGAGATCTTGCCCCATATAAGTTCATGATTGTAAGATCAAAAGAACTAGAAGAACTATTAGGTTTAGTTTTAAATCGAGGCAGCAAATGTTATGATATTCATGGTGTGTATCAAGTAGCCATCCTCCACACAGACCTTTTTATATCTTGAAAATTTTATGCATTATATGCAGATAAGTATTGCCAGAAGCACTTTCTATTACCAGATACCTCTGTAATGAAAGATAGGGATGGAACCTGGAAGGAGACATTCGTCATATTTCTTTCTTGAATTAGTTAATAAAAATTCTTTTAATAAAGCACTGAATACCAAGAGGGCTAAGCTTTTACATTAGCAGCATTGGTACTTTATATCAGGACCCGTTCAAGAAAAGGTATTATTTCTCTTCATAATTATTTTTTATTAATACTGCTAATATCATTGCACAGTATTTTAACAGAACTCTCTTTGATGAATTTTAAAAGTAGAAATGAAACTGCAGGCTAAAGTTGTTCTCTATAGCTAGCTCTCATTTGAAGTGGAAATGAGGGATTTTCGTTGACCTCATTTTCTTTGTTCTTGTGGTGGTGGATAGCCACGTCTGAGGAGTGCATGAAATACAGCCATTGCTTTTGGCCCAAGACTACTATCTCTACTCTGATATTATTCATTTGCACAATTAATTACAAAGGAGTGCTGGGATTTATAACAGAAATAAGGTGACAATGAAAGGCTAGAAGAATTAAGCCCTGTGGAGCTTTCAAGTAGCAAGAAGCCAGGTCCCTGAGCTTACTCAATAAAGCCTTTCGAACACGCTTAAGCCACATTAAAGCCAGTTGCTAGCTATCATCCCTTTCTTTTGGAAGCTGTATGTTTTGAAGTTGAAACCAAAATCTTAATTCTAAGTTTTAGAAATTGAGGAGGAAATATACAGTTGAAACAGCCCTGTATCTAAAGCAGCAAACACTTTGCTTATCTTTCCCAGAAAATGGTAAGATACATTAGGAAATTACAGAGGCTTCTAAAGGCTTCTAAAACGTCTCTTGTAGGTCAGGAGGCCAAAGGAGTGGTGTAAGATTTCATTTAAGAATGTTTTTAAAGGACTTTAATTTGCTAGAAGTTACCAATAGGAAAAAACATACTGATCTTTGCAAATAGCCAAAATTATTGAAGCTATTGAGACCCAGACAGAGTAGCAACACTCATGTTCCCATATTCTTCCTGTAAGTATTCCTTAATTACCAATTAATAATTTGTGCAATAAACTAGCTTTAGCCACATTTCCTTGTGGCCCAAATAATTATCTCTTTTTGTATCTCTAAATTTTTAAAATATGTAGTTGCCATAAACAAGACTGGATATGAGAGGTCCAGAATATTCACATTATCCTTTACTGTGTATGATCCATGGAGTCCTGGAGATAAAACTGGAGCTGATCTATTTACATTAACAGTAAACAAATTACTTGTGAAAACTTCAGATTCAGGTCTGTAGGAATATTACCCAAGTAATGATTTTCAGTCCAGATTTAGGCTTAAATTTACCCTTCAGCTGCCATTTTATTTATATATAAGTATATATGTATATACATTGTAATTTACTCTTCCATGCAATACTTTGTAGTAGTACAACACTGACTGTTAGCCACTAAGTTCAAGTCAGTCAGTTGTTCTCAGCACTGTTTAGCTAACTAAAGTTTCTTATTGTCTGCCACAATGCTCATTATCCAAGCCAATTTGTAATGATATATTAATATATCAACCAGAAACAGCACAATTACCGTACATTACTTCTAACACATTTTTAAGCCATCACTGTATGACAGTGAGCTTATCAAGTTTATAATGCACAACTAAAGTTTGTTATTGTGATGACTTGTACAACATTGGAGTGTAATTATAACAGCCTATAATTTCTTTGTATTAGAGAATTATTCATATTACCATGTTGCTCATAATTCCTCATTAGTCATCAGTTCTTTATAAAATAAGAGAGAAAGCAGGCCCTTATCATCACGGTGTGTATGACTACATTTAAGTAGAAAATGATTTAAGTGGTTACTTATTTTACTTTTTCCCAGGAATAAAAAAATTAGATATTATTGTTGAGAAAGTATGACTTAAAATTGGGAATTACCATAAATAAAGATTGACTGTTTGGTATTCACTCAGGGCTCTTTTCTACAGGCTTTATTATAAAGTTATTAATTGTATGAGCCTAACCTGCACTTTTATGTTCAAACAGTGAACAAGATGCCCAGAAAATAGTTGTGTATGTCAGATTAGTCATAATATGATTAAGGCCTTCCTCTTACTTTTCCAAGTTATAAAATTAATAGGTGGGTCTCAAGGCAATTAAAAGGCCAAACTAGTTTGAATTATTGGGTAGTTAAAATTATTTGTACTTTGCACAAACATTGTTTATTTGACAAAACATATTTCTTGTAAGATCATTGTCTTTATGGAACACTTGGATAATAAATTCAGGGAGTACCTTTTCTTTCTGATGTAGTTGAAATCTTTTGTTCTGAGCCACTCAGTAATTCATCATGCAGGTTTATAATTTCAGTTTTATACCAAAACTGAAGCAGCAATCTGTTTTTCAGTGGGCTTTATCCCTACAGTTAAAGCGATGTAATGCCAGCTTAGAAAATGCATTTTGTATCATCATCTGTCGCAAGATTACCGTATGATTCAAAGGAAGTCACTTAAGCCAGACTTTTGAGAGGAAAGATGTTCCTCATTTTCTTTGTGCTTATCTTGTCACAGCAAAGTTTTCATTTGCAAAAATGCAGCTCCAATTGAAACCTAAGAAAAGTTGGGCTGTGAAAAAAATAAAGCAAAATGCTATGAAAATCTGTATGTGGATTATTCAAAATGGGCAAAGACAATCTTAAATCTGTCTTTTTCTAAAGTTTATACTTCACAAATTGGTTTTATTTAAAAACAAATAAAATAGAAAACTCAAATATCCTCATGTTGAGCCGTTGGAAAACACTAAAACCAGTCAGGATGCCAGAAATCAAGGGACAATTACATTCAATTTTATATTAATGTTTAGAATGCTTTATGGCTAAGTCCTAGTGGGGAAAATCAGTCTCCAGTGATTTGCCTAAGGGTTAAAGGGAGCACAGGTGATAGCTTTCAGAACCTTCTATCCTTTTCATTTGCTAAGTTCCTCTTTTCTGCTGTTGCCATCCATCCCATATGAAAAATAAAATGCCCAGATTAACTATTTATCATCCTATTACATTTCATGCCTCAAGGATTAAGTAAATACCTAATAATTCTGAGAAATGTTGAAACACTAAAGCCGGAAAAACTGTAAAAGATACTACTAAGTATAAGATTGAAACCTGTATTTAGTCATTCAGGTAAGAAAGCCTTTTTGGGTCTTTCCAAGGTGTGGCCATCTGAAAGTAATTATTGTTTGCCTCTGTTATTCCCCTGGCCCCCTACAGATATAAATTTTAGGACAGGATACATTGTTTAGTAAGGGTTCTGCTCCCTCTTCACTGCCTGCAGAGGAAATCTAGATGACTGCCTTAGATTAATTGCCTAAACAATGAGCAGCAGAGTAATGTGCAATTAACATTAACCAGCTTCCTTTAGCATTCATCCAGGAGGGGAGGGATGGCAGAGGAATTTTTTCCTATACAGAATGACCAAATAGTGATTTTCCACATTATTTTAGCACTAGAATTTGTTAAAATTATCCATCAGTTCTCATTTCTTTTTGTGAATAGTGCTTTTAGGGCATTCAGACATTTTATTCCAATGCAAGCCTTCTGTGTTATTTTGTCTCTTATTTTCCTCAGGTTCTGAGATTTTTTCCCAATTTTTCCCATTCTGCTGTAGCCTTAATACTTGTATTTTAATGAGAGAGGAGATAGAGGCCATGTCACTGATACCTGCCACATGATTTAACAGAGATAAGAGAGGAATCTCTCTCTCTCTCTCTCTAAAATAACAATCTCTCCAATGTCCCTTTGAAAATAACAAAATCTGATCATCTTTACTAAATTACAGGACTTTTAAACAGTGGTTTCAAATATCTTACTGTGCAGATTTACTCCTTCAACAATGAATCGAGCTGAAACAGTGATTTATTTACAGCCTACTTACATCCTACCTGAAAGTATTACTTTTCAACAATCTTGTCAGCTGGGGGAAAAAAAGTGTCATTTATAAAATTACCACTTTCTAACTTTGTTCTTACGTGGTAGTGATAACTTTGAGACATCTCCTTTATTTTTTTTAAGAAAAAATGAGGTAAAATGTTTGTGCATAAGCTGTGATTTTTAAATTTTGCAGTTCTACAATTTATGCAGTAGTTATAGATGCTTCCTGCCTGGAAGAACCATCTGTGGTCCAATTTATGTCTGTTGCCCCAGAAGTTCTAGCTCTCTGCTCTGAGCATTTCTGATACTTGTTTTATATGCAGGGAGTAGAGTAAATGGTCATGTGTCTCCCACTGCAAATCCTGAAGAAAAGAAAAAACAATATGTTCTGGACTTGGTGCCCACAGCATGGTAGACAATATTTTCTTGAATTAGGTGTGAACATCCGTGGCTACATTTTGGAATGCTCTTGCAAAACTGGTCTGTGTCATTTTAAATTTCTGTGTGTTAGTTGAGCCCTGTGTTTTTGTTTATTTTTCTTCCCACTCTGATACACAAGTGTTTATGAGAAAAAAACAGAAATAAAAACATATTTTTAAAAGGGTTTTACTTACAGTAACAGTAATCAACCATTGTATGTAACTGTACATTTTCCTTCTCATTTATGCCTGAAGATGTCTTGTTGTACTTAACAGGTAACAGAAGCACTTAAACTCTTCTACCAAAGTTCCTGATGGATTTTGTTGACAGGTTTCTTTCTTATGGCTCAGTATGTGACCAACACCCAGCAATTAAAAATGACAGCTGATGAATGACACTGTGTAGTACAGAATAAAAAAGGTTGACCATCTGAGCCCGAATTTTCAGTGCTCTTTGATGCCCACTGTGAAAATCGTGTGAATAAGTAGCACACTAGCAGTGAACCCAATCAGCAGGAATTCATACTTCAGTGTTAACTCATACAAAAGGCTGCTCCTCTATTTCATGTCTGTTGGTATTTGTTATCACCACCCACTATTCAAAAATTGTCTTACAAAATTCCCACTTCCAATTAAACCAGGTTACTGGGGCAAGTAAACAGCTTTGCTTCAGTTACTGTTTCACTGAAAATGACAGGATGAATTAAGGACCTTTTATAATATATGTTTAATGGCAGGGACACTGATACTCAGCTACATTATCTGATGGGAATCTCCAAAAGGCAGAAGACAAGAATAACACAAAGAGACACTTTTTTGTTGCAATAGGCTTTTCTTTGATGATTAAACTGACTGATCAATGACAAGTAAATATGATAGAGGAATTATTTTAAAGTTACACATACATACATACCTATATATATATGAAAATAAATAAAAGTGAGAAGAATTAAAGCAAACTTCTCGTGCTGATATAGCAGAGTTTTACTTCCCTTATCAGCTTCATATGGAAGTGATTCACTTCTGATAGCTTTGGTGAGCTGACTCAGGCTCAGCTGTGCAGCCCAGCTAGTGGGAGAGAAGAAAGTAGAATGCTAATGCCAAAAACAGGAGAGGAAGAAAAAGTGAGTAAAGGAAGGGGGACAATAGGATTTTGCCTTTTACTGGAAGGGCTGTTAAATTAGATCAGCTATTATGTAGAACTAAAATTAAAAAAATATATTACCCGAAAGGCATGAAGAACTCACCCTAAAGCCAAATGGAAGATAACTGTATGTTTCACCAATTCATTTGCCAGCCTCTATCTTCAGAGACAACAGCTGTTTCCTTCAGCTTTGCATTTCAGTATTAAAAAACCTTTTCTGCCACAAGGCTTGCCAGGAGTTTAGAAACATTTTTGTAATGAATTTACTGCAGGTTTTATTTGCTCACTGTGGTATTGCTGAACTCTGGAATAATTAAGGCATCATCCCCTGGTAATATTCCTACTTCTGCTCTACAAAGCTTCAGAGGCACACCTTGAGGTCAGTTATTTCATGTACAGTGGTGGATTGACATTGTCTGAATACCAGGCACCCACCCAAGCTTCTATCACTTCTCTCTGCAGCTGAACAGAGAAAGTACAATAAAGGTTCATGACTTAAGGACTGGGAGAGAGATCATTCATCAAATACCATCATGGGCAAAACAGACTAGAATTATAAATATTGATTGAATTTATTACTAACAAAATCAGAGCAGGATGATGAGAAGTAAAATAAGGCCTTGAAAACACCTTCCCCTACCCCTCCTTCCTTCTCAGTTCTCTTTCCCCAGTGGTGCAGAGAGAGAGGAAATGAGGGTTATGGCCAGTTTGTCACATGCTATTTCTGCCACTGCTCAGGCAGAAGACTCCACATGGAGTCCCTCCAAGGGAGACAGTTCTCCATGAACTCCTCCAGTGTGGGTTCATCCCACAGGCAGCAGCCTTCTGTGAACTGCTGCAACTTGAGTCCCTCTTCCAGGGGGTGCAGTCCTTCAAGGACAGCCTGCTCCAGTGTGGAACCCCTGTGGGGTCACAAGTCCTACCAGAAAACCTGCTCTAGCATAGGTTCCTCTCTCCATGGGTCTGCAGGTCCCTGCCAGGACCCTCCTCTGGCACAGGCCTTCCACATACCCCTGCTCCAGCATGGGTCATTGGGGGTCTCCAGAGGCTGCAGGTGGNTCATCCCACAGGCAGCAGCCTTCTGTGAACTGCTGCAACTTGAGTCCCTCTTCCAGGGGGTGCAGTCCTTCAAGGACAGCCTGCTCCAGTGTGGAACCCCTGTGGGGTCACAAGTCCTACCAGAAAACCTGCTCTAGCATAGGTTTCTCTCTCCATGGGTCTGCAGGTCCTTGCCAGGACCCTCCTCTGGCACAGGCCTTCCACATACCCCTGCTCCAGCATGGGTCATTGGGGGTCTCCAGAGGCTGCAGGTGGATCTCTGCATCCCTGTGAACCTCCACGGACTGCAGGGGCACAGCTGCCCCACCATGGTCTCACCATGGGCTGCTGGGGAATCCCAGCTCTGGTGCCTGCAGCACCTCCTGCCCCTCCTTCTGCACTGACCTCGGGGTCTGCACGGCTGCTCCTCTCACGTCTTATCCTGCTCTTCTCTGGCTGCAATTACAACTGCACAATAACGTTTTTTGGGGGATTTTTTTGGGGTTTTTGTTTTGGTTTTTGTTTTGAACTTCTTAAATCTTTTATCTCAATGGCATTCTCACAATTTCTGCTTTTCCCAGCCTTGACTAGCAGCACATGATTCTTGGACCTGCCAGGGATTTTCTCTGCCGGATGTGGAGGAAGCTTCCAGCAGCTTCTCACAAAATCCGGCTTTGTCAAGGATTTTTAATAAAAATGATGTTAATATAAATTGGTCTGTATGATACATGAACAGAAAAGGTAGGGTTTCTTGAGGTCCAGAAATACTTTTGTATTTCTGCAAATTTATTTAAATTTTTCATTTACTGGAAACACATAAGGAAAGGCAGACTAGTACCAGTATCCAATCATCCACTCTTTTTTTTCTGCAGTAAATGCTTTCTCAGTAATGAGCCATTATTCTCATGCCCTCAGAGAGGCAAATTTAATCCACTTTCTTCAGACAGCTTGTTTTCAAACATTGTGGTCATAGTAAAAGCAAGTGATTGTTAGAAAACTGATTAATTGGTCGGTACATATTTATGGGAAGACTCATTTAAGCTGGCATTGTGGAAGTACTGTACTATAGATTTCAGAGCTCAGGAAGAGGTATAAACAAAGTGAATGAAGCACATTGTATCCTTGTGTCCGTAGTAAAGTAATTTTATTAGGAATCATTAACAGTACTTCAAAAATAATAGTCTTAAAATAACAGTTTTCATCCATATAAGTCATTAATTTTCTATTAAGCAAGGAGTGTGAGGCAAAAAGCCTGACACATTATTACATTCCTCCAACATTGTAGTTTCCATAATTTCTTTGAAATCCATACCTTTCATGTATAGTTCATTAACACTGATCAAAGCACCTATCTTTCTAATAAAGTAAATTTTTCCTTGTAATCATTTGTAGATGTTTCACTTCATGTAATATTTTGGTTGTTCTTTATCCTAAAATCTCATTTCTAATGTTAGGCTATGGTCAGAGAAGTGACATTATAGAAAAGATATATTGATACTTTATTTCTTCTCTCTTAATGGTATCCACAGCAAGTCTCTCATTTTAGAAGTCAAAATAAGATTTTTGTAACTCCTAATACTGTACTTCAAAACTAGTACTTGCAAAATCAGCAGTTTGTCTGACTGCAATGTCTGCTAAAACACAGCATCTCTTAACAGTATATGAGAGAAACTTTCAAAAGTAGTTTCTAATCTTGCAATTAACATATTGCATGCACAAATCTCAGCAATGACTGAAGAGCTACACCTCTCACTAAGCAGCAAGGTGTATGATAGCTTGAATTTTTATATAGGAAAGTCTGCTTTGCATGTTGGGAAGGCTGAAACCCAACTGTTCAGCCCCTCCATCTCTTGTTCTTGATGAAGATGGTAAATCCACATCTTTCAGGGTGGGATTTCAGTGGGGTTTGAGGATATGAGCAGTGTCCTGAACTAACATCTCTAGTACTGGAAAGTCAAAATATACCTTAACTGGCTAAGATGAGGCCAAAAGTGAGGGCAGAATCAGCAGACAACACTCTAGAGGTTTAGTAGGTTATCATTAGGAAAAAAATTAAGACAACTGAAAAACATGCTGTCAAATGGGGATTCCTGCTTTTCCAAAATTTCTTTGCTGTTACACTTTCTGGTAGATATCACTCTTGATCTCCTTGTCCCACAATTTTTTTTTTTTTTTTAATTTCAGTGGTACTCATGAGATGTATAACACTGCAACTCTGCATTAGAAAAGACAAGCATAGGTTTGATTCCTTCTCACATCTGATATTTAAAATTAGTTAAACATTCCTCACTAAGAGAGAGGAAAAAGATCTCCATGCAGAGCCTGAGAGAAAAAACAAATTTTGGGAGTGCAAAATGCAATATTTATTAGAGGTACAAGAACAATGAATTCATTTTGAAATGGCAACATTTGCTTATAGAGGTAACTACAAGTAATTTCTCCATGCCTGCTGAAGAGGCTGTTGTTATTTTTTTCAAAAAGGTTATTTTTCTTTGCTTTACATACATAAACAACAGCCTTAGTTGGGAATCAGCATTTTAATGCCTACTAATAAACTTCCCCATTCCAGATTATTACTCTGTTGTTAAACTACCTGCCATATAATTGATTGGCATCAGAGAGGTTTTTCTGCTACTTCTCTTTGTTGTTTTTGTAAATAATAGTGTTTATGTGTCATTCTAGGGTGAAGCTGAAACCCTCTGCTTTGTCAGTGATAAAAACTGAGATTTCTTGAGCAGTTATTCAATATATCCATGAACTTCACCAATAAAATTGTGCACAGGTGAAAAAGTATGACAAAAAGGGTTATTGTGGTGTGCAGTGAGGTACTTTATCTCATTAAACAGTTTCAATATTTTAAATGCAGAATGTACAAAATGTATATATACTAAACATTTATGCATATACGTCTAAAGAATTATGTCTTATAAACCTGGGGGTATGAATAAATACAAAGATATACAGTAGTAGGATGCATTCAATAGCATTAATTATGTAAGAGCTGACATTATTTCAGTCATATTCCCTGTTTTACTATGTTAATAACCTAAATGTTCATCACAAAGATTTTCCATGTGCGTTTTCTGCCTGAAGAAATGTGTTATTAATTATTACTCTTTTGGGGAAAAGAAAATATTCTTTTTTGAGGTTAAGTAAGATCCATCCCTTAAAAGCAAAATTTAATCTCATTTACAAATCATTTTCAGAACTAAACAAACAAACAAAAACAAACAACAAAAATCTATCCCTGAAGGTAGTGACTTTGTAATTGAGTTGAACATAATCTTATTTGTAAAAGTTAGGGATGGAAAATAGCAGGTAAACCAGACCAGCATAATTATTCCAGAAAAATATTCATGTTGGGCAAGCATATTTTTAGGTTTTGGAAGGTCTACCATGTGGTGTTCTACCACATATCATCCCAGCACTAGGAGATTCTTCCACCCCTTTGAGAATGTGCTTTTGAATCCTTCCTGTAGACAGTTGGATGCCTCAGGAATTTTCTTCTTTCTTGTGCCATTCCTCTTACATCCAAACAAATTGAAGGCAATGGAGAAAAGGAACTGCCCAGACTTCAAAATTAGAGTCGTCATGGTATCTGTACATCCAGGCAGTTGATTTATGTCCATAAAGGGGTGGATTTTTCCTATAGTTGTATCATGACTTTTAGTATTTTTGGACTGACCTATCTGGTATAACAGATTTATACTGAAGCTTTCTTTTTTTTCTATCAGTGACTCCCTGCACAGTCATGCCAGAACAATATTGTGCTTTCCTGAAAGTCGATTTTAGGCACTGAAGGAAGGTCCACATGTACTGATCATTCTGCTGAGACATGGAAACAGACTGATCAGCTCTGTATGACTGAAGAGCCTTCAAGAGAGTCAGAAAAAGGAAAATTCCACAGGCTGATTGTTTTTTAACTGTGTTTCTATTTTCACCATTTATGATGCAATAACACATGATGTTGCTGACAGCACATTAATCCAATATGCAGTAGGATGCTTTCCATTTTAAGCTGTTTGGGATTTTTTCCTTCTGAATTTGGTGTGCAACTTGGTTTCCTCTGTCCAGCACAGTAGAAATCCACACCAGAAAATTATTTTTGTAGGTGAGACATTGAATTCCCAGTGCCAGATGCAGTAAATACAGCAAGCTTGAGCCAAAGAAAGTCAGAATTTCTCACTGGGCAGAACAGATGACTGTGGGTCCCGGCTGTTCCTGATTTGACAGATGTGTTTTTTGAAATTACAGTACCTCTTCATAACCTGGGTTCTACTTATTTTTAGAGTTTTTTGGGCCAGCTGTCTCATGACATTTCAGAAAAAAATGGCTTTTAAAGAACCAGGTCGAAGACTAATTACTTTTTAACATGGAAAGCTAGTCATAAAATCATTAATGTTTTTGTCTTTATTCACTACATTAAGCCAATGTTATGGTGTATTACACAACTGCTATATCCAAACGAAAAAACAGAGATAAAAAAGATCAAATTTTAGAAAATAATCAACCTCTCAGAGATCCTGACAGTGTATGTAATGTAAAAATGCCAATTTCACCGAGAACGTAGGAGGGCCCCATGATGCAGTAGATGATTCTGCCTTCCAGATTTCCCTGGAGTGGAAGCCTCTCCCTCTTGATGTATGAGACAGACTAGGAGTTTTCAGTAGTTCCTATTCAACATGGAAATGACAGATGTGAGTTTTAACCTCAAAATAATAAAATCAAGAAAGAAAAGCAGCTGCATGCAGAACCTCATACACAAATCCTGGCCTGAAAAAAGAGATGTAAAAAAGAGTCATGGCCCTATCAGCAGTGCCTTGACCAGCAGACTGCATCACCAGGCAGAAGAAAAGAAACTTCTTTCTGGGCATCTGCTGAGCTTTCCTATTTTTATGGTGTATGCCCTTCCAGAGCCTCAGGAGGCCCAGTCAGAACACTGGAGCCCACTGTACTTCAATGTAAAGCACATCAGACATATCCACATTTCCTTCTCATGTCATTTGTAGGAACAGCTGGAAAAATAAGAGGATATGAATTTCATTACTACTCCAGCTGAGTTGTAGGGAAATAAATAAAATTTGATGAATAATTTTAATAATATTCATAAATGTGTAGACAAATGCTGAAAAACAAAATAATGATATTGGGATTTATTACCAGCTTTTCTGTTCAACATATTGTGTATCATCACAGATTATTTCTGATTATACCCACAAGCCTTTTTAGAGCACTATTTCTATATTTCTTTTAAATGGGAGACAGCTCCTTCTATGTTATTACTTTATTGATATAGTGCCATAAGTGCACTCAGCAAATGTCCATAAAGCCTCATTTCAAAAGGCCTTTTTTATTATGGCCTTTTTCTTCCGTTATTTCCTGGCCTCATGTTTTTCTAACTGTATTTTCTCTGATCACAAGCCTTTGATATTCAAGACATTAAGGGCTATATGTTTAACTTGTGGCTTTTTTTTTTCTAGAAACATGCTTCTTTCAAGATGCACGGAGGAAAGTTAAATGTTCGTCCCGCTACTGCATCACCGTTTACTGACCCCTGACCCACAGAGTTCAATCAAAGTCTGTCCACAGCCTTTATGAGAAACCCAAGGAGGACCCCTTAGGAAAAGAAGTGAGTTGCTTTTGGCAGAATCCTTTGTGCCCTTCAATATTTTATGAAGCAAAATGATTAGACTCAACATGCTTTGGCATTCTGCCTATTTCAGTCCAGTCAGAGCAAATATAAGCTACTTGTCGAGTCATTATACAGCGTGTTTTCATGACCATGATGACCTATCAGACAATAAATGCAGTCTCAGGAGACAAGACTTAAGCAGCATCATGACATAAGCAAAAGTAATTGCAGCTTCCAGAGCCACCAATAACCTAAAGACTTCAAGCTGTGGAAAAAAAACAGAAGGTAAGTCAAAAAATATTTGTCAATAATCTGAGAAAGCACCAGAAAAGAAAGCACAAACCAGTTCACACTATGAGAGAAGGATTGAGTTAATATGTAGAATTTATAATAATAACAGAAAATTAATTTATAATATTAGGAATAAAGTTACGAAACATGCTAACTAATGCACCATTAAAAGGGTGATTGCAGTCAGCAGATTTGTAGTGAATTTGATATATTTGCATTATATTAGACTGATTCTTTCCTTCCTCTAGAAACAAAGCCGGTATTCTGTCCTGTTGTCATTAATGTGCAGAGCCAAGAGGTGCACTTGATGATCCTTGTGGGACCCTTTCAGCTCAGGATATTCTCTGATTCTTCTGTCCTCCACCGTCTGGGGAATCTGCCTCAGTGTGACGCCTCAGGAAACTGTAAAATGTATTTAGTGAATACTCTCAGATACCTGTGTGCATTGTCATCAGCTCACAGCCAGCAAACATTTGCTCCAGGCTCTTGCTGATTGGTACTGCCACAAAGCTGCCTCCTTCTGCTGTGCATTGGTTTGAGTGGCCAGCAAAAATCTGCAGATGAACTACACAGATATTCAAAAACACAGGAAATCTGGGCTGGGAAGAGGCTGAGAGGAGCACCTGCTCCCTTTATGCTCCAGCTGTAAATTAGTGGTCTCTGAAGAATAATCTCTCCATTATGTCTCCATTGCTGAAAATGTCTGCTGTGAGTTCCCTAAGAGGCTTCATAATTTCATTGAGAGTTTGTTGCTTTTCCCACAACTCTTCGCTTTAATGTCTGATAACTAAAGAATATCATCGTGTGTATGGACATAGCTTCCTCTGGCTTTGAAAGCAAATAAAGAGGGGAAATTTGACTTTATATAAATAAGGCCTTGTCATGCTCTGCAATGCTGCAGAGACTAAGGCAGTTGTGCTAGAAAAACTCTATAGAAGGCAACTTGCGCTGGATGCAAGAGAAAAATAAAATTGCGAGGAAGGGACTATGAGGAATATGAGTATATATTTACCCCTTTGAAAGGGTACAGCCATAAAACCAGTGCTTAATTCAAACCCTAGGCCCCAAGAGCAGTAAGCTGTATACTAAAATAAATTTTTTTGGCAGTAAACTGATGAACTTTAAGAGTGCAGTGAACTGTGTACCTTGCATATACATATTAATCAAAAAACCTTCTGGTTAAACTAATGCTCAAGGTATGATTTAGACACTCAAAAGAAAGAAAATAATCAGAATAGGCCAGGATTAATTATTTTTTTGAGTACTAAACTCCCGTGTTCCTAACATTGAGAATTTCTATTTAAGGCATTATATTGTAAATTTATTAATTAAAGTTAGTATTTTTCACTGTTTCCAACCTTCAAAATAGCATCCCCACAGCAAGGTTTTGATTTCAGATTATCAGTTTTCTAGGCAGGTTAGAAAAAGGACTTTTACCATAACCATCATGTTTACCAGAGAAGAAAAACCTCCACTTGCTTTTAGTTTACCAAAAGAGATGATGACATTCAGTGTGTGTTTACTTTCTTGTCTTTCCCATACACCCTCATGTCTTGTTTCTAGATACTTCAGTGTGTTGTTTCATGTACCTTTCCACTCATCTGTGACCTCTGTTAGAGAAAGACTATCATAGGAGATTGGTTTATCCCAGTTTGGCCATCCATATATTCTTTTTGAACGTGCAAGCAGTGAATGAAGGTGCTATTGAAGGTGCCTGGCTTTTGTTCTGGGTGAAGCCTTGCTTCTGGAAAGAAGTGCTTGTAGTTCTCAGATGTTTTAGTCAAAGTTATATCTTGCTCTCTCATCTTTTTTCCACAATATTTCTCTGTCTCAGTTAGAAAAACAAACAGGATTGTTTCCCTCTGTTGGACAGGAATCCTGACATTATCTCTTTAAAACGTCAGAAGATATTTAGTGACTTCCTTGTGCACAAATGTACTTAACTGGTAGTTGTAACAGAATAATTTACATGTGTTCAGAGGCAGTGGAGCATGTGGGAGAGCATTCCTTTAGAAGTTCATGTCAGCTCACAGACAAATATGTTCAATGGCTTGATCTGATTTGTCTGAAAGCATTTACAATTAATTGCTGCTTCTTGATACTTGTTGCACTTGCCTGGAAAGTTTCTAAATTAGATGTCTGTTAATTGAGCAGAGGGGATTTTAATGTGACATAAACATGCTGACGGATTGTAATTTAAGCATCACTAAATTTGAGAATACTCAGCAGTTAGTAAATATAAGTCCAATTATACAGTGGTAAGAATCAGGTTGAAGGTAATTTTTAATTATTTCCTTGTATTTCTTTCTTCTTTAGTCTTCTCTAGTCTGTGCCTCTAACAGGAATTCTCTAACTTGGTTCACCATCACAAATTTAATATACTCAGTCCTGATGTTATTTTTGAGTTTTCAAAAACATTTCTAGAAATACCTTTTTTTTTTTATATAAGTTTCTGATAAGTTTTTAATCACATGTCTCTTTTGGAGGAAGAGGATATCTTTCTGTAGGATTTTCAGTGTTTAGAATTTGGAAAAAATCAAGATATTTTGTAAGTATAAAGCATATAACAATTGTTCTCCTCATGGACTGTGTTGTTGTCATGCTTTAGGGAAAGGTACTCCACAATTTTGTGTTCCCACTGGAATAAAAAACCTACACATTACTTGCCCTCTCTCCCACCTTTTCCACCTCCCCAATGCACCAATTAATTGCAGGAACAAGAAACAAAAATCACAGGTTGGGATAAGAACAATTTACTGGAAACAGCAATGAGATAAGAAAACAAACAATTACAGCAACAATATTAATAAAAACACTTTACAGAAGAGACAGTGCAGAGTTCAACCTGACCACAGCCACACTACCCTGACCACTCCCTCCAAGCCAATATTGATGATAATATCCTGGTTTTAGGGGATTCCAAAATATGCTGTAGTCCAAGGAAGAATAAATACCCAGAAAAAAAAAAAGCCATCTCTTGTGTGAGTAAATCATATTTTATAGTAAACTCTAGATGTCACCCAGGTAAATGGGTTCCAAAAGAGAAATGCTTTTCAGTGCAGACACTCCCAGGTTTTATTGGGTCCTGACAATTTCAAATATGGTCCAACTTCAAATCTTATGCTTCATACTGTATTCCCATTAAAATTTGGCCGTCATACTTTTCCCTCACATTTTTAGTTCACTGGGTCTAAACAATTATGGGACCTCATAAACTGAGATGACAGAATCCTAAAATGAGCTCTAATTTGAGTAATCTCTTCCTTTTACTAATTTAAAACCCAAAATATCAGTCTATCATATGGAAATTACACCATGTATGGAAGAAATGTTGGTTTTAAGAGGCTGTTAGAGTGACTGATTCATGAGTCAAATATTTAGCCATTTGCTGTAACCACCCAGGTGCTGTAAGAGACTGGAATGTTGGCTCAATTTGCTAGGGATGCACCTGAGACTGGCATCCCAGGTGCACAAGGGTGTGCACACTGAACTGGAGCTGCAAACTGGGTTCCCAGATAAGGCTGGCAAGAGGAAAATCCTGTGAGATGGGTAAGTCCTTCTTATCATGCCATTGTCCTTCCTTATCTAATGAGTCCAGCTGTGAAAAGTCCAATCCAAAGTATGGGACATTCACATGCAGAATGAGAGGATTCCTCTTGGGTGATGGGCCATGATTATCTCTGCTGACACAGGGACAGCTGCAATACCTTACAGGGTGTCAAGACTCTTAAAGTGTCCTGTGCTGCACAGCACTACAGCACTCAGATGTCTTGTGATGTACATTACATTACCCGGTGTGAAACTCCCCTTCCCTGAGCATTCCCCCCTGAACCTGAGCGACCATAAAGCCAACAGAGCTTGTGTTCTTGGGATTTGTTCCTCCACCACTTGATGGATGCAGTCCACGGCCACCACCTCCAGAATACTGCAGTCTCAGTGATGGTATTTTTCTCTGCTTCCCTGCCACTTTCTTTCTCTCCCCACCTTCCTTCTCCCTGTGTCTCTCTCTCTTTCTACCTCACATTTACTGCTAAATAAAAATCCATTCTATTGACTTTGGTATATGGTCTCATTTACACTTTAATTTGGGCAGTGGCATCTCTCTAATAATTTTAATAATTGGATCTCTACAGAGGCCCTTTTATTATTTCATTAAGACAGCCACAAATTAACGATGCTTTCTACCAGATAATAGCACAAAAATTCCAGTATACAATTGAAAAATTATATACAAACAAGTACAAACTTTTCATACCATTCTTGCTTTAGCAGTAATCCACTACAAAATGCAAAACTATTAATGAAGTGAAAACTAAATTTATCAAAATAGTTTAATTTAAAATAGCTCCACATCCAAGCTGTACAAAGGAAAATCTCTTTTATCCCTTGCTTTGATGAATCTGGCCTGTGATCTTGTGCACTTCTAAAGATGCTCAAATTGAGCAAAGAACCCCATGAATCCTAACACAGCACTCTGAGTGATGTTCTTAATGAACACAGCATGAGATATTTAGGCCACGTTGAGGACAGCTGATTCCATCTAGCTACTTGTACCTTCAAACAGCAATTTAGTCAAGATACACTGGGTCAGCTATTGAAACACTCATATAGTAGTGGCTCCTATGGAGCTAATTATGTTTGCACATTTTACCACATCTGACAGTATTTCTATCACTAGAAAAAGTTTGGTTTATTTGTTTTTAAATTATTTTATTCTATTTATTCTGTTTGCTGCTACTATTATTAACGCAGTTTTTTGGAAGAAAAATGATGGAAAAGAAAGAAGAATCAAAACAAAGATTCTATGCCATGTGAAAATAATATTTATATATGGATCATGAATGGAAATAATCATTTAATAACTTTCTATTTTGTAGTTTCTGCTCCCCATGGCATATAACTGCAAGTCACTGAAACAACAGCATCTTTCATTATCTACTTCTTGTGTCATCAGTGTATTTATATTTCTTCTTCCAAGTAACCAGTTTCACTGTCCCTTCATTCAAAACTCAACTCACTTGGACTTACACAGGTTTTGTACCTTCGGCTGATGATTGATAGGTATTCCTCCACTCAAAAAAAGGAATTGTAATGGTATGATAATATGATTATGCAGAAGGCACTTTGCAATTCTTGATTTTACAATGAAATTAACATTTTGACCTGAACTTTGGTTTCCAGTAAAATGTAGCAATAACATTTCAGAGGCATCAGGGAATCATAAAAAATAGAGACAAGTTCTATTACTTGAAATTTCCTCTGAAGTTACCTCAAGTTTTGCCTGAGTTTTAGGTAAGCCTATGGCTCAGTAGAGTCCTGCAGACAGTTGAAGATTGCTATCATATTAGGGCAAGTTTTCTGCTGATATTGAGTTTCATGCATACAACTGAATTCCCTTTCTTGTGAAGCTACCATGGCACATTATAGGAAATCAATATTTTATTTAACACATTCAGTAAAACATCCTGTATATTTTTGTGCTGCATCTCTTCTTTTTTTTTAATGCCACCTTTTTCTTTTTTATCAGAGAGAAAAATATTCAGCCCTGCTTTTAATAAGTTCAGAGAAAGGGTTTTCCATTTATCCAGGAGAGATATGCAAAATCCCTTGCAGAATCTGCAAAAACTCCATGGTGTGAGATCTGGTCATTAAACTGTAAAAGAAGTGCAACAGGTTATATTCTCTGGCGGGCCACTGTCTGCTGAATCCCACATGTACTCTCAGAGGGGTCAAGCTGTTCACAGCCCCTGCTCCTCGAACTGTGATGTAGTCAGGATGGAAAGACAGGGAGTAAGGATGGTGACCCACAAGATGCTGCTGGCTGAAGGGGTTTGTTGAGACACAGCCATTACAGTATCTCAATTACCAGGCTTGGTTCATCCTCTGGCAAGATGAAAACTTAAAGCATCTTCTTTTCCTGTTAAGAGAAATGTAAACATACAATGAAAACATAGACGTTTGTTTAGAAGTGATAGTTTATCAATAAATAATTAAATGTGGTATTGCACCTTTTCAACTAATTTCCCATTTATTATAAGTGAATTCTGCTGATGGCTCTTGACAAGCTTATAAAATATGGATGATGGAAGTGTAATGGTTGGAAAAGACCTCTAAGATCATGGATTTTGTCAAACGAGCACCGTGTTGAACACTAAAGCATTTTTTTAAACGCTGCCACTCCCCTGGGCAGCCTTTTAAAATGCCTGACCACCCTTTCAGTGAAGACCATTTTCCCAGCACCTAAAGTTCTAAGTAGCTACAATGATACATTTCAGGGCAGGATATGATGCTTAGTAGGAAGAAAGAAAAATGTTGCTGCCTTGTCTTGCTACTAAACTTCCTTTTAAAAGAGATCATAAACACTCTGGTGCACTTCACTTTACTTAGTGCACTTCACAAATCTAATGCTTATCTAGGCATTTTATTTTCCAAAATAAGTGTTGATCTCTCAGTGGATCAATTACTTAAGGAAATATGCATACAGCTCTGTTCCTCACAATTTCATCATGCTTCATATTTTCTGCTTTGAGCTTCAGTGATGCCGTTTGAAGAGTTCAGAATATTCACCATGAGTCAGCCTTCATCAGCTGTTTATTTGGGAAGTAATTATTATGTAATGCTTACCAGTGTATGCAACTGGAGAAACCTTAGAGTGGCATCAATCTGCAGATGCCTATTTAGTCTTTTCAGACATTCTTGATTGAGGATGGCAGCTGCATTAGGATCAATATATCCGGTGATCTCAGCTACTCTTGGTATTTGTGCCTCTAGGCAGGTGAAAAGCATCTGGCTAATAAATTTTCCACATGGATATCAGCTCAGATTTTTATACAGCATATCTCAAATTTGAAGACCAGTGTCTCATCATTTTCACAGCCTGTCTCTAGTGTTTCTGGTGTACTACTTAGTGGTGCTTTCCTTAATGAAGTCTGGCTTTCCTGGGATAATGGAAGCTTTGGAATACCCTCGCAGAAAATATTAAGGCTACTTACCTTTTATGGTTTCTAACAAAACCAATTGTGGCTACCGTTTCTTCACAAGTGAGAAAATTTATGAAGAATTCAGCACTTTGTTCAAAGTCGTTGACAAATTTGGGCAAGCACAAATGGAATAGCTGCTCCTACTATTTTTTTCTAAGGAAAATTCCAGTGTTTTTTAAGAAAAATTATTGCAAACAGAAATTAACTATCAAACTGCATCTTGGAAATTTTAAGAAATGCTCAGAATGACTCACAATGGCTATAAAAGGCCCTAATGACTGCTCTGGAACTCACGTCATGGATGAGTTTAGTAATGAACATCTGACTTGACTATTTTTAGGTATTGTTCTAAAGTATGTAAAATATCTTTCCTACACTCAACTGATTTAATTAATGAATGTTCAAACAGCACTTAAGCTAGAAATCATTGAGGTAATAAAAGATAAAGAGCAATTTCTAAAAATTGTACTTAGAGCTGTGCTTGGATTTGCTTTAGTTACGAACCATAACTATGTTATCAACAGAGATTTGTCTGTCTTCATCAAGAATTCCATGACTGCTGTTATGAGAAATAAAGCCAAGATAAATCTATCAGACTTTCCAGTCAAGTACATATTCTTATATTTGTGGAGGTATATTTTCTCTTTTTATGGTTTTGGGGACAAAAAACTAGAGAGGGTTAGCAGGAGTATGCATACCTGCTTGGGAGAAAATAGAGAAAAATGCAGTGGGACATTATTTTGAAAGTGGAATTTACTGGGTTCCCAAAGAACTGTAGCTGGATATCCTGGAAAACAAAAGAGCATCTACAATATTTTTGCAAACAGATTGAAGCCCTCAGTGTCGGATTTAAGACATGCCAAACCTACAATCCAGGTCTTTTCTTGTGACTGTACAGAATATTCAAAGCAGTCACAGAATACCAAGATTATCAAATATTACTAATACATCAAGACTGGTATGTATTTATATATGCATATGTAGGCCTATGTGTGCCTGGTACCTAAGCTGAACAGCTGGTAACAATTTTTATAATTTTTGGTCACTTAACCAAACTGCTCTCTTAATGGGAAGATCAAGAAAAATACATAGCAGAAATAAGAATGCATATTTTCTCATGAATAAAAATACTGAACTTTTGAGAATATATACACATGTCATGGAAATACGAAATAGTGCATCAACACATGAATTGTTAAATTTCTGGCTTTAGGCTCTTTCCCTTCCCCAGGACATCCTGTAGCTTTGGATACCCACAAGGGCTGTCTGTGTGTGTGTTTATATGCATATATACACATATACTGCCCATCCCCATTATATAAATGAATTATGTGGCTTTTATGTTATGCAAGAGCTTGTTCTACCAAGTGTTCTATATACATATTTTTTATGTGCAATTAATTACACAGACTACTTTACCATTGTTGAATTGCTGAGGGGGAAAAATGATAAATGTTAATGAAAAATTCAATAATAGACACAACTGAATTAAAGGGGAATTCTGTCATACTCTTCATTTCAGCTCTATTTTTTATCATGGGAAGGTACAAAGAGTAAAGATGTTTTATTATTCTGCAATTCACACAAATTCTTTTTCTTCTGTACTGCAGGAATACTGGTACTGGACTTCAAAGTAACTAATCCTTATAACTTGCAAATACTCCTCTCCTACTGAACTGGATTGCAAAGCGCTGAGCTGAGTTGAAAGTGACCCAGCTGAGAAATAGATTACAAGAAGGAATAGGAGGAATTTTCTCATAAAAAAGGACAGCAGTTGTGCATTAGAGCACACATCACGTTATTTCCTTTGCATACACCTTGTATTTTAACAAGTTGCAGAGAGGTAATTCAGTGAGAAACTGTAGGATGATACATTAGATTCTAGAAGGAATTTACAGAGCAGCTGTGTATCTCTTAAGCTTTCCTTTTTTTAAACTCCATGCATTTGGCTCTTTCAGGTATCCCACTGTGAGACACCTGAAGGATTTCTGACTCAAAACATTTTGGGTGCATGTGTGGGGAAAAGGGGTAGGTCAGGCCAGGGCTTGCTCTGGTGAGGCAGGGCCATGCTCCACGCTCCCAGAGCCTGTATCCCAGCCTGGCAGGGGCTGCCCATCCCTGGCACAGCAGAGGCAATGCTCCACACCCACCCCTGGAACCCAAATCCAGCTCGTGAGTGGCCAAATGACCAGAAACCACACCTGGGGGAACAGCCCAGGAAGGCCAAAGGACACTCAACCCAAAGCATGAGGCAAGCATGTGTCTTGACCCTACCTTCCCTTGGATCTTATATCAGCTGGAACTCAGGAGTGGTAGCTGTATCTGTTATTTTCTGTATTCTTTCTCTCTTTCCCTTTCATCTCCTTCTAATTCCTTCTTCTTCCAGTTCTCAATAACTTAAAATCGGATGAGCTTGGAGCTTGCTAAGTAGAATGGGCTGAGTTAAAGCTTTGTGAAGCGTTTTATGTTGATTGAATGCTGCTCTGAACTTTTGTTGAAGTTCTCTGATTTTCTGAAGTTACCAGTAAGTTTTCTTGTTGTTTTGACCTCTTGTGAATATCCTGTCAGCCTCAGAACATATAAAAATCCATAAGCCCTTTTAGGAGTGAGTTTTTGGTGCCTTACATTTTAATTGGCACAAGTGAGAAGGGTGCCTTTGAGGTGACATATTTCATATGGAGGTAACTGCTAATTGCAAAATAAAGAAGATAATTTTTGGTCTAAACCAGTAGTCTTCAACAGAAAGACTCTGAAAAAACATGTAAAAATTGCCATGAACTGTTCTGATGGAGTAGCTAGTTTATCCAGCCCCGAACATGGAGACATGGGCTGACTTCTCCCTCTTTTCCTGGGTATGGATCCTGGGAGTTTCCCTGAAACCTGGTTGGTGGGAAAGAATAGTATGGTAATCTGGGACATGTATATTTGTTCGGATTATAACAATACCTGGACCTGTAAGATTACAGGCTCCAAAAGGCAAGGAAACCTAACTATTGAAAATTGGCCTATCCTTGACATTTGTATTTTTTGACAAGTGTTGCAAAGCATTTGCAATATCAATCAGCAATAAAGAACCTAAATTGAACTTGCCATGCTATTATGGAGCTCATGTTACAAGTCCAGCAAGTACCAAAAAATGTTTTTATTAAATTGTCTAATGCTTGATATGTTATTAAAAAAAAAGCAAGGAATATGTAAAAGGGAAGGCTTCTCCAAAGAAGAATACTGTATCAAGAAACAAGAAGGAAGTCACCAGCATATCTGCTGGACTCTTTGGTCACTGCAGCTGAATTCTTCCCCCAAACCCTCTCCTCTAAACTTGCCTGAAGTTTTAGAGATTCACAGGGTGGGGAGAGATGACTTGCATAGAGTGAAATTTTTATTGCAAGTAGACTTATGATTATTGAAATAGCAATTGTATGTTATTTGATTTCTTGTATACTTTCCTCTTCTTTATCTTCTCCTCTGTCTCCTAGGTTAGGACCCATAAACCCTTTCAAGAGCCTTGTCAAGCAGGTTTTGGAAACCTTACATCCATGTCTTTTAATGCTTTCAGCATTCTGTTGCCTGTTTTCAGAGCTTTCACAATCAGTGAAAAACAGAATGCATAATTCTGTTTTCACTAGAGCTTGGCAAAGTCCTTAGTTGATTCCCTAGCTTTACATAAAACCTCCTGCTCCAGAATTGTTCCAATCAATTAGAAGAGTCCCACTTGGTACCACAGGCTACATACCAGACTCTCTGTGGGGACATCAGAATCCAGATTATACATTTCCTTTTTTCCTTGGACAGTATCTAATTGCAGCCTGCCCTCTGAAAGCCATGTGTCTGGCATCTGTAAAATAAACATTTCCTCATTTATTGACTGGTACTAATTCCTTTGTCTGTTACCTTTGGAAACCAATTACATTTCTCACATTTAAAGTCTTTATCCTCTGCTTAGAAAGACTGTTGACATACTGGAAAGAGTTCAGAAAAAAAAGCCACAAGTATTATCCAAGATCTGGAATATCCATTTTAGTCTAAATGATTATTTTGGTTAAGACAGAGAAGTGTACCAGATGAATCGCTCCTGGTCTGCAGGAATGTAAATAAGTATAAAATTTTTCCTAGTAGCAGGCTCCATAATATAACAAAATTTAATGACCATGAGTTTGACATTAAAAAGCTTATGTGTTTTTTACCAGGGAAGGCAAGAAAGCCTTAGAAATATTTGCTTAAAGAGCATAGACATTCTCAATTAACAAGAAGTAAATCAAGAGACAGCCCACAACCTGTGAAGAGCTGCTGTCCTGTTGCAGGAGTCAATTGATGAAATTTTATGTCATGTATATGCATGAAATCCAACTAGGTTTTATTGCCTTTTTTAAAAAAACATGACCATTTTTAAAACTGCATGCATATTTTTCCTACAATTTTTATGCATAAACACATCAAAATCAATACATATTTTATTTAGGTTTCACTTTTATCAATTTCACATTTTAATAACAGCCTGTGCATGTGGAGTCCTCATCTATTCATAGGAAATCAAGTTCAGGGTCAGTTCCAAAACTGGGGCAGGAAATGCTCTCTCACAGACACTGAGCCAGTTTTATGACCTGTCAGGAACAGTTAGTGTTCCTCATTAATGCTCAGAACTGCCAGCTTCATTATCCTTTTTATTCATTTCTTTACCCAATACCGTAGACACATAAAAACACCACAGTGGAGTTTTGTACCAGGTGATTTTCTTATTTCATAACAGTACATGGATTTTCTTTTCCCATTACAAACTTAAAATGAGAACACAAAAGGTACAAATCTTCCATGAAATTATATCAGAAAAAGAAGGTTTTGCGTCAATCATTCTTTTTAATTAAAAACAGAAGCATTTTGTTTGGAATTTAAATTTAGTATGCTGTTTACCTGTACTGGAAATAATTCTATTTTCAGAAGCAATTTAAAAATGGTAGATCCCATGGAGCTAAAAATGCCAAAATGGAGTGTAATCATGCTGTCAAAACACTTTACATTTTAGGCAAATTTTATATTCTTTCCTATTTGTGTCAATCAGACATTAATGACATTTCCAATTGAAACTTTTTTTAGTAACAAATTCTACCTGGATTCTATAATACCACATATATCTGGGTACATAAGTGTCCTGGTTTGAAAAGCAAAACCAGTAAGACACTCCAAGTCAGAAACACAATTTATTAGGAAAAGGGAAAATAAAACAAAAGGAAACAAAATACATGCAATGAGGAAAAAGAAAACCATAGGCAGAGTCAGAACACAACCTGACACCCTGTTGGCAGCAGTCTACTTGCAATGGTGGCTGCAGTCCTCCTGCAGTAGCAGNTTATCAACAGAAGATAACATCACTACTCCCCATCCCAGTTCCAAGGATGGGAATAGAATAACATACCCATGATTATATTTTATACTGCAACCCATGGCAATAAGGTCACAGGAAGTATTTAAAAAAAAAATAACAAAGTGGGGTAGGGCAGAATTTTAACAAACCAAAAGTATGAAAGTGAAGATGCTTGCATCCACATAATTGTTCTAAGATACTCTTTCACAGTAAGCTTAGGCTCTTAAAAAAAATAAGTATTATTTGCAGACTGGAATCCAAATGAGTACACGGACTGTGCCTCATTCAGCTCTCATTAATATCCTAAAGCATGCCCTCAGTGGTTTTTTCATGGTGCTAGGTTGTTGGAATCATAGAATATCCAGAGCTGGAAGAGGCCTACAAGGATCATTGAGTCCAACTCCTGTCTCTTCACAGGACAGTCCCCAACATTCCCACCACGTGTCTGAGAGCATTGTCCAAATTCTCCTTGCACTCATTAGGTTGGTGCTGTGACCATTGCCCTGGGGAGCCTTTGCCAGTTCCCAACCACCCTCTGGGTGAGGAACTTGTCCTATCATCTAATCTAAGCCTCCTGTGACACAACAGATATGTTAAAGACACCGTGCACTACAATGGCTTCTCCCACTTCAATCACAACATACCTGAACTACGGAAAATTATAATTTATTTCAAACAGCTGCTTGCATCCTGCGCTTTTTTCCATACTGTTTTAGTGAGAGATTTTAGTGAGAGAGTAAGATGTTCTCAGAGTAGCATACATGCATCACTTTATAACTCTGTGTTTTATCTTTATACCACACAGCACTTTCTTTTTTTCCCTTCTTTTGAGGAGGGAGCTATTTGCAACATAAGCATTATTCAGCATATCACAGAATCACAGACTACATTGGGTTGGAAGGGGCTCACAAGGAGAAAGAAGGCAGAAAATGAGAATCTTGCATGGAAGTTAAGCACAGTTCTGGCACACTGCTTGTAATAGTTTTCTGACTTCCTACATAGTATTCTCCACTTTCATGATTTTCCTTTACACTGAAAACTAAGAAAAAGTAGTTTTGAACATTTTTCATCCATCATGTAGCCTTCACTTATATGGTCCCTTTGTTACTTTTCAGTGGTCTCCTCCTATTCCCTCTAGATATTTCTAGAACCCTTTTGCAGCCTTGTTACATTTGATTTAGCTTTCTTTTCTTCGCTTACTTTACCTCTGCTTTGTTTGCCAGCTAGATTCCATCTGGTCCTTTCCATCTATTCATGTTGTTGGATTTGGGGGGTTTGGTGGGGGGTTTTTTGTCTTCCCAGGGTGAAATGAATAATGCAAATTACTTTGCTGCTACCAAATGAAAAGAGCTGTGTAGCTTTAGGTTTAATTCTTTACTGCTTCGCTTGCCTACCTGCAGTGAGTGGTGTCTTTTGATCGACTTTTATGTCTTTGCTTTAGCTTAACAGCTGAATGTATTGATGGCAGCAATTTATTAAAACATATTTTGATTTCATAGCTCAAATAACAGAATACAAAACTACGGTTTCCAGCAATCATGTCTCTGTTTTCTCAAGAAAATGGTTTATTTATTTAAGGGGGAGTAAAGGAATTGCATGTTAATGCAGACTTAGATAAAAGCTATTCAAATTCCTATACAGTCCTGTACTTATATTTTCTTTCAAATACCATAGCTGTAGCTAAGGCAATATATAAGAAAGAAAAGACAACATTACACATGAGGTACAGTAAATGCTAAATTGCTGTACATCCATTATACAGCACATCTGGTATGAATGCCAGATCTGTAAGCAATTCCTCTTATGATTTAAACATCTTGGTACATTATGTTAGTAATATTTTGCCACAGAACATCATCTCTCAACTAAAAAAAGTATATTTGGAGTGCTTTATGAATAGAAATAGGAAGTGGAACCTTGCTCCAAGTGTTCTATTTAGAATTTACTTAACTAAAGCAATAGATGGTAAAGTGTCTTACTGAAGGCAAGGCAACTGCCCAAACATATTCTCCTCTTAGATGGCTTCTACTTCTCTGCCTTTTCCGAAACCTATTGTTACATTTTGAAATTCACTTTTGAGTGCTCACATTTGTGTCATTTCATTTGTAGTGCATTCACAAACTCTGCCCTCCGCCCTTTAGTCATTGTTTCTGACAGTATTCCCATCCCCAATCTCTTAAAATACTGAAAAATATTAAAATTCCACCATCAAAACTTTTCAGTACTGGTATGTGAATGTGGAATTTCTGAATGGATGTAAAATCCCTTAAGCAGATGTTTACATAGGGATTGGAGTACTGCCTTAGAAAACTCTAGTCAGGCTACAAGAAGGAAATCCTTATTAAAGAGGAACATAGGACTGTAGGAATGATCCTGACTTGGAAGAACAAGTGATAGCTCTCTGAAATTACTGGTTACTGGATATATTATGATGAAATTTGGATCAACGCTTTGCAATGCAATTTGTTCAGGAATTGTGTTTGTTAGGGGCTTTGCTCACTTGTTTTTGTAGAAGACAACTACTGCATGCTCTATAACATTTTAATTCTCTTTTGAAATGATTCACAGCAAGCTTTAGTATTTTACATTAGACACAGGAATGCATGCAGACTTGTTCCTTCAATAGTTCTGCAGCATGTAACAGAGGCATATTTGGGAGCATACAGCATTGGTTGACTTGGACTTTTATATCAGACAGAGATCATTTGCAAGTAATGTGGATTTCAGTCATGAACTGTGATCTCTTTAGGTAGGAATTCTTCGTAGACTTGACTTCTAGGTGTCACACTCAGAAGTGAATGTATAATACATCGTCTGCCCACATGAGCTCATGCACTGCTGGAATCAATATTTAATTATTAACATAGTTGAATTTAAATTTTTTATCTGAAAAAGGGCAGCGTAATTGAGATATGTTTGAGTAAAATAATTGGTATGTTATAAGTGTATAGGTAGGGTGCCAAAAAAGCTGATGAATAAAGTACCAGGGAATGAAACAGACATTTTATAGACACATACAACAGCCTAGTCAAAAGCTCCTGGCTATACTGTTTAAGACAAATTTCACAAGCATTATAGAAAAATGTCCTAGTATACTTTAGAGAAGCTGGTGTTTAGTGATGTATTAGATCTTATTTGATTGATTTCTGTTGGGATTAGGAGCATATTGTAATTCAAAAGGAAAACTGAAATATGTAAAATAATTTATACAGGCTCTATATTGAGGGCAGTTTCACTCATTGTAGAAATAAATCTACTCCTCTGTTTGGAACTATCAATTAAAATGGTAGCCATTATTCATGAAAATAAATATATAGAGTGTTACTCATGACAGGAGAATGTATCATGTATAAGTGGTCAATAAATCATGTTAGGGGAAAAGTGATATGGAAAATGATGGCACTTAAGCTTTCAATTTTCATTAAAATTTTAACTTCAGCAAGTTGTTCAGCAGTGAGAACAGTCTCTGCCACACAAGCCCATGTGAGCACTCCTTGCTGTTCAGAAATTTGAAAAACTATTACCCCTGTCTCTGCTGACTTCCAATATTTGCCAGAGATGCTGCAAAAGGGCTGTGCAGGGTCACGCTCTCCTATACCCTGGACTCACCTCCCTCTTGGTTTTGACACCTATAGCTTTTACTTGCACTCAGTTTGCCACGAGGAACAGGAGGAAAATTGCTGGTGAAGTCAACACTCTTAGTGAAATTGTACAACGGAGAAAGTCTGGTTTATGACTTATATACATTTTCTTATTTTTCTTATCTCCCTTTCTTCTTATTTTGTGGAAATTCTTAATCTGCCATTAATACCTAAAAATGTTCCTGTTTAAATCAATGAGCCACCTACAGTTAAGTGATCACACTCAGCATTCAAAACACTTGGTTCCAATTGTTTTGCTTTGACAAGATCTCCAACAGAGGTTAAATTTGGTGACAGTGAGCATACTGGTCTCAGACCTTGCTAAGGCACCAGATCTGCCATAAACTGTATTTCTCTTTCTATATTATATGTAACACCATGAAACGATACTATGCCTATAAAATTAGCCTGGTACATTGGAAACCTGCTAAGAGAAATTGTTGCAGCTAGGATTAGCACCATTATGTAGTTACAGACCAAGTGACACTGCTCTGCCTCCAAACAGTGTCTCCTGTCCCATGGCAGGAGGTGGAAAGAGGGGCACGGCCATGAAATAATTTTTTTTTTCGCCCCTGTCCTCAGTTCCTATCTTAGTGACAGTGCAGAGCAATCAAGAAGATGGAGGACTGCAGTGAGTGATGTCAACTGCATTCTGCTCTCTGCTTCCTCCTTTGCTTTGGGAGGCACAGGTGATATGCATCATCCCCAGCTCCTCTGCTGTTAAACACTGCAGAAAGTATTTCTCAACAGGACCTAGGAATCAGCTTTACAGATGAAGACAAAGAAGGTGAGCAGAGTGAGAAGGCAAAAGGACTAAACACCTTTCAGGTATCAGACTGAAAAGACCCAATTTAGACAGTGAGAGTTGGGCCCTGAGTGAGTGTAAGAGTTAATGGTTTATGGCAGTGAGGATCGTTTGGTAGATCCTTTTTGGCTACTTAGCAAGACTTAATCAATTTTCAAGTACAGCTTAATTTTATTCATTGCCTTAATGGTTTTTATTCAGCTTTAAATTTTCTGTCTGACATTAATCTTTCCTTAGAGTTTCATTTTTCAGAGGGTTTTTATTTAAGAGGAGCTTTTTAGTCTGCATTTTTCTACCTCTTAAAATTACCTCACAGGTAACAATTAAACTGCTGCTAAGCAGAATGGTCGCAGGTTTTACATGCTGTACTGGCAATAGAGGATCCCCAAATCCTTCACTGCAATTTACCCATCTTGAAAGCTATTGACTTTTACTTACAACATACTCATAGCACACTGTCATAAACATGCTTTGCACTGACCTGCTGGCTCAATGAATCTGGTCTGCTGGAAGAAATTAGATTATTAGTTATCGAAGTACAAGGGATATTTATTCATCTGCTACAGAGGCAAATAAAAGCCAAATAAATTTGGTATGTGAGGGTTATATACTGCCATCTAACAGACATAAGAGCTCTCTTCTCCAGAACAACTCACATGATGGTTCAAGTGTTATTAAAATGCTCCTTTTTTTGAAGAAAGAAAAGCTTTAGGAAAAGAAAGCCTTCCCTGTGTATTTAAGAAAAATTCACCAATTATGGTTTACATGTCCACACAAGTATAAGTGCTTGTACTTAAAAATTCTGCATGTCCTGAAAGTTTCACATCTATAAATAAATGTATTTATACATGTAAATTCATATATTTACATTATCTTCTCTTGTATCCTGTCTTAAGTTCATTTACCTCCTTTAGAGTGGTAAGATGAACACAAATGGTATTAAATTATATCTGGTCATCCTTAAAACAAAACCAAAACTTCTTGCAATTCCAAACCACTACTTCTGTCAGTTAATCAAGGCAAAGGCTACTCCAAATTACTGCAGATCTCCTTATTTCTCAGAAATTCCATGAATTCCCTTCAGCATTAGTCCTCACATTTTCAGGTAATGAAGGGGCCTGTTTTTGAAGTATTGATTCTTCTTTGAAGTGATCTCATTTTTGTCAGGAATGTGAGTTACCTGTATGAAAATGTGGTAAATCAGGTTAAATTGGCAGCCCTCACAAAAGAGCAGAGGAGATGGTCATTGGCTAAAGTCACTGGCACCTCAGGGGTTACTGATGGAGCTTCTGGTTGAGTCATGAAAGGACTGTCAAGGTTGGGACAAAAGAAAATCTCCTAAAATGAGGTTGCTTGCTGTCACTTCCCAGCTGGCTGAGGCTGGCAGGGCCTCAGGTGATTATTACTGAGCAATTGGAGTTGATTTGTTCTGGTTTAGAGTTTGTGGGTTTGGAAATAAAGCAAGCCCCAAGGAAGGGCATACAAAGAGAAGATCGATGGTTGGGGACTTGATTTTTCCTTGTGCGGCTGGTGAGCCTGCACAGTGACTTACAATTATCAATAAAGTTCAGACAGTACTTTACAAATCATGAGCTAGGAGAATCCTTTGCCATCAGAAGAACTCAATGCCTTTAAAGAAAGAACCTTTCAATGAATGTCTGTTGAAATTCAAATCTTAATTCAATCCAGCTATGCTTGGGCCTCTTTTAGAGTCTCTTTCTGTGAACACTGAAGCTAGCAGTCGTTGCTTGTAGAAATAAAAGTTTAACTACACAGATTCCATATTCATGTCACATAAGGTACATTTTTTCAATTTAAATGCAAGGGGTAGAAGGGGAAATATTCCAGTAAAACCTTATCAGAGCCCTGCAGGAGGAGCAGCTGGGCATCCACCATTCTGTTATTCATATGTAAGAGAAGCATGTGTGGAACCATCCTATGTGACATTGAGGAAACCAAATAAAGCTGCATAAATAACATATATATCCTGAAATTCTTCCTGACATTTTAAAGGTGACCTATAACTGTTTGTTTGTTTCATTTCTGGAGTTTTTTCTCTTAAAAAGAGGATTTTAAAATTATTGTGGATTTTTGAAACCTGCTTCAATTAAAAGCCAGTATTAAAAAGCAGTTGTACACATACCTGAGCAAGACTGTCCAGTTGACTGTAGAGGCCTGTAAAGAGCGTTAAAATAATTCCCTATGTAATGCAGATGTGGAATTAGCACCCCCAAAGGTAACTTCACAAACCAGCAAACTAAGTGCTGACCCAATTGAATGTAGAAAATGTCAGAGGAGACACCGCAGCTCTAGCCTCATTGTTCCAAGGTAGATAGGCACATAACTGCTTGCTACAGAGCGATGCCTACTTCCTTTAGACATTCATCAGATACTGGTTCTTATTCTCAAAGAAAAATCATTAAAGAAAAGCAAAACATTAAAGGCAGTAAATCTTCCTTTTATTCCTCTTCTTGCTAATGTGGCAGAGGATGCAATCCAGATGCCCTGTGTGCTGTATGAATATTCACCCTCTGGGCTGCACAGGGTCTCACTCTCTTTTCCTCCTGTCTAGCACCATGGGCATTTCTGAGGCTACCAGTGATGATGAGCTTGCACTCAGCCACACGAGCACGAGAAAGAGATTCCTGCTTTCTACCATTTTTCTCACATAACATCTCTGCTGGAGAAGCTTGGGGGTAGGGTAGCGTGCTAGATAGGTACTCTATCATCTTCTGATGATGAACTTCTAAAAACCAGGACCTCCTTACCTCAGCCAAGCACGTGCACACGTCAGGCTTGAATGGTCAGGTGTGGGGGTTCCATTTCCTTCTCACCGCTCCCATACAGGAGGTGTCACATCACTGGAAAATGCAGCAATGCTTCAACATAACAGATGTAATGTTGGTCGTGTGTGAAGGCTTCTGGGTACTGGGTAAAGAGCGGGGACTGCCCTGGCATTGCAAGCTCTTTCTCAGGCAGAGAGAATTGCAGAGAGGAGCAAGAGAGGGCTGTGATCTGACATGTATAGTGGGCTTGAGCCTGAGAGTGTGTGAGCACTTCCACAGCCTGCTAATTCACGTGGAAGTAGGCGATGCCTCATACTCCGCAGGACGTTGAGCCTTTATTTACACTAATGTTAGTTTTTATGTTTTAACATAACATTTATGCCTGTGCAATCACAGAGGAGATTTTCAAGCCTGAAATTTTTTTGACTGCAGATGAATTACTGTAATTACATCTCACTAGAGCAATGAAAAAACACTTTCTTAGCTAGGAAGAAAAAAGCTATAAAGAGAAAAGGTTTTTCTGTACCTGAAAATGAATCATACTTGTGAATAAATTCCCTGGACTCAGTCGAGTTCTGAAACATCATGCGTGGGCAATATTCATGACTAGGAAAAAGACAATAAATAGAGAAGATACCCAGACAACGCTTTCTTTAACCAAGTAAATTGCTAGTCTAGAAACTTATTATTCCTAGCTGGAATGACCTCAACACAGGCATTAACACTCTAGAAAGAAGACAATTTGTTTGCTGCACCTTCTTACGGTGATTGGCTCTTTTAGTTAACTGAAATCACTAGCAAACTTTAATAGCAGCTGAAAGAAATACCTAGAGGGTGGGATGCTAAGAGAAAATCATTCTTCTTATTTATTGTATTTTCATGGAGAAAAACAGCTGTAGGATTTGAAAGCATATTTGTTGGGAAAATAAGTTGCTAAAGATAGAAAACATGGTGGGGATTTTCAGCAAATTCTCTTGCTGATAAATGAACAGTATGCTTAAGCCCTTCTAATGAAGATGAGTTTACCATGGAATAAAGTTGTCAATGATGAGCAGAAAATAGGGCATTTGTAAATACAATGTAACACAGAATGATAAAGCACATCCAATTTATGCAAAGATGTGCTTGCAGAGCACGATAAATAATATCTGCATAATCAATTACTGGAAGAAAGACAGACTGAATAAATTGTTTTCTGTCAATTGATGGAAAACAAGCATAGAAAAAAAAAAGAAGACAATTTGACGTTAGTCTTTTAACTTGATTGACAAGCACTAAACCCAAACTAACTAATGATTCAAAGGACAAAGTATTTATAACTGTCTATTTTCATGAGCCATTAAAATTTTGAATTAGGGCCAGAGAAAAATTCCTATTTTTTAAGGTAAAAGACAGGATACACAATTTAATAATATATATAACATATCCCCTCACCCCCTACCACGATATATTATATATATGTGTTTTTCTAGTGTATAAGATTCTTTGGTTTAATGACACACATGGATTGAGAGGCGTGGGAGAGAAAACAAGAGAAAAATATATTTTAGCCTCATCAGTAACTATAAGAATGGGATACTCTATGTATTTGAATTACCTTTAGTAGATAGAAATTTAATGGCTGGATGCTACATCTACTGCTCTCAATGAAAAAGTTTTATTGAGCTGGGTGAACTAGCCTTTAAAGAAATTCTGAAATTACTTTAAAACCGAATTGAGAAAGTTGGAAATTATACCATCATTTATTTACAGAGCCATTAACTTAATGGTGCCAAATATCTCTATTATGCATGTATCGGCTCTAGAAAGCTTCAGTAGCTGTTTAGGATACCAAGAATAAAAAAATGAGTGATAAGCCATTTAATATCCAGATATTAACATTGGATGACAATGTCATTGAACAAAAACAGTTTTCTAATCCCTCATCCTTCCATCAATCAAAATTAAAATGCAAATATTTGGGAGCTGACAGAACATGTAACATTTGCCTGCAAGAATATTCAAATGATTGTTATAATTTGCATAAAACAAATCAATATCCAACTTAAAAAACATTTAGCCGTTTTCAACAGTCTATGCAGGCTATTAAAATTCACATAACCACCAGAATCACTCTCCATGCAAAACATTCAATGATGCCTGTAGCACTACATGCTCGGTTAGTAAACAAACCATCGCTTCTATTTTGGTGTTACTTTCAACTATATGGAAAGCTCTTTTTTTATTTATCCATGAAAAAGGTGCAGCCAAGTTCCTGATGGCTAAAGCTTGTTTGTCGTATTAATGTGATATCAGCTTAAGCAGATGAAAAGAGAAAATCAATAGCGGATATGACGATGAATGGGAAGTTTGATCCTGGCTGAGTAGAGAGAGTGTGAAATCTACCTCCTTAAAATTTGCTTCTGACTCTGGGATTCAACTGGGAGTTTGAACCTGCACAGGTGGCAACATCTCTCCTTTGGGGAATACACATCAAATTTCCATGTGCTGCTCTAAATTTGGCATGTTTCAAGCAATCATATCTTGATTTGCCATAATTTGATTAATGGGAATAATTAGTTGTTGGGGGTCTAACACCTCCCCAGAGGTTTCACTTCAGCCCACAAGCCTTGAGGCACTGGTTATGCTTCTCTGCCTGAGTGCACAAAGATATTTCCTGAAGCCTTTACGCCTGTCTCAGGGCTCCAAGGCTTCACTGCACGAAGCTTTTCATGCTGAAATGTGGACCTCACATAAAGGCTGATGTACCAAAACTCTGAAAAACAGTTGTTCCTCTCTGTTCCCACCCCAGGCAGCAGCCAAACACAAGAGATAGGGCTAGGAGGGGCCTGAGCAAGCACCCCATGTTGGTAATATTTATAGGAAAGGCATCTTCAGTGAACGGGATTCTCCCAAGTGCTGCTGTTCCTGCGCAGTCTAATATGACATCAAGGCTAGGTAAATAAAATTGCTTATGCAGAATGAGGGGATTGTGCCCTCAGAGAAGCATTGGTGAAATTTTCAGGCAGTACCTGTTCTCAGCATTATGAGCACTGAGTATTTGGTAATACTGCTGCAATGAACCTGTAATTCAGGTGAAAGATGAAGGCACGTAGGTACTTCCATATGGAAAAGTCCCTTCATAAAACGTGTTTTTTTCAAGGAAAAATACTACAGAGATTTCCAGCCTTCTGACCCCATCAACTTCCTGCCCACAACAAAGATATCAAGGCAAAATGTTAAAAGAAATAGTCCAGATTGAGGGTATAACAGAGCCATTTGCTTTCCCAGATTTTGAAAGAAAAAATTGAGAATTAAGTTGTCATTAGCAACTAAATATATATTTGCCAACACTGGTAGATGGGACATTTTCGTGTAGATAAGGTGAGTTTTACAAATGCTAATAACTGCATGCTTACAGCAAATTACACTAAGAGTACAACATCTGAGGAATGTAAATAGTTCTGACTTTAGGGCATTCACCTGTGAAACATCACGTGCATGAATTTTGCTAGTTCCTGTGAGCTTCCTTTTAATCAAATCAACCATACATTCACTCTGGAGATGGGAAAGTGGGAAGAAGTGGGAGTTAGAGGATATATTTTGTGATGTGGTATAAAACAGTAGTAGCATTCTAATTAACTTTTTTTTTGAGCTAATAACAAAGCCTACCACTGGCACATTAAACATAGGATATGTGAGGAAATAAATGAAAATAAGTGGGGAAGCTAAACATTGATTTCCTTTTATGTAATTCTGGTAATGATCAGTAACTCATGATGTGCTTCTCCTCTAAAAAGATGTGTGACCCAATCATTCACAGCCCTGCACTGCCATAAAGATGATCTGAAGCTGACTTCCTGTGAAAACTCATGCAAGGAAATTTTAGAAGCTGAATAAAAAAAAAATAAAATAAAAATCACTCAATAGCATTAAATAGCCAGAATAGCAGGAGTGTTAAATAGTTTCGTATGCAAACATGATTTCTTGAGATCATGGGTATTTCCTAGCAGTAATTTTTGAAGTTACTCACACAAAGAAGTATGATCATCCTAAAATACAGGCAGCAAAAAGCCATGAAGTCTACCATCCACCTTTCAGCTGCAATGGCTGTACCTGCAATTAGCAGTAGCCAGATTTTAGAGTTTTCTAAGTTCGCTGTCCTCTTTGGAGGAGCAGTTTGGTAAGTAATGCTGAAGTACACCCTTGAATGCCCTTCACCTGAGTTGCCTTTTGTGTTTCTTCCTAGCAGCCAAGGATCTGGGCCATTAAGTTCAAAGGATATAACCTGCTCAAACTTTAGTATTCCATTTAACGTTAATTTATAGTTGAACTTTTATGGAACTACAAAAGCTTAACTATCTTTATTGAAGCCACACACATTTATTACATACTGAAACTACAGCAAGGAGATTCTAGGTTGAATATTTCATTAACGTATTTTTTCTTTTATTTTAAAACAAAAATCTTGGGGAAACTCAGTGAAGGCAAAGTCTCTGTGCCCTGCTTCAAGAGAGTACCCAAATACTTCAAATAGGAAATGATGACTTTTGCAAGCCACTGAATAAAGTCTGAGGTAAACTTCTACACAGGTTCTTTGTTAGGGTCTAAAATTAAAACATCTTTCACAGTTTGAGAAAAGGCTGTATTAATATTGCTCTCCCTACCTTGTCACCTATTTTACTATCCTTGCTATTTTTCATGTTGACCTGCCCACACACATGATAATGAAGTCATTAGCTACATTTTCATTTACTTCTCATGCTTTAGGAGGTCATAGGTCTGGTCCATTAACACAAGGTTCCTCTCTCTGCTGCAATTTGCATGAACTTAAGAAAAATGGTTTAATGTCAATATTTCAGCTAAGAAGATACGACAATTTTAAAAACAATTGTGAAAAAAATAACCTCTGACACATCAAAGCAGGGATGTTTTCTACAAGAGAAGAATCCATAATGCATGAAAAAACCTGAAGGGATGTTGGGGATGTAGAGCCACAAAGACTCTGAAACATTGCCTACTACGTGACTGTAGGAACAACCACATGTTGTCTGACATGGGGACCAGTGTTTTCAGATGTAAAATTTTTATCACTTATGGCAACTTTTCTTTATATAATAATGCATTTCTTTATAAGTTTTTCTTTACCTTATAATCCTGAAAAACAAATCATATGCATAATTTGAATTTTATAAATGAAATATTACAGAGCTCAAGAAATTTCACTTAGTACTTGTAGATTTACTTTTTAATATACTGGAAAAAAAAACAAGGTCTAGAATGTTTTGGTCACCTGTAAAGCAGAGCAGTATATATTCTCTAAGAAAATAAAAACTGAAGATAATATTCTCCCACTTTCAGCAATAGAGAGAGAATGAAAAAGGCAGGTAGAAACCCCAAAATCTATACACAAAACCAAAACTTATTTTCAAGACCATCATTTGAGACAAGGTATAGGAAAGACATTTTTTCTGACGAGGGTGGTGAAACACTGGAACAGGTTGCCCAAAGAGGTGGTGGGTGTCCCCTCTCCGGAAACATCCAAGGCCAGGTTGGATGGAACTCTGAGCAACCAGGTCTAATGGAAGGTGTCCCTGCCCATGGCAGGAGTTTTGGACTAGGCAGCCTTTAAATCTCTTTCAACCTAAACCATTTCATGATTCCATGATCTCCTCACTTTTCTACATGCATGGAAATTTCTCCATAGGCTTAGGGAACACTGCGAGAAGAAGGGACAATCTTACATGCATAAACTGAAGAATTCATAGCTGTTCCTAAAATGTTGTATATAGACAGATGCTGCATAGTCTCTATGAAGGGATCAACTCACTTCTACAAATAAAATCTCAAAGCTGTGCAAAATTTGTTAAGTATAAAACTGATCTCTTTCCAAACATGGGGCAGAGGGGAAATGAAGACCTATTTTTCTTCCCACAAGTCTGCTTTTGAAACATTTTGCTGGTCGTGTGGAGTGTGAGAACTTCTACACAGAGCACTCCTGAGTGAGGCAGAAATATGACTGAGATAAATTATTTTAGAGAAGGAACCAGCCTTTTGCAGAAAATCTAGCACAATGCTGGGGCCATCTAGTCACCAGTGTTAAATTAATAATGCTCCCATAAAGTTAAAAATTATTTTTTTTCCCCTCACAGTTGTACCCTCAACTTTCTGATTAGTATAATTCATAGAGAGGCAGTGGGGGTTTTGAAAAAATAATAGTTTGAAAACAGATAAAACAAACTGAAATGGGACAACTTGAACACAACTTGAGATTGCATTTATGTGGCTAGATCCCCTTGTAGACCTTTCATACAGTTGTGTCCTTTTTAATATCGTTATTGAAAAACAGACTTCAGTAGGGTAAGGATCAGAATGGGTGGATATACTCACTGAAGTATACTTTCAGCTTTGTTTCACCATTTTTTCTGGGGGATTCTTGTTTATGTAGCATCTGATGCTTTTCCCTGTCTCCCAAAAATCACAATAGATATTACTGATTCTCCCCCCTATCTTCCCTCAGCTGTCTTTAGCCTCTGAAACTTCTGATTTCTCATAATGTCACGAGTAAAAACTGAACTTGCTCCATGAATTTTAATGATTGTTTAAAACTTTTTTTTTTTTCCTTTTAACTGCTAGCGCTTCCAGGATTTTTGCTGTTTGATGTTGAGGACTATGGACATGTAAAGAAAAGATCAAAGTACACTTGTGGTTAATAAAACTCAGCAAAAATTACTGCTCAAAATGCTGGTAAAACTAGACTTCATCAAAGAATCATGGATGGTTGAGGATTGAGGGGAAACATTAAAAATCAGGGTAGAAATATTTTTTAAAAACAGAGGAAGGAAGAAAAATTTGGTTTCAGAAGGACAGCAGGGAAAGATGTTACACATCATTATCTAATTTCATATTTTCATTTTCACATTGGTTTACAGATAAAGTATCAGAAAGCAGACATGAAATTCTATGGATTATTAATATTGGTAGTGATCAATGAGCAATTTTGAATGAAGGTACAAAATTTATATTTGATGTCATGATACCACAGAGTTAAATTGCTCATAAAATATAGAAAAACTACAATCTCCTTTTCAAGAAAAAGAACTTAACAAAAAACAACCTTTAGGTATAAATATTTATTTAAAATACATTTTTTACATTTTATTTAGAAAATTCTGCTGTATATGGTGTGGTTCCTCCTACATGTTTAAACAGTCATTTTTAATTTGAGTGTGTTCTTGCATCAAAACTAGATGAGTACTTAGGTTACTCTTAAATATATTACCTTACTACAACAAATCCAGTCCTCTGAATATAATAAAAACTTTTTGTCTGCCTCTGCAATAATACAGAATGCTACAAATAATTTGTCACCCATCCATGTGAGTAATCCAAATAGGACAAGGCGTTCAAGGTGAAAACACTGCTGATTTTATAAAACTGTTCTATTTCACTATTGACTGGCTGTGCTTCCTCCAGTTCTTCATGTAAACTGAACCCTGCCTGGCTTGGCTGTTCCTGGGCACTTGAGCAGGTGTTTCATTACACCTGTCCCAAAAGATGTTCGTTTTTTCTCTTGATAAGCTAGATACTGAAAGTGGAATAGATTTCATCTGACGGGTGGGAGCCTTATTAAACTATCCCCCTAGGAAAGTAAAGAGGTGTGGAACAGTGTGATCACAAAGTGTTGTTTAAGTTGTCCAGCACAGTCAGACTACACAATCTGCACACAAGTGGAGAGTGAGGACACTGAGCTTCCTCTGCAGAGCACTGGGGCAAGGATTCAATGGCATTAAGTGCCATGGGGTTTTCATCTCTTCAGATGAGGAATGAGAAAACCAGTGGCATTCACTCAGAGTGAATGAAATTTAAACCCACACACAACCTCAGCCTTGCCTCTCAAACTGCCTGTGAGCTCCAGCTGCTGTGCAGGAGCTGAACATAAAAATATGTCTTGTCCAGTGACAAATTCATTTTTTCTGACCTGGAAATAAGCAACCTTTCAGTCTAGAACATGCCAGAAAACCGGTCTTTCCCTAAGAAAATGAGAGGTATAAGAACAAAGGAGGTATAAAGTAATAATAAAACCTACTACTTTGCCATGATATAAGGGGTTAATATTTTCTACTGGACCATGAGAGAGGTGACTATTTTTAGTCTTTCTTTGCATTTTGAACATCGATTTCAATTGCTGTCACTCAATTAAACTCATAAAGACAGAATGATAGGTCTTTCTCCTTACCTCTTTCTTTGAATAGATTATGCAAGGGAATCACCTGCTGTTCATGTGTGAATTTGTTATTTTCAATAACTGGCATTTAACTAGTGAAAAAAAACCCAAAATAAAAATGCCATAAGTAGACTTCCTAAAAATTCACAATGCACCAACCCTCTTTCTGGGAGATATCATTGAGTTAAGGTCACCTTTCACTTTTGTCATCATTGTAATGGATTTAAAATATTTTCAGTAAAGTTTACAGAGATTCTTGGGATTTGGCTTTCCAGTCACAAGTTATGAAAACAAATTACTTTCAAGCAATTGAATGACTTCCAATATCAGATTCTATGAGTAGAAATAAACAAACAGAACTTTGTACGAATTCCTGGGGAAGAATCTTATTCAATGGATATTTGGCAATTTGGATTCCAATCCTCTTTTTTCCTGCTTTGCTCTCACAGGAAAAGCAGAGTATTTGTAACCAGTTACTCACCAGAAATATTTTAGAGACTGTGTTTTTAATGTAATACCTTTTCAAGTAGCTAAAGCAGATGTCCCAAAACTCACCAAATATTTTTCATTAACCCTCTTGTGGGTTTTTTTCTTTATTATAATTTTACTTAATACTTTTTCCTTTTTTTTTTTGTCCTAGCTCCATTTTACTTGCTTCTTTTCAGATTTTTCAATATACAGTGCATTTCACATCCTCTTCCATTTCTTCCACATCTTTTGCTTTTTTTTTGTCCTATGATTTTGCTCCTTCCTTTTCCTCCACTATTTCCCTTGGAGTTGGTACTTTACTTCTTCCACTCCATCAATCTTTCAATTGGCAGGTTGATATATTGATTTCAAAGGGTTCTCTGAAATAATTCCAGTACCACGGGAACATTCAGGTGTATGCAAGGCATGTTCATTTTCAATCCATTACATTGTCATTGGAATACTGAAACTGCTGGGGTGCAGTGGCAATATCCCATTTTGCATCTTCAGAGAAGAACAGATTGTAAGTTTGCCAGCTAGGCACAAATCATGCGTGCCAGAGTCGTGCCCATCAAAACTGTAGTCTGCTCTGCATCAAAACTCTGCCCTGCTCAAACTGGGGCCTGCTGCCAGGTTGCTTGAAAGGATGTGCAGGAAAGCACACAGCTGTGGCAGTTTCTAGCTAAATGAATAATGCAACATCAACATCTGTAGGATTTTTGAAATGCTAAACATCCAGCTATGAAGCCTCTGGTGGGGACACAGATGGTAATGATGTTGTTCTTGCAGTGGTTCCACCAGAAATGGTCAGAGTTTCATAATCAGACTGGACTCTTAATGCCTGAAACAATCCTTTCCTTTAGCAGCACTAGCTCGCAGTGCAGCACAGAATGATAAATGCTCACTTTGTGGGCTGCATTTAATTCCAAGCTTTGTTAAGCCAAGGAAGTCCAGTAATGAATATGGACATCTTCAAGCATGAATACAGATGCCAACACCAGTTGATAGTACTCAGCAGGTGAATTTAAACTGACAATCCAAGCTAAGGTAGAATAATTAAAATAAATTTTCCATTCAATACAAAAAGCATAAGAAGGTCCTATATTTAAGTCTGGAAACCACAAACAACTGCACTAACTTTTCCTAGATGTTAAACAGTATTATTTCACAGGACAATACATATTTTTCTGCTTTTTAAATCAAGTCAATATGCATTGCCTACTGAAAGAGTTGAAAGAAAAAAAATGTATCCCTGAATACAAGCAAATGTATCTGTTCATCACCCACTGTTTTTAGGACATTAAAGAGGAGCACAATGTCTTATAATTTATTCTTTGCCTTACTTTTTTCCATCAATAAAAATTGTGTTTCAGAGACATCGAGCAAATTAAGAAACAAAAAATTGCACTTTCACTCAAATTAGAATCTGTCCCTGGATTCAGAAATGAGCTAAAAGAACTAACTGAAAAGTCAACAGAAAGTTAAGCAGTGCTGAGAGGCAGAGGAATTATAAGGAGCTAATAAGGAAAGTCATGACTATATAAAACAAGCTTCTGAGAGAAGGCATGATGTCACCAATCAGCTCCTCTGGACAGTTGTGGTCTGAACTCTTGATCCCAGACACAACTTATCTTCTTAGCTGGGACAGGCTCTCCAGAAAAATGGAAGATTAGTTCCTTTATGCATGGACATGGCTGAGACAAGTCTATTACAAATGTTAAAAACTGTACCCAAACCGTAGAACAATATTTGGAAAGCTTAAAGTACAGGAGAAAAGCTCAAGATGAGAACCCAGAAATTGCAGGAAGCCTGTCCAGACTAGGAAGGGGAAGAATAAATTGCTTTAACAAGGGTTCTTGATTAACTCTATACATAATTTTATAAATAACAATAACTCTCTCTTCCCAGTTTGCTTTAAATTCAGGAAAAGGTAAGAATTCTAGCAAAAGAAACCCAGAGAAGAGCAGTTCTCTTTTGATACTGGAAACAGGATTTTCAGAGACAGCTGCTCACCTCTGCAAGACCTGGAGTTCATAACCACTAGGCTCCTTAAGCAACCAGCTTAAGGGATGAAACCAGGGGAAGGGATGAAACATTCTTATTTCTGTGAATGCTCTGTGGCAAAATCTGAAGAGAATAAGGCCTTTCATCAGCCACGGGGGTCTCCTCAGGAGCTGCTTAGCAGCTTTGTGATCTTATGGTTTTGTCATGCCCAAACTATTTACCTTTTCCTCCACATCCTGGTAAGAAACAGAGTCATGTGCTCCCACTGCTCGCTGACAGAGTTGTCAAAAAAGGTAGATTTCTGTTTTCCTTCTGGGTACTGCTCTTTGAGCCTGGCTCCTTCAAATCTTGGAGTCATTGGCAGAAGGCTGGCCTGGCTATGCGACTGCTGATGCTAGCTAAGCAGAGCCTGCAGACAACTCTACCTTTATCCTTTCATCAGAGAAAGAATTTTGTTGTACGTAAAATCATATTTGAAAAAAAAAGAATAAAAATTTACTATTAGAAACACTTGGCAGGGTGAGCAGGGGGAAAGAAAGACTGAAAAAAAACAAAAGCACTTTCTAAAGCCAACAAATCCTACGGAGGCCTGGAGTGGGAGACGCTGGAGGACCATCAAATGGGCAGTAGTTCAGTGGTTGAATCTCCTCACAATATCATAAGCGGAGCAAAACCATGCACAAAATCTTCAGCTATAGTTTTAAGAGTGAGAAAGTTGCTATAAAAAAGGAGCTTCTCAAGTCATACTAGTATTTTCCAGGGGAAAAAAATGTGTACTGTTTCTCCCATAGGAGAAAGAGAAGCATTCACAGCCGAAGGAGAGGCTGGCTGAGAACTCTGGGGTTATAAAAGTTGTTGCAGCCAAGATGACAACCCAGTAAGAGTTCTGCTTAAACAGAGAGGTAAAACTCAGGACCTCTGTTCTGGAAACTGAGTAACTTCTTCTAAAGTAGCAGATGGGAACAAAACATCTAGATAGGAACTGGAAATATACATGGAGTATGTGTGTGTAGCCCTGGCCAAGATAAAATAAAAAAAAAAGTTAAGAAAAAAATAAAATAATCATCTCTAGGATTCATGTTCCTACATAGAGAAAAATAAGTACACCTTGATGCACAGAGTATTAGCATTTTGCACATGCAAGAATCTGAGCTTCAAACCAAAACACAGAGGACCTCAGTAACTTGCCCAAGGTCAAAATCTAAAATCCATGTAAGGCTCTTTGATTGTGATTTGCTTTCTAATGTAGAGAAAACTCCCATGCTGAGGGATGTGCAGGCATACAAGAGTTTCTTTCACCTAATTTACTATTCATATAAAATTTGAAGAATTTGATCTCAGTAGATATGTGTTCACATCACAAAGCTACCATGTATTTTTGAAGTAATCTGCTGAAGTCCGAAGCCTCTGTAGAGGAAAGACCCAGAAATCCAGAACTGAAAGAGAAGACGTTACCATGTTACAAATCAAGATCAAAGGATATGCTGAGAGATGCATTCAGGAACCTGAGATAATGTTTCCATGCTCTGTGAATAGCTTGAATCCAGGCTATCTTCTGTTAATATTCATATGTAAAGTGTCTATCAAAAAGTTAATAATGGAATTATTACAGTAATACAACCTCTGCTCTCTTGTGAAACTTTTACAATTGGTAAGGATTCTCTTTTTTTTTTTTTTTTTTTTTGCCTCAGGAATATTCTTCATTTCATCACATCTCCTTCTATTGCTAAATTTCTTAAAACCTCCTGATGGCTACTCAAGCACATTACTGTAGCAGCTATACAATCTTCTGTGATGCACTCAAGCCAGCAAGGGCCTCACTGCTACACAGGCTCCTTAAAATACCTGAGCCAAACCTAGAAAAGGCCTTGGACACTCTTATTTTTAGCTATACAGCTAATTCCAGTTGAACAGTGACTGGAACAAGATTCAAAATTACACATATTATGAAGTACTTTGCTGATAGCCAGCAGCCTCATTGCTGAACCAGTGCCCCTCTGTGGTATGTGTCCTTAAACAGGCAGAGAGCTCATACATGGTATCTATTTCCTGAGAACACAAAACCACAGGATCTTGTCTCTGATTTGTCTGCCACTGGAGCAAACTCTGCTTTCTGCTGTATATTTGTTATATACAAATATACAATTAATTAAATATTATATTAAATATACAAATTAATTAAGTAATACCCTGGTGTAAGGAATACTAGCAATTATTTTCATGACACCTTAATGCTCAACAGTCCAGTAACTTGTGGTGTTCCTACCAGTGCAGAATGCCTTTATTTATGTGTACACACCTACCTACATATCAAATATATATATATATATATACAGCAAAATACATAAGTGTATTTCTGTTTCCATGAGAGGAGCATCTCCCTAAATGAGCAAGCTGATCTATAACAGGCACTGATACTACTGATTACCAATGCAAAGCCTCAGAACAAAGGATCTGTTTGGAAAGATTATGATTTGTAGACTTAAGATCTAAACAGTGTTTCAGTATGTTGAAGAACTTTACAGAGTGAGAACAAAATATCTTATGAAAGTATAAATTATGTAAAATACTGAGATGTATTATATGAGGCATTTTAAATAAGGGCAGAATTAAGGCTAAATACTTCTCAACTGTCTCAGAAAAATTAATCCTTCTAAATTCATGCACCATTACCAGACTCTGATATTGAAATGCCTCCTGCCTTTAGGCTGATGTGGTTATAATTATTCACTTGTTTTAATTCATATTCTACGTACTGTATGTATTTTTATGCAGCACCAATTGTGGTGGCACCCAACAATTAAAAACAGGCATAAATTAATCTCTCACTTACAGGAGAAACATCTTCAATTAATGAACTAAAGGACCTTCTACAATTTTTAATTAAAGTTCTGAATAAGCCAATACGTATATAAATCTTACGAAACGTGAACTTTCTAGGAGGATCTTTTCAACAACACCTTGGAGGCCATTTTATCCCTGTTGTAAAAACAAGAGCCTGAGTTTTCTGTCTTCTTAACTACTCCTGGGTGCCCCAGGACCAGGCAATATCCTCCCAGCACCATTTCAGCAAAAGTGAGTGTATTGACTTCTAGCCTCAGAAGAGCTATGTTCCATTTTTAGCACTCACTCCCTGGATGACCCTGGGAAAGAAAACTGCAGTTTCTTTGTCTCACAAAGGTGCCACTGTGCTAAGTTGGGGAACGGTGTTTGGAAATTATAATGTCTTTTCTATAAATTTATACAGTTATTACAATCACCAGGCAGCACTTTCCTTGGCAACATTCATTCTCTAACACAGTTCCTGAGCTTGGATCCAAAGCTGCTATTTTCAATATAGAGCCACAGAACAAATGAGAATTTGGGGCAAAACCCCCAGGCTTCCCTCTCAGGTGGGATGACTATATGAGCACCCTTCATATTCACCAGGTTTTTGCAGTTCCTGAATAAGAAACGGGAATAGTGTGGTGACAATTGCCAAGTAACCTAAAATGTCACTACACCCAGCAGCCCAGCAGGCTTTTTCTTGTAGCCACTAACATGATGGCAGGTGAAAGCAGACTCTAGAATATATAAATCTCCCAAGCAGTCATCCTACCAGACTCAGCACAGAAGGCACTCAAACAAGAGCACATAATGAAAATGTTGAAGTGGAAACAACAGAATTCAGAGCTCATGGCAAACATGCCCCAAAGGTCAGCCCCAAGGCATTCTTCTGAAAAGAATGTAAGAGATTGTGGCAAAGATCCAGCTCCCAAAGGGTTGGGTGCTAAATGGACAGGTGGTTGAAAATTAAAAATCGACATTTGTTTTAACTTGGTACTGACCACCACTTTTCTGCCAACATGTAAGCACTGCTGCACAGATAGAGATATCATCCTGTGAATATTTGACTGGTGAATATCAGAATCATCAATTTTTAATGTGAATACTACTCCTGAGCATGCTGCACTGCATAAGCTGCATTACATGGCATATTATCAGAACGTATTCATAACTTAGTCAGAGTGGAAACCTGTCACCATAATAAAATAATATGTAATATTGTGTATTATGATTCAAATATACAGTACTAAAAGCATATGTATATTGTGCTGATATTTTTGAGAAACATATTTTTTAAATCTCCTGGTAGACTTTGGCAAAGCTGCTATCTTTCTTTAGATGTAGAATGGCATTTCTATCGTTAACTTTCATAGGCTAGGAATATCCATGTTGAAATGACTGAGAGCACTACTCATCAATATTTAGATTTGAAAGACACATGAGGAGGTTATCTATATTGAACTTGTCCTCAAAGGATCTAAGACCACATTTAAAATTTTAGAAATAGAGCTAATGTTTGCAAACCTAAATATAGATTTATCTTATATATCATGAAAAATGTAGTCTCTATTTTAAATCATGAGTAGGAAGTCTAATCAAAGATTAACCATCTTTTTTGGGATAACCAATTAGAATATTTTGACTAATTAATTCGTACACTGCTTCTTGATTACCCCCTGCACAAATGGATATATATGTATATTTCTATAAAGGCAGTTTTTTTACATAAGGGAGAAGTGTAATTCTTTTAATCATAACCATCCTAAAACTTAAGGGCAAAAATAAATTGCTCAGTAAAGGGCCATATATTTCTCTCTCCAGTGAAATTCTGTATCTCTGCTTCATCAAAAAGGATCCACTACGTGTAGGCAGAAAACTCCTGGAAATTAAATTAATTGTGCTGTGCAGAGGAAATAAAATGAAGCAGTTCCATAGCGTGACAAAGGGAAATGATGGTAAAGGCAGATTTTACAGTGTTTCCATCTTTCATATACTTGTCATATGTCCATTGTCATATACTTGTCATCCTGAATTATGTGATACCCTATAAATCTGCTTTTTACATTGGAAGTTACAGAGTGTTCTTCTTCAATTGTCTCAAACCAAGATAGGGACATATGTATAAGTGTCAGTGCTAAAGACAAAGGTTACATTGCAAATTTAAGCACTAATCAATGTCAGAAATATTTCCATTTAGAATTCCTGGCTGTATAACAGTGTTTAATTCCATTTTCACTTTATTCGCTCGAACCTCTTAAAACCTCACTCCCTGTTATCTTTAGCCCATTATCCTGATAAATTAAGTTCCCTAGGTCTCAGACCTGGTTTATCTGATCTAAGATACCCTGCCCAATTAGCTCTCATCTATTTTGCAGTAGGACTTATTAGCTGAAGCATAATGACACACTGAATGCAATTCCTGGCCAACTTAGAAATGAGGCACAAAAACTTGGATCTCACTCCAAAAGGTTGTATGGGTACACACTTGGTTTCCCAAATTCTCACCACAATATTCTCTACTTTTGGTTCCCACTCCCCCCAGCTCTTCCACACATTTGAAACTCCATTATCTTTCCTGGATTTTGTCTTAATTTCATGCATAATGAACTGAATAGAGGGATATCATTTAATTTCAGTGGACAAGCAATCAGACCATACATAGATATCATTCATGCAGCAAACTGCATTCTGAATTTCAATGGGAGGAAACTTCCACAGGCCAGTGTTATATATAGTTCTGGAAATTGGTTGGGGACAAGCTACTCACACAGCAATGCAGTAACGTTTTCCCCATGGAAGGAAAAAAATGGCATATTATCACTTAAAATAGGAACTTGGTATCTCCAGCAGCACAAGGCACAAGATAATGCTCCCATCTTGGTCTCCCCTGTGCCAACGTTATCAGGATTTCTAGATGGTTCTTTTTCTTTTAACTTTAAATGAAGTAGGCACAGATGCAGTGCTTAGTCATATACCTGGGACCTGATCTTGTGAAAAGCTGAAAATCCTGAACCAAAGTAGAGCCAAAGAGTTCAAAACCCATTGAAAGCTTTTACATAGCAGGCTTTTAATAATTCAAATTGTTTTTACTTGTTTCTGTTTTGCAGGAGTCACTGCTTGAAAATTATGTTAAACAGAACTAGGTATTTTTTTAAGGCTTTTCATAAGGTGTTTACCTTCACATAAGTTACTAGCTAGAGTTTGGCTGAATATGTCAGGTTTATCAGACATGTTACTGACTCCAGCAGGGAGGATTAGATGCAAATCTTTATGAACAAGCCCTGTAGATACAGAGATAAGTTTCTCATCTCTGAAATGTTGCCCTATCCTTTGTTCATCAAGCCTTAAACACTTTTGCATTCTTTCCTGAAAACTTGGTAGACAGGTTTGAAATAGAGGAAACTACTCTTTACTGGAGTGGGGGTGAAGTTCCTCCCTTCTGACTGAGGATTATTCTCATGAAAGGTAAACACTATCTAGAGGCTAAAATTGCAAACCTGGACCACATATGAGAGGTATCTTCAAGTCCTAAAGAAGCCCTGCATGTTTTTGGAAGTACGATCTCTGTGGTGATCAAGCAGTATTGATACTTTCAAATATTTTTAAGCTTTCTGCCAGGAAAGGAAAACTTAAGAACACAGTTTGGGCTCCACAATATGCCCAGGATTTTAGTATGAAAAACAGCAGCTGTTTTTTTCCTATTATAACTTTCCAGTTGGCAGATGTTTGGCTTAGAGGGCCTGCAACCTGGGCTTATGCCAACAGAAGTAGAAACAGTTGATTACAAGATAAATTCCCCATCCTACATATAAAAAGCCTATATTTCCTCAGAAGGGATGAATATCAAACAAGGGATGACAGAGACAGGTTGTCATGCTTGGGTGCACTGATAATCCTTTTGCAGGAGTCCACCTGGCAAACAGTGGATGGTGCACACAGTCCCCAGCATCAGCATCACCCTGAAGATGCTCTCAGGTGCCTGAGCAGTAACTCTCCTCAGTTCTGGGCTCCTGCCCCGATTCCTGCTGCTCTGGGCTCTCACCACCCAAAATCTAGTGCCTATATAAATCGTGAAAGCCCCCAAACACATACTCAGGGCTGCTCTTTGGTGACAGATTTTGATTTTTTGGGAGATGTTCAGTCATTAAACAAAACATTTTTTAGCTACTATAAGCTCTAACACTCATTACAAACATTGAGCCAAGTCCCATGGAAGCCACTGGGATTCTATCTGTTGCCTTCCTTTTAGTTCAAATCAGGATCCTGAAACAGTTACATTTCTAAAAATCACTGTTGTTTTGAGTAAGGATCTGTTTTTTCTATATGAAGCATTCATAAGAAAATCTTGAGCTCTGTTTCTCAGTGACTCAATAAATAACTCATGTCATGTTCAGTGCTTTTGGGTAGTAATTAAAGATTAAAGACATTCAACGAAAATTTCATTGCTTAATTAAAACAAATAAAAATCTTTCCACATTAAAATATTTGCCTGTTGCCTCTCAGACTTTATTCCAGGTATATGATAGGACTTTTCCAGTTAATCTTACTTGAAGCAAGCAAGAAGCTCTTTTTCCCTAGATGAAAGCTTTAGAAAAAAAACATATTGTCTTAATCTTCACATTGTTAAGAATTTTATTGTGTATTTATTCTTCAAACATGTGGTCCCATATGCATTGATTTCATTAGAGATAATGGACGAATGGATACAGACTATACTTTCACACAGCTTGTATTTCTTCATTGGAATTGTGGAGTTATAATGTTTATTATCCAATACAGCAACATAGACTCCACCAGCCTCTCCAAATGGCTCTCAGGTCCCCCTATTGCAGTTTCTTGATCTGTAAAACACAGGTGTACTCCGAATACCTTCAAAACAGACAAAAAATTACCTCCCTCCTCCATGTCACGTGTCCCTTTCCCCCAAAGTTTTTGATGAATTGCACTGACTGTGTAGTTACCCCTGCAGAATTCTCTGTTTTTGTCACATGCTGAGCAGCCACAGGCGCAGTGAAGCAGAAGAGAAGGTGCCAAGAAGGAAAGGGAAATGTGGACTCCACACGTACAGTCATGGTGATAAATGTGAAGCAGGATCCTGTCAGGACCCAGATTCAGAGGAGCTGGGTGATGTCTTCAATACCCTCAAACAATGCGTTCCTGGGGGTTGGAAAAGAGAATGGTTTGGAATCTTAGTCTAGATAACCTAACAGAAAAAATGTCACGTTAATCTTACTATATAAGCTTAAAAGTCTATCCCTTTCCTTTCTAATTTCTGATTTCGGAGCTGTGGACACCAAAACAAATGGCAAATTGTGTTTAAAAGGACTTTCTCAAATAAATATTTGTATATATCTTACTTATTTTCTGGACAAACAGTACTTAAGCCTACACTGAGGTAAGAAGCAGCAAGGGAAAATGACAATTTTATAAAACAAAAGTTAGTGAAATCACCTCAATGAACCCTAGTATTTTCACAGAAGAGATTGCTTCTATTGTGGATATTTTCACCACTATTATTACATCATAAAATATTCCTCTTGTCTAGTTAAGTTTGAGCTAGCTCTAGCACTGCCAGCAATATAAATTCTCCAGCAAAATGCTTAATTTCACTCTCCTGAATCCAAGCCAGAGGCTTTCTCACTGCTTTTTCTGTCCTTGATTTCATTTCTTCTATTACTTTTATTCTCACATTCAAGGAAGTTTAAGTACTTATAAGTTATTCTTTTTATTCTGCGTAACCATGATGGTAAATTCAATATCATAAATTTTCAGGTGTTATGTATATTTTAATTTCACCTAATGAAAGATGAAAGGATTATTAATACTAAATATTTTGGCTTACCCTAGAACACTGTATTTAATTTTCCACTTTAAATGGTCGTATGTACATTTTCATTAACTAATCTTTGTATCTTAGCATCTTAATTTCCTCATAGGTTTTGCAATTTTGATACCTTTAAATGCCTTTGATATGCCTTCCACCTTAAAATATTTAAACTCTTTTTGATTTGATGTAACCATTCTTGTTGTGTTCTTTTGATGTCTTCATTGTATTCATTGCTTTGCTATATCTATTTTTGCTTTCAAAGAGTCCTCTTTGTTCACAGACAGATATAAATTTACTAATGCTATTTACCTGGCATGATCATCTACAAAAATATGCATTCTTTATTTTTAATTTGAGTGGTTTTTAGATTATGCCAACTCCCAATACTTACCTTCATTCCACGACATCCACAATTGCTAAACACAATGAAAATACATCCTCTTATATTTGGCACTTCTCAAGATTGTTCTGACATCAATAGAGGTTAAATAAAGGATACGCTTATAGAGCAGTAGAGCAAGAACTTATTGAAGTATTAATAAAATATTTTGCTGGTTTTTACACTGTGCTGTTTTCTGGTTGATATGCAGATACTTGAGCCTTTCATGTTATGCCAGGTTTTTTTCTGCCTCCTAAAAATTAACTAAGAACTATGCAGTGCCCTTCAGTTTTTTTAATAATGTGAGTGAAAATAGTGCAGAGAGCTGATGGCAGCAAGCTGGACATCTTATCTTTCTGTACACTGCAAACTCTGTGCTTGGGCCAAAAAGTATTCTGTGTTGTAATACTTTCCTACTAGGCATTTAATTACAGGTGGTGGCATGTAGCCTTTCAGAAACAGTATGATTCCCTGATTGCCTGGTCTTCTGTACCATGTGAAATGACACTGGAGAACATTTCTAGGATGCTCGTTTCAAGTCTCCTGTGTGTGCGATAAAAACTTTACCGGATGCTCTGCATTAGAGGAAGTAATAGAGGTGCACTCTGCAAAAAAGAATATCTGCTTTCTACTACTCAAAACTGTGTCAGAAAGTTCCTATCTGACCAATTTCGATATCAACATCCATCTGTGACACTTGGATTTATCTAGAGGAAGGAAATCCCCAGATCATTGGCTCATGTAGTTTTGCAATCTATTCTTATGAGCAGATCAAAATGTATTCAGGACAACACAGAATCTGTTCTATATTTATTCACATAATACACCAGAACTATTTTCATTCTCACTGAAAATCCTGTAACAGAAGCAGCCATATCAGTTCTAGGGATTTGATTATTGTCTCCCTATAGTTGATCAGAGCTCCTAGAATCAAGTGACTGGATAAGAATTTCAGTGTTCATGTGAAAGATATTGAAGGTTTTTATCCCCCATGATTGTCGACAACAGCTAGCAAATAAAACACCCTAACCTCATAAATGGCGAGTCAAATAAGACATGACATGAATTAATCATTTTATATGTGTCCATTTTCAAGAACATTGCACTTTTGGGAGACACTGAAGAAGTGATTTACAGCAATAAAATCTGCTAGCACACCACAACCCCTGCACTTTCACCTAATTTTTGAAGTGATGCTGCAAGTCAAGGTTGATGCATATTCCCTGTGTTTTACGCTGTAGAAGTTCTGTTTCCAGTACCTGTCATTCATTATTCCCCAATGGATCCCAGCACAACACAGACACTTTGCTTTCCCCAGGCAAAGACATAATTTGCATGAGAGGGTTCGCACTCAGATTTTATCCCCCAAAAAGAGAGAAGACATTTCTTTTATGACTTTTTTTCCTCTAATAAATAAACTAAATAAAATAAAATTGAGGGCTATATTAAGTAAACCATTTGTGCACCTTTAAATCATGTAACCCCTCTGTCATATCTTCTTCAATATTAGTTTCATCATAAAAGAAATAAGGTAAAGGACATTCGAATCTTATGCCTTGCTAAAAATAAATTAAACTTGTACAAATGCTTTGACAATATCTTCATGCAATATAAAGAATACATATACACACACACATATATATACACAATATCAACTTCTTTTCCATGCAAAAAATAATCTTCACATTCTGTATGTCAGCCAACCACCCTCATTTATATTTTCAAGGTCATTATTCCCATGTTAAAAGTGTTGTCTGTGAAATAAATACAGTAGAAGTTGTGCTGTACTTTTGCAGCAGTGGGTAAAATGGAGGCTTTCAAGGTTTAATTATTGGTGTGACTGTATCTCTGCATTATCTTCTTAAATAATATTGAGAAAGGTTAACTACTGCATTAGCACTGATTTTTAGAAAAACGTCATTTCAGGAGGCTGGAGAGAGGGGAGTAACGTCAAGACGAAATTACCAACAAAGAAATTGTTCTTTCACTGAAGTAAGCCCCACAGACATTTTAATGTAATTTCTTGCTAATGAAAGCATTAATAGAACTTTATCACAGAAGAACTCTCTGAATTTTAAACTATCATAGATCGTTGTTCAAACAGGGTATGACAAAACCATTTTATATTGATTATATATTTCATTTGCACAGCTGGATGCACTAAGGAAAGATTCTGAGTATATTTCCAAGTAACTCAGAAACAGTAATTAAAATAATTAAAATTCTTTCCACAGCATAAAAATTCAACAAGTGTAATGTGGTTTGGAGATCCATCATGAAAACGTTGGTGATGTAGTGCAGGTTTTACATGCACGTGTCTGCTGAAATGAAAGGGCTGAGGCAGTGAGAGTATATACAGTGAGAAAATTCTTTGCATCCCTGCTTGCTCATGTACCCAAGAGCTGAGCGGGAAAGATGACCTAAAAGGGTTTCTACTGATGCCTGTGAGAGGCTGACTTGGAACAGAGGCTGGACAGTGTTAAAGCAATAAAGTCAGTGTTTATTAAAAGGCCTCCAAAGGATACACCATGGGCAGTACAAGAGCCTGGCTGTGGCTCCACCCAAGATGGACCCAAGATGGATGGCAGATCCTGAGTTTTCACACTTTTATAAGTTTGGTCCATTTTCACATTGGGGTTGATTGTCCAAATACAGCTTCAGATTATGAAATCCCATCCTCCCAGATTGCTCTCCTCAATTTGCTGTTGTTTTGGGCCTGAAGCTGCAATGGTGTCCTTGGGCTGGAGAAGGATTGTTTTGTCTGACTAAACTGTGAGGAGAACTTACTAACATTTTATATGAAGTTCAGATTTACATACTAATGCAGTACAGAATCTGGAAAATATGAGAGCTAAAACTTAAGGCATCACTATTAGTCCTCCCCCATAGCTGTGAAGCAAAGAACAGCCCAGGCTCACTCTGCAAGGCAGCCCCTAGCTCCATGCACTCATTTCAAGAGGATTCCCTTCTGCGGTCCTGAAGTCTATACAGGTTTCTTGTGAAGAGCCCAAAGGCCACGACCCGTTTGTATATAAATATTAGACATTTATTCTAAGTGTACATCACCATATTTGGGATGCAGATGTAAAATAACGTATGGCAGTTCAAGTTCATTAGCAGCACCAGGCAGCAGCTCTGCTGCTCAGTCCCCATCCCTCAGGCACAAGGAGAGGGCAGCTGGAGACCACATCATGTGACTCAGCAGGTCCCATCTGCACATTACATGCCCTCGCTCCGCTGTCCAATGTGCTGAACAACCTCTGATTTCCTACTGGGAATGTAAACTGATAATGAGATTGCTTTGGTCCCCTAAATCTCAGCAGAATTTACACAGTCTATTTTCTGACTTTTGCAGCTGCCTGAAAGAGAAAGGGATACAAACACTGGAGGTGAAAACAGAATTGCTGTGTAAGTTACAAGACGAACACAAGCTGCTGATTCAAGAGACAGTATAAACTGATTTCAGTCAAACATCAATTTTGTTCTCTTCTGATACATGTCATGTTGAGTATTTATTTAAAATACTTATCAGGTGGACAGGCTTATAGAAAGTGGCATCATATTTTCACCTGAGACCTGAGAACAGCAGATAAACACCACAACGCCTAGCAAACATTCAAACAGCACACTGCACCATGTGATCTCTTTGTATACTCAGTATGCCAAGAGATCAGCTTTACAACAGCCACAAAACCAACGATCTGTTAAATGCACCATCAAGCAATCCACTATCACTTCTGTTTTCAGGTATTATGACAGCCCATACTTGCTGTTCTAATTCTTACTCAACACCTGGGCTGTAGCATAATTTCTAGTTGTCAGGCATCATGTAATTCTATTTTAAATTTTGCTAAAGTATAGTCCTGAGAAGCTACAAACAGCAGGGGCCAGAATTTGATGTGTCTGTGTTACCATCACTTCAGCAACATGACTCCCATTGCCGTAATCGCAGTGGGTCTTTAACATGCCTTCAGGGACACACAGTTAAAGCCAAGAAAAATGTCACAATTATTAACTGATTACAAAGAAAGAAAAGTAAGGAAGCTGTTTTAGCATTGCTAGAAAAGTACTCTCTTAATTAGAGCATTAGAATGTTTTATTTCTCTCTTCAGTATCAATTGGTGGTGACATCTATATTTTATAGTGGGGTTAAATGACAAGACACTGACCTTTATTAGAATTTGTGGGAAAGGATTCTCTACAATGTCCAAGAACTCCCAAAACTTTTTTCAGCTGTTGTGCAGGCCCTCCCTTGTCTCGTTCCCCCAGGTCACACCTATGACATGTGGGACATGTCACAGCCCCCTCCCTTAAGCTATAGGTGCACCCCTACCCAGTGGCATCCAGCAAGGCACCAGCACTTTATCCTTTTAGGACACTTTATCCACTTTGTCCTTTTAGGACAATTCCTCTGTCCTAAGCTGTTTACCATCCTTGCCAGATATATCCAGCTGAGCTTGACCACCAAATTACAAACACAGGCAGCACTTGTCAGGCTTTGACTGACAGTAAGGAGGGTAGTCTTTTTTTCTAGAAGCCCCTAATAATATACCATAGTAAGCCACAAACCAAAAAAACCTAGGAAAATTAAATTAAGCTGCTTATGAGCTCAGTGGGTGCAGATACATCATTAATTTAGTTTGTTGTAGGGTTTCTTTTGAGAGAGAAACTGTCTCATGTCCATACTTGGTGTCCCCTGATATTCCTTAGCCAGAGAACTCTCATTCCAAGCCCTTTTCCTCCTGGTAGAAACAAAAAACATGGAACTCCCAGGTCCGTCTCCAAGGATGCCCAGTAAATCTCAGAAAGGAAACCAGTGTCTAATTCATGCTGTGAAAGAGCAGGGTGGATGACAGTTTAAGGGACAAAACATCTAAAATAAAATCTAACCCCATACCTCTTAGTAAAGCAGGTGGATGCACTGAGCAAATTTCTCTTCCCCCTATTCCTTACAGAATGAATCAAATTACTTGAGAAAACTGTATTGAAGTGGGAGAGCAAAGAAAAACTAGGAAGTTAAACACAGTAATAGATTCTTTCTCATTTCTGTTAATAGTTCTATAAAGAACAAAACTAATAGTCATGTCATGAAGTGGGGAACAGGATGTAGCTCAGGGAGAGAGAATACAGTCACCTGAGTGAATCAACTAAATGTGCCTCAGGTTGAGTGGCTGCCCTAATCCAATGCAAAAGCACTTGGCCCTTTGGGGAAGAAATGCTGAAAAATGGAGCTCTCTGAGCACCCATACAATTTAATTTTCACTGATCTCTGAGTGGTGTCTAAACCCAGTATTTATTACTTTACTCTAGTAATTGAATTTGGTCCTGTAACTAGTAACCAAATCAATCCATTTTCTTAACATAAAGCATAATATAGTTTAAAGCCTTTCACAGTTTCCTTGGTGAAGCCACTGTTGAGAGCACTCACTAACTTCCAAACTCCTCTTGGAATATCAACCTGCAAATTTTGGTTATAAAACCACAGGGCTTTATTGCCTATCTGATCAGGTAGCAAGGCTATCCAGTATTCTGTCCACTGCCCCTCTTTATTGATTTCCCTTCTCTGTGTGCACACTGCCAGTGTACTCCTTCCCTCCGAGCTGCCATCAGTCTGGAGAACTCCGGGAGCAGCCACTCCTTTCTTTTCATCTTCCCGTTGCACCTAGGGGTGCCACCATGTGCAGAATGGCTTTTACACTGAAAGCTGTGCAAGGTTCAGAAAGCTGAAGAGACCTCAAGGGGAATCTTACTGTGAAAATCTCTAGTCTGGAAAATTTCCTAGGAGACATGGATGGATTAGAGCTCTGTGGATTAGAGCAAATTGTTCCAAATCTTGCACTCAGCAATTTGGACCTTGTTTTCAGCATGCAAATAAAAAACCTTTATGAAATTTTGTGTCTATATCAATCATGATTTCAAGGGCCTATCATATATGAACAGAATCTAGAAAATTGGAGGAAAATTAAATTAATGGCTGTTTTTTATTTAAATAAATAAAGAATTTTATAGAAACACAAGCATTTTCCATATCTTAGACTCATTCTGTGTCAGAAGGTAAAATTATTATCTAGGACTTCTGTCTTAGCAATAGCTGTTGATTATTCTAAAATTTATAAGTATTAAAACATTTGTGACTGTCACTGTTAGACATGCAAGAACACACACAGGCACTTGCTGGTGAAGAAGGCTATAAACTATTTATTAAAACATCTGACTCCAAATTTATAGTATTTCCACACAGACCAGGGATTGGAGGAGAAGGTGGACACCTCTCCCATCCCATTGGTCAAGAAAACTGCCATCAGTTGTTTTTTCACTCCAAGAGAAAGTATGTAAACAACCTTGTCTTAACATAAACATGTTTCTAGTTATAACATGTTTCTAGTTATCCATGTGTGAGAAAGAGCTATGAACTATGAAAAACATCAAGTTAAAAAGTGCATCAGAAAAACTGAAAAATCAGGGGGACATGTGACTACCTCTAAATTTCAGCAAAAGTATAGGCAAGTTTTAATTAAATTTGTAGTGAAAATATCACAATAATGAGAAAATATATTAAAAGTATATGGCTAAAGCAGTACAGAAATTTATGATCTACAGGAATTCAGATAAACATAAATAGTGGGAATAGAGTAACTTCTTAAATCATTAGTCAGTTATCTGCCACTAGTTTTGGTCAACTCTGCTTTGCTACTTTCAGGCAATAAAGTTCTTTAGAAGACTGTCCTAGATTAAGCAGAACTCACAAAACAAGAATTCAAAAGAAAAAAACAAATCATAGAAGTAACAGGAAAATTACCTTAGGAGCAAGTAGAAAGGAAATGGAGTCCACGTTAATTTCCATGCAAGGAGAGACTCAGAGAATTACACTGATTTAGAAGTTACAGTAAGGTACTGTAAAATCATACACAGGAGTCAACTTTATGCAGATCTTGAAGGCAATAGTGTAAAATACAGCTCAAGAGAAAAGGAATTTCCCAACCATCTGGAAAGGACAAGTCTGGCTCCCAGCGCCTGTGAACATTGGTTACCTGACTGATGTGTAGCCATGCTTCCTCATTGCTAAATCTCTATGGCATATTGGGCAACATGCTTCCATCAGTCAGTCAGGGCCAGGAGATTTGGGAGAGAGGGAGTCTTTTTTGTCCATTTTTGAACTGTATGTGAAAGAGGAGGACAATGATCTGGCATTTATTTCAATTCCTCACATCACAGATTCTATAAAAAACATAATTCATCAATGTTGTTCTACCAAAAGGCGAGACATTTTAGCAGAAAATGCTGTTCTATCTGATTACAGTACTAGTTTAATTAATGTAATATGTAGACAGGACAATGTCAGGATAAATAAACAAGCTGCTACACTTAACAAGACTGTGTTTTGAAAGTGAAATATGCTTCTAGTGTGCTAATGATTTTTGGTTATTCTAAGAATAATGATGCATTCAAAAATAGTTTTCTGTGTGTAGTTTTGCTTGCCTTCTTTATATAATTATCCTTACAAGTTCATCTAAGTTATTATTTAAGTAATTACATGGAGCACACCTTTCTGGAAGAGAGTAGCTTACAGTCTAGGACTGCATAGATCAAATTAAATCTCAGCTGCATACATCATCCAGGAAATTTCAGCATTTGCTCAACACATTTATTCAGATGGAATTTAATTAAACCAAACAAATTAAAGCTGACTACTGACTCATTTCAGAACATTGGGGCAGAGACATAGACAGTGACACTGGAAAAAATTTGCAGCCATCTAGGACATTGTCATTTCTCAGTAGCCCTCAATTAGCCATTAATAATTTTGTGAAATTTAAATTTGATTTGCACTTCACGAAAACCAGTTTGAGAAGAGAGACCTGTTAAGTTATGCATTTCAACAAGTCTCTCAGAATGTGCAAATACTGAAGTATTTAAGATTTGAGCCCTACAAGCAAATTGTAAGCACACTGGCTATTGTGTATATGTACATGTATACCTAATCCAAACTCCCCTGATGCAATTTTGGGCCATTATGTCTTCATATCCCCATAGACATCAAAAATAATTAATTCCCTTAAATCTTAAAACAAACTATATATTTTGAAACTTGTCACTGTGGCTCTCTTTTATTTTCCTTTAGAAAAAATAACCCTACTTCCAGGAGTCTTTTGTCTCAGGTAGAGCACCTCCTTGTCTTCCCTCTGGAGCTGCTCAGCTCTGGCCTAGGTCTGATTTTAGAAGCTGTGCAATTTCCAGAGTAGCTCACAAATGAAAAATTGCCTTACCACACTGAATGGCCAGAAACTTTGCCATACAAAAATGAAAGTTAAAAGAGTTTAAGTTCTTGACCATGGCAGGGTATCACCAAAATGCAGGAGCTACATTAATGCTGTAGTAACTGAAGAGTAGATATAGCTTAAATATTCCACATCTTTCCTAGAGAAGTAGATTATACAAAATAGCCTTGATATGTTCCCATAGGTTTAAACATTTAAGCATATTCAAAACAAAATCTGTCTCAAAAATACACATTTTGAAAGCAGAGGGAAAACATAAATCACTGTGATTGCTAAAACAAGTGAAAAATAATGGATGAAACTAAAAATAACAGCACAGAAAATTTCAACAGAGAGAAATGGTGCTCAGTAAATGTTCGCAACATTTAAATAGCTGAGGATGATTTTCCTGGTACTGAAAAATCCTCCGGAGCCCTCTATGGAAACAATTGCAGGAAGAAAAACTGGTAAGTAAATTCATAATCAAAATTACAGCAGAAGGAAAGAATCAGAGTTGACATCATCAAAAACCTATGAAAAAAAAGAAACGTTCTGATTTGTTTTTAAAGATTAGGAGCATTTAACTATGGCAGATAATAAACAGATAACTCCCAACATTAAATTTTTCCTATAACCCCACATCTTCTGTGTGGCTGCATCATCTCATGTGGAAAACCACGGAGGCCGTTCATACAAATACATGAGGAAAGCACAGACATCCTTTGTTTCACGTGGTGGAGGTCCGTGGAGCTGCTCTGTGTGCTTGGAAAGTTGGGGTTCAGCCTGGAGAAGAGAAAGCTTTTCTATAAGGAGACCTTATTTCAGCCATTCCTTATACAGAGGGCTTATAAGGAAGCTGGGGGGAGACTTTTTTTAGCAGAGCCTGCTCTGACAGGACAAGGAGAAATGGTTTCAGGCTAAAAGTGAATGGATTCAGACTAGATGTCAGAAGAAACTTTTCATTATGAAGGTGGTAAAACAGCAGCAACTCCTCATTCCCAGAGATGTTCCATCCGTGGAAACATTCAAGGCCAGGTTGGATGGAGTTCTGAGCAACCTGGTCTAGTTGAAGGTAACCCTGTCCATTGCAGGTTTGGACCAGATGGCCTTTGAAGGTCACTTCCAACCTAAACTATTCTATGATTCTATTTCTAATCCTATCCTTCATGAAGCCAAAAAATACTCATTACATGAAGAAGAGCCTAGGGCTACACAGATAAACTGTAAACCAAATTCTTTCATTTCAGTTGTAATTTAATTGTGCAGAAACCAAATAAAGACAGAGTTGAAGAGGTGGACAATATGCAAAATTCTCCGTGTACCTTGCTGACTGGAAGATAATAATTACTTTCTTTTGCATGAATATTTTTTGTTACCACCTTAGCTCTTTTAGATTTATGAATTGTTCATAAGCAAAATCTCATTTTCTTTAATGCATTTGCTACGTGTAAGCTCTCCTGGAACAGTTTAGAAAACTCATTTTCAGGCTATTTTTGGTGAAATGTTTGGTTTGTGTGTTCTCAGATTTGATAGTGGGTGCTTGCTGGTCTGTTTCAATTATTATATTGTCTGACAATCTTCCTGCCAGTAATAACAAATCCTCCTCCCATCACACACCCTCACTGGCATGTCCAGGAGGAATACTTAGATGCATAATTGTTCCATTTCAAACAATTAAAACATATGAGACTCAGGAACTTTTGAACACCAAACCAGAAGATGTTAGGAGATTCATGACATGTGATTAGTATCCCAGTCAGGAGCACAGCTGTTCCAAATTTGACCCTTGTCCTCAGAAACGTAGTTGTACTTATGAATTTGATTTAAAACCTTTGCTTATTTTTGGACCAGCTATGGACACTAGCTCAGAAACCATTTTTACTGCTTCATCAAAGTACAGAAAATAGTCAGGGCAGATGTAGATGCTACAGACATCATGTTTATCTGCGATAAATCAACAGATTTCACACAAAGCTCGACTCACTTTGACAACTGCAGAGATTTGGCCAAAGTTATTGATAAGACAGTTAACAGATCTGAAACTTAAGAATTAGGCAGAGTCTCCACCCTCTTGTTTTTACATTAACACTATAAAGGCATACAAAAACAAGGCTACAGTTTTCTCAGATTATCACTAAGCAGAAAAAGGGGCAGAGTGATAGCTATGCATGGATGTAAGAAGGAGAGCAGGTTGGATCACTTGATTTGGTAACTGTGTCAGAGTTAAGAGCACAATGCTTTGTAAATGAAACACACACAGCAAATTACTTACTAAGAGAAGGGTGCATTAAGATCACCAATAAACATAAAAGAGTTAAAACACTGAAAAATGATCATCTCTAAATACTGCAGAGATTATGGAAATACAAGCTGTGCAAAAGCTATGAATCTAAAATATTGAGTTCCTTCCTAGATTCTAAAATGTCCCTTTACAACTGTTCATTCTCGTCCACAAAATACCTATAATTTATTATATAGGGGTAAGTGCACTTATTTAACATTAAATAATGTTAAAATAATAGAATTTTAAATTTACATGGCACTATGCAAATTTTTTGCTTAAATGCTTAAAATTTGTTGATCGTGCTGGGGAGTGCTTTGACTGTTAAATAAACAACTTTTTTCCACTTTCCTCCAAGGAAATTTTCTCTGTCCTGAACCAGTTGCGGAGAGGGACAGCTCCAATTCGTTTTCTAGAGGGGCTCCATCCAGAGGTTTTTTCCCCAAATTTGCCCTACAACCCACCTATTATGTTCCCTGTGTTTTGAGGTGCAGCATTTAGACATACAGCAAAGAAATAATTTGTCCATTCTTTGTTGGTTAAAAAGACTATTAATTTTTTCCTGTTGAAAAACTATGTGTGGTTATTTCCCTTCCTCTTCCAGGTATAACAGTCCAGTCTTGTCACTTGTGCGTCTTTCCCTGTGACACTAGAAAGAAAAAAATTAACAAGTGTAACTGTAATTCCACAAAAACTGGCTGACAAGACCCTTTAGGAGGCCAGATGCTTCTACAATTCCTGAGAATTATATTTCAAGTTCATTGTTTTCTCCTAATGCTTGTAAGAGATACAGCTTTGGGAGCCTTCAAAGCTCAAATCTTTTCTCATTACTTCTGTAGAACAAACGTGGCCGCAGTACAAGACTTTCCAACTTTACAGACAAACACCTTATCCTTTTGCAAAGGATCAGTCCTACAGGAGTGGAGCAGTAATAAATTGTGGCATTATCTCCTAGGATGACCCTGCCAAGCTGCAGTGCTAAGTGGCCTTCTCTTGGCTAGCTGGAGAATCATCATATTGGTCTGGAGAGAAAGAAGGCACACCTCAACATCTTCAGGAGCTGGAAAAATGTTTAAGGGACACTGTAGGGATTATTTGACCTGCCTTAGGTCTTACTTCTCCAGCTCTTTGCAGGCTCAATGGGGAAAACAAGACACCTACTGAAAAGGAAAATTGATTATATTGAACTTTCAACATCGAGCAGCTATTCCCAGCTGCTTAGAACGCCAGGAGGTGATGTAGCCTGCATATAAGAGGGAGGAATACATTGGCAACTCCTTATCAGGTGGCAGCAAATCTTCTGAACTTTCACATCTGTATCTTGGAGGCAAGAGAGAGGTTGGCAGAGCCTCCCAGAAAATACAAACTAATAAATTATCAATATAAGTCTGCTTTAGCAATGCTTTCTTGCTGCTGCTGTCAACAGCCATGAGGAGTGCAAATGTCTTTTCTATAAATATTTTGTTGATGGGTAAGATATTCATAAACATAAACACTTTTATTGTTCAATACAATCAATATGACTTTTGAGTTGATTTTGCACTGACAGAAAGTTGTTTTATTTTTAGATTCTAGTGAGGAGAAAAATCTCTGTCTATAGATTCTGAGTCTTTAGAATACCATGGCTCCCATTTTTATTAACAGCAAACCTAGAACAGGAAATATAGATGAACATTTTCTTCACCAAGTATTGCATGATCTCAGGACAGTACCAGGTGAAAAGATGGAACAGCATTTACATTAAAAAGAGCTGCTGTGAATTGATTTCATTGACATATCAGTCACTGATTCTTTTTGTGACCTCAGACAATTAATTTACTCTGTTTTACTCAGTGTCTATGTTCTGAAATTAGTCCTTAACAACATTCAGGTATGGTTACTGTAGAACTCTGTGAAAAGGGGGCCAGAAACAGCCTTGTTTTCATTAAAAAAACCAAAATAGGCTGGTATTTTTATATATTTAAATGCATAAAAATTCTCAGTGCTCTTTACAAAGAACCAAGGGAAAAAAAATATTCTAATGTTTAATCCATTCAAATGCATACTCAGCAGGGTTCATAATATATTTAATTGTGTAGCACACCAATCAAGAATATTTATAAAAAACATATAATTTCAGTAGAAATATTTCATTGTATGTTTATCCGTTTTTCAGGTAAACCCCTGAATTTATTCACCCTCTGTTAATCATAACTCCTCTGTTTATCCAGTCTTTTACATTTTCAGGCTTAGCAACTTTTTCATTGACCATTTAAATATGGTCATACAAGCTGTGATGAGGTACCAGGTTTGTTTGGTTTAATTTCATGGCTCACAAAGCAAAATTTCACTAGCCTTGTTAACTAACATTTGGGTACAAGAAAAAAAACAAAAAAAGAGGGAAACAAAAGAACATTGACTTGTAAATTGAAATTTGTAACCTGCAATCTTTGTTTAAACTGATCTGAGCCCAAGTCTACAATGTGGGTGAGATCTGAAGTCCTGCTCCATAAACATTCCATATTTATTTCTAAAGGAATGGATGGTATAAAACAGGAAAGAGAGTCTAAAACTTATCTAGGCATGGATACACACTGGGCTTGCATTTATTGTCTGAAGTTAGCTCTAAGCTGACTCCAGACAATATGAGTAGTGGCAAGCAAAACAATTTTTCTGCTCTCTGATCCAAAAGAATTTGGAATATAATAAATGTAACTTAATCAAATGTTCACAAGATCTGTGTCCTCTTGTCCCCTTGAAGGGTTTCTAACCCTGTGACTTAGATCCTTGGAAATCACAAATAATTTGTTTTCAGGCAGTAGTGTAATACCATCTAAGCAAAATATTCAATCAAGGGAAAAGTGTACAATATAAATAGGAAAATGTCTGTTAATGGTATTTTTATTCCTACTTCCAGCATACCTACAGAGAAAGCCCTGTAAAGTGCATTGCAAACTTCAGCTCTTTCTCTGATATTTTCTCTTTCAGATATGCCAAGGCAAAAACTTCAAGGGATACAACTGAGCAAGAGCAAGCTGTGGTAGAGACACAAGGCAAGACCAACCTGTGCTTACAGACACAGCTTTACAAGCATGCAGAAACACCACCAAGTTCTTTTCTGCAGCAAACTGCATTCTTGTCCCTGTAGATATGACTAAAATAGGATAGTACAATTCCCAAAGAGGAATATATCTCACAGACTGTAAGGAGTCTGAAATGGATGCTGCCATAGATTATACTGTCTAGAAGGCAGGTTGTGAAGCACAAGTTTCAGAAAGTGCACATGCAGTGTGGTGTAAAAGCTGGCAGTGACCCATAAGCAGTATTAAAATCAGCAGCAGTTTCAACACCATTTGGAATTACAGCCCTCAGTCCCTCATATTGTCACAAGCACGTGGGTAAATAAACTACCCACTTATCTACAATAATTTCTAACATTACATGTCTACAACAAATGGTGAATTTACCTTGAATTCACCATATTTCTGCCTTCTATACTTTCAGGTTCTTTGGAGTGAATGCATAGCAGCTTTAATTCTGCAGTTTCTCATTGTATATATTAACTTTTATCTCTTCCTTCTCTGGAAATCTATCAGTGAGGCATGGCAATGTCAAGAAAAAAAATGCAAATCCATTAATACCAAATTTTTTGGTGAATATGACCTCAAAATGTTAAAAAATAGTGGCTTGATCAAGAAGCAAATGCCAGTTGAGAAGCTTACAAGGAAAAATTTCAGCTCATTAACAAATGATATAGAGAAATAACCAGCATCTTTTACTGAATATAAAGGAAAGAATGTCAAATATCTGTTATTTATGTATTTATCTGGATTGTCACATTATCCCATAAAATGCAACATATCATAACAATCTAGAATGCAGATATTTAAGGTCTACACTGTCAGAAAGTGGAGAACATAGGAAAGACAATTGAACTTTTTCCTCACTTGTCCTGCCAACACTGGAGACACAAGTGAGATCTAACACCCAGTGACGCCCATGCTGTGTTTAAGCCCAGAATATGAAATGATGGATCCAAATTTTCCTGTGGTAAGCCAGAAGGAGCCCACATCCTGTGTATATCAGCAGCCTGCTGTCAAAATTACATTTCCTGCTGGTCTGCAGAGGTGTGGATATTAAGTCCATGCCTCTCAGCAATTGTGCAAACAATCCTTTGCACCCCACAGATGTGAGAGGTGTTCAACCTTTCCTTGATTGTATCTTTGAAAAGATTTTCTAACTACCAGAAATACAAATAGACAGAACAAGAACCTTTACATTCACACTGATTCTAGCACCTCAACACCACAGCATGCTCAAATAGTACAGTAAGAACTTTCTTTGAGCAATTTCAATCTTTGCTGAATTCTCCTTCCTCTTCCTTTCAGAAACCCATAAAGTTAACAATGAATGGAGTCAATTAAGGAAATAAAAGAATCTTATTTCAGCTTTATTAGAGGACAGGAAATACAGCTGTTGCTTTTTGAAATAAAGTACAAAGCTCCTTGTGCTGTGAAGCAAAATCATGAAAATGCTTGTTCCACAAATATATCTCCTCATAGGGACAGACGTATCCACCAGAAACATCAGCCTTTTGGAGCTGGCTCTGTATCACTTGTGTTTTAAGCCTATCCAAAACTGATAATGCAGGGAAAGAAGCGGATGTCAGGGAGGAGTTTCATTTAAATCAGTTCTTGCCCAGCACAGAGTCAGAGACAATATGTCACCAACTTAGATTTGACAAGCTCTCTGGCTTTTCTATTTCTGCCTGCAAGTGATTTGGCCTGTTATACAGGGTGAGAAAGCTGTAACTCAGTTTCCTCCAGCCACAGGATGAAAGGTTGCTTTGGATGGTAATTTACATTGAGATTAATCATAATCACAGCCATGGCAAATGGCTTTCCTGCTGCATTCTAGTGATTTAATTTTTCTGCACAGAACAAATCGAAGACAACTGAGTTTGTATTCTTGGTACTCTTTGGAAGTGTCCTTATTGCTGCTGCTACTACATATTGGCTGCCCGAGTCAAAAAAGATGGTTCTTTAACATAGCTGGGTGGTAAGCCTTGTGTTGGCTCATAATGAGCCAACTGTTGAAGTGCTGAAGGAGAGTGGAGAGTTTGGACCAGGAGTGTGAACATCTGCCGAGCTGTGCAGGGCCTGGATCCACAGCTGTGCTTTAACACGTGGTACACGTGTGGGCAGCTGCACCATTTAGCTCCGGATGCAGGTTCAGGCTGAAACACCCCAGGCTGGTTTGAATGCTTCCTTCCAAAGTCCAAGGGGTTTCAGCATGGTGGTTTTCAGTTGGGCCCATTTTTTCACAAAAGCAAATGCAAATGAGAAGCTACCCAGAAATAGCACTGCATAGCAATTTTCTACGCAAATTTATAATGCAATGGAAACAGATGGTACATTCAGAACTGTCAGAGAAAGCCATTTGGGTTTTGGTGACTATTTCTTTTTTATTTTTGATGGTATATTTACTCTGTCTATTTTCATTGCTGAGTTGTTTCAACACCTGTATAAAATAGAAATCTAGGACTGTGTAAACTAATCTTGGTAACAGATGCAGCTTTGTCAGTCCTGATGTGATTTTCTGACCAGTGATGTAAATTGTGCAGCATACCACTTTTTGATGGCATTCAACAATGTTCACTTGGTTTCTACTTGCAGAAAGAGGGATTAATTTATGAGGGATCATTAGAAGCCATTTCCAAAAACATGAAAGCCTCCTTCAGTTTTTATGAGGCAAGTTTTGTCCTAAAGATGAGGCAACAAATCATTTATTTTGATGCTGTGTTTCACACGGTATTTGCATTCTACTTTTTCTACAATATTTACAGGAAAGGCCAGGGTGGTGATCTAAATTCAGGACACACAGTGCAGAGAAGATTAATTTAGACCAGGCTTGGGGCAACACATAGCTTATGCAATTTACTGTCACCACTTCCACTGAATCTCTGCTGATTAATTCAGCCACAGGAAAAAAAAGTGACCCCAGTTTTTTTAAGGGAGGAGCATGATTAAGGTTTCTGGGTTATACCCTGATATTGTACAGCTCTGAAGTAACACCCTCTAGTGTCTTCAGCCCGTAAGAAACTCTCCAGTTAAATATTTTAATCAGAAATTTTTCATTCAAGAAGAGATACAATCACTAAAATCCAACAAATATCTCATGCCCAGAAGAAAATTTATGGCCATGATGAACAAAAGCAATGCAAAAGCCCAGATGTCTATTGTTGGCACACAAAGACACTGATTTAATTTTGAAGAATGAACATCAGTTTTGCATTTTCTAGTGTCCCCTACTCACTGCTTTCTCTCACATTCTGGAAGTCTTATTCTACTTTGCATGTAGTGATTACTTACCAGAGCAAACTACTACTTGAATCCCAGTCTCACAAAAATAACAAAATTGCCAAGCTTGAAAATATTTAATCTGCTTGGTCTTCTTTTTCCTGCCCTCAAGCCCACTGTATTGAATCTTTTAAACAGAAAATTCTCTCAGAATAATAAAACCATTTTCCTTCAAGCAGAGTTTCTCTTTGGGCAATATGAGTACATAAATATTCATCTTTTTGAGAGAGAACCGAACATCAATTTTTACAGTATTTCTCAGTGTTCTCTCCACCGTACTGCAAACACCTACACTGAATAGATGGATACAAGTTTTTTATCAAAACTTTCCATGTATCCATCAAAGGTAAATTAAGACTGATGGGAAGTATTTGTAACAGTTCTTACACCAGCTCAGACATATAATAACTTGGTAATGCAAAGAAAGGGTCATTGGGTTGTGAATGACATCCTGAAAGGTAAATTCTGAAAACTGGGAGGGTGGGGAAGAAAAAGGGAGAAAGAAGAGAAAGAGAACAAGAACTCATGTTCTGTGCTCCTTAAAAACAAGAGGAAAATTACTTGAGTTCAATGTAAGGCATGAAGGAGGGAAAATATCTGAATTAACGGAAACAGTGTGGATAAAAATCAAGTGTTCTTCTCTGAGATGTAAAACAAATTATTTGAATTTTATAATACTCTCATAAAATGGGGAGCAGACATTCTTGTTTTGTTTTATCTACTTATAATGTGATGTGTCCACAGCAGGATCTATGGGTCCTGGCCCAGTCTGATCAGATCACAACTTCAGTCTTTCCATTCTACAGTAATTATCAATGAATCTTATTTTTTCTGTATATATCATAGCACGGTCTTCTGGTGTGGTGCTTCTAGTAACAACCCTGAAATTAAGACCAATACCTCTCAATTGGGAGTCAGTATGGAGAGCTCAATAGCAACCATGGGAAGACAGGAAATCCCACTGGATATTAATTGCAAAATCACTGTTTGAGACTAAAATAGAAAACTACAAAGTATTTACTTGACAGTGAAGGAGGTGATTAAAATTAGATTTCCATTGAGAAACAAATTAGTACATTATGTTTTCTTGTATCAAAAAAATGGATGACTTTAAAAAGACTTTGTTTACATACTGCAATCTCTTTTCCTGATATTTACAGATAAACAAAATAGACAATAATCCAGAATATATCAGTGCAAATCATATGTTTGTCTTCATCCATTGAACATTATTTTTTCTGAATTTGTTGAAAACCTATTATTTCAATAATGAAAAACAAGTAAAAACTTCCCCCAAATGAGCAAATTCCTTTCCTACTTACTATGCAAATAGGAACAAACTGTATTTTCCATTCCTAATTAAACCTCTACCTGTTCCTCAATCAGGTAAATTGCTAATAGCTTCTTGCTATGTTATTTTTGGGGCTATTTTGAGCAGAACTATTCTGGTTACTATAATTAAAACTTCTAAATTTAATATTTAAATTCTATAAATGCTGGACTACGACATCCTCAGAAATAATAACTACAAGTCTGATTGCAGAGCTGAAGTGAGCATGCACTTGACTTTCTTTTATGCCACAGCCTGCATCCCTGTTCACTTGAATGTTATTAAGTTGTGAAGCTGATTACATGGGTTGGTTTGTGACTCAGGCTGCCAACCCTTCAGGCACCTAAAAATAATGTTCTGTTTCTTTTGCTAAGAGAAAAAAATATGCCTGTACCACTTCAAGCTAGACCTGGTAGTGAAAGCCCAGCCTGGTCCAGCCAATTGAAAACCCTCACATCAAAACTTTCAGTGCTAAAGGCAGGGAACAGAAAATTTGTGATCTCACCAGCTGAACATTCAGCTGAGATGGATGTCAGTATCTTGTCAAGTCTGTCCGCAGGTCCGGTCTCCAAGTCTAAGACTCTCTCGGCTTTGATACCAGCAGGGAATTTGAAGTAGGGAACACAAGAAATGAGGAAAGTAATTGCTCAAAAATAGCAAATGAATCCATCACAGGTGAGTGAGGTTGTGTTTGGGAACGGGACAGAGAATTCAGTGTGTATATAAAACCAAGAAGGACAAGATTCCTAGAAAAACAAGGAGAAATACAACTTACTTTAAGGAATATTATGAGAGAGTTCAATTCAAGACAGACAGTAGGTATCCACTACCTTTCATGCCACTATTTAAAGACCTTCAAGAAAAGACTGGACTTCTTCAGATGTTTTAAAGGACTGATGTTGTAACATTTTTTTACGTTCTTTTCTTTTTCCTCCTTGGGAATCCTGTTCTGAATCAGAGTTTTGATTCCTGTATATTCACCCAAACATTAAAAGCAGGTCAATATAAAGAATGGTAGAAAAGGAAGACAGAGAAAATAAAAAATTCTTCTATGGCATGAAAATAAAAAATGAACCACTTTAAGAGTCTGGTTTTCAAAAGGAAGTGTCTACCCTCAACCCTATAATGTGAAAAAACATAACAACAATTTGTTAGTAAAAAGATGACCAAGACTTAGTGAGAGCCTTAGAAAGTCAGCTTATCCTGCAGGGGCTGAGTTAACAGAAGGCTTGAATTGACCTGCAGAAGCTCCTCTCTATTGATTTGTACAAGAACCTAGGACAACTACCCTGCTAATTAGGATCTTCAATTAAGTCCTCAAAATTTGGTGGGATCAGTGCCAACCAAAACAATTACTCTAGCTTTTTTTTTTTTTTTGGTACAAATACAATGCTACATCATTGGATCATGGAAGATTCATCAGCGAAGGTACAAATCTTGAACTGAGAAGAAATGGGGGTTTACAACTTTCGGTGTTGTCTTCATTTGAGGACTCTTGGGCAGCTAAAATGGTATTTGCAGTACCAAAATCAATACAACCAGGCAAGGACATTTGCAAACAGTCCCCAAATGCATCTGCCAAATGTCCTGCCCTTTCCTTCATTAAAGAGATGAAGCCTCCTCCTGTGTGAAAGCTCTTCTTTTGCTCTACCATCTCAACTGCTTATTAGTAATTTTACCATAGCTTTCCAAGAAGGTGAGCATAGAAAATAAATGGTCATTAGGTTCCCTACCATATATTTATAAAATTTCACAAATCTTAATTTCATTTTCCTTCCGACTACCCTTTCCCTTTCCTATGCTTATATTCAAAAGTTAATAATATATCATATGCCAGCTATTAGAGTACATGCTGCTACAACCATTGCACAGGAATTCAATACACAACTAATTAGGCATCCAGCATCAATGTGAACTGTACCTCACCAATTTTTTTAGAGAACATTTCAAAAGAACAGAGAATTCAGCCAACTCTTACTTTATGTGATTTAACTTGTCAATAAGAGAGGAGTTGATGATATTTTCACCTTAATTTTCTTGATTTTAACATTACTCTTTCAAGTAAGAACAGTTTTGAATGAATTTCACAGTTTTAATTATTCTAAAATTATGCACTGCTTACAATAATTAACAACTGTCTGTAATTATGGGTGCATAGGGATTTCTCTGCTTAATGCAAAGTATCCTGTTGAAAGTCAAGGTATTTTAGTGGGGGAAGGACATAAAATGTCACAGGATACCCTGAACAGAAGCTTTGCTCTTCTGCTAGAGTTAAATAATTTCCAAATCAAAGTTTATTTTACCATTAAAAAAAAAAAGCCAATCTATTCTAGAAAGCACAAAGAAACATGTAAAGCTCTACAGTGTATTTTCTAGAAGGGTAAGAAGGATTATTTTAATGACAGTTTACCTTAAACAGTCTTGTTATTGCTGAGAAAATAACAACACTCTCATCCATGTGAGTGGTGAGGTGTTTCTGGTTACCACATTCTGTTATTTTCAGAATCAGGAATTACAAGCACCCATAATATTTACATCTAGTAAATGAGGCATCTAATAAATTAATGACATTTTCAAACTGAGAAAGAGGAGATTATCCTGAAAGTGATCAGAAACCTTTTTTACTACTTCCCAAACAGGATATCTATTTTACTCTAAATATAACAGTGCTGGCATGAAGAATGGTCAATGAGTTCAAAGTATTTTCTTTTAAAAATATTTTAAAATCAGTCACTTAACATTCAGGGGTTTTTTTCTACATTAGGAAGCAAATATTGTCTAATAAATGAATTATTTGTGAATAGAGTTAGTTATATTTGATCTTGATATGTTCATGTTTTTAGTGTTCATCTTTGTCTCTGTAGATTCACCTTTCCTAGCCTGAGAACATGAGTTCATCTACAGATCTCCTTTCTTTCTTAAATGATGGTTATGCAACAACAGTGTATTTAAAAATGTTTTTTCCTACAATTTCTTTTTTGTCAATTGACAGCTTGAAGACTGCAGGCCTCTGTGCGTGCACACCCATGTTTAATCACATGCATGAGCATTGTGTGCAGACATATTTCTAACTCTCGTAATGGGATTGAGATTTCCTCTTTCAGCTCTTGTTCAATAAAGAGAAACAAGGTCTTTTGCAGTCAGAAATCAATGACCATTTGGAACCATTCAACCTGTACTTTTTCCTCTTGATTAGTGTGAATAGCAACAGTCCCTGTGAATGAAATTTTGATTGTATTAAGTGGAACTGACAAAAGTCCATTAGAAAAAATGAACTTTGTTATGTTTTCCTATAATGCTTACTTCTTAAAAGAAAAATACTATATTTCTTTTGTCAATTGGCAGGCAGAAGCTGAAATTCATCCCAAATGTCTCTGTACTTGCTAAAAAAGTATTTCATTATAAAGATGCTGCTGCCATCTATTGGGTGACATTACTAAACAATTATGTCTTTTCTGGATTCAGCAAGGACAAATAAATTATGTCATTTACCTTTTATCTTGTGGAGTTTTATTAGTAGTTTATAGCAACCTGTATTTGGTTTATAACATATATCTTACGTAAAGAGCTTGGTCCTGCCTTTGTCACCATTGCTAAATTTCATGAAGAGAAACATTTTGGAATAGCAGTGAACTTAAATTTAATAATGTGGCATTGGAACAATGGAAAACTTTAAAAATAACAAACCCACCCTTTAATACTGCCTCACATCTCAGAAAGATCTTGTACAGATGTTTTCATGCTCAGTGTTGTTGGAACCCAGAATGAAGAGAATATTTCTCTGCATGTTTTAAAGGATCCAAACCCTCTGACAAATATTACTTTTAACTTTTGTCCATGGAGAGGGCTTCCTAGGCTTTGGAATGAAACAGAATTTTCAAGAATGTAAATTAGATAGTAGCATAATATGTAATTTATGGCAGGGTGAAAAATGCAGATTTTTGGTTTTGTTAGAATGGTAACTTGATGAAGACAAGATGGAGGATCCTTGTCATTTTTAGGCTTCTTCCTCCTTCATCTGCTCCATGTCCTGCAGTGTTTGGGACAATTGGTTGGAATTTGCCTCAGTGCAGTGTTACATGAACAGAAGTTTAGTTATTAATTGGTAGAAAAATAGAAATAATGTATGTTCTTGGTGGTAATTGGGTAAATTATCTTTAAGAGAACCTTGATTCTGTGTGTTTGAGGCTTTTGGGGCTTTTTGGTGTCCTTTCTCCTTCACACTAGGCCAGTGTAAAGCCTGGTGTGCAGAAATTGCTGATGAGGAATTCATCAACCTGGAGAACAAAAACAACCAAGAGTCCTGTTCGTTTTTTACTTAACAAGGAATTAATGAAAAAAGCCTCTCCTATCAGGGAAGAGACACGTGGGAGTGGAAGAACTCCGACACAGTGTCACTAGAGGAACTACATCACTTGCTGTCTTTGAATAAAAGATTTTCATGTAACTGGCAATCTTTTGCAATACGAAGATATTTCTGTGATATACAGAGACTTCACAGCTGTTTTTTTTAAAAACAACTTGGTGAGGCTTCAAAGAAGTGTTTTGCCCCTCTAAGACTGATTTTATTTTTCCTATAAAATTTTAATTTAAGTTCTGAATCCTTTTAATTCTAAGTTCTGAATCTACATCCCTGCACGTACATCTTCAACACATGAAATGTGCATTTTAATGAAGAATACAGGTGTCAGAAGGATAAATACTAAAACTACATATTTGAGCTTTGAAAGTTGTTGTTCAGTCCGTAGTGGGACCACATGGAGGTAAGCACATATGGTAAAATAAATGAAATAAGTGGGTGACGTACCCCCCCTTTGCTCTGCCAGTTCTGGCAGAACAGAGGTCTTGGAAGCCCAGACAAACAAATAATACAACAGAAAACAGTAGCAAAAGAATTAACAAATCTCCTTCTCTGATTTCATCTGGTGCCACATCTTTCTGACCCTGACTAATTGTGTTTCTCTTCTCTCTTAGCTTTCAGAAGAGCAAGAAGGCAGTGTACCTTTTGTGTCCCAGAAGAAAATTAACTGACTGCAGAAAGTATCACACACATTGTTGATGGGTGCACCACCAGTAACCAGCTTGATTTTTATAGCTAAAATGGACTGGTAAAAGGCCAGCAGCCAAAAACAGCAGGAAGCAAATTCCTCTCTATTTTTAAACAGAATATATATGACTCAGAACACCAAAGCAAGAGTAAGCTGGAACCTCACAATGCTAACTGTACCAGCACTGTTGAATTGCACTTTGCAACCTCTTTGATTTTTTTATTACTGAGTTTAAGCCCAGGCAAATTTAGCTAACTGTGTTCTGCGGTCAAGAAAAGCCATCACAGACAGCTCAAAATTCTTCTCTGCCATTCTAGGAAAAGAACCATTTCTTCAGGCTCGTGTTCTCCCTAGGTAAGTATAAATGTCTCCCATTACCATTAAGAGCACGGAAAGGACAGCTATTAAATATTAGACTAGAACTCAGGAGATCTTGCATCTAATTATACTTCTGCTAAAGCATTTCTACATGACCTTGGGCCAGACACACAAAAATCTATCTATGCTTCAGGCTACCACTAGTAAATGGAGATAATGATATATTTTCCCCTTACAGCAGAGTTCTGAGGTTAAACTCAGGTTACTGTAATATTAACATTTGTTTTTCAGTATTGAAATTATAAAAGCACTTAAAGGCCTATTGCAGTAAAAGAGGAGTCTACTTTCTTTTTTGTGTGCTTAACTTTCCACTAACACATCATTTAAAGAAAAAAAGAGGGTGTTCTGGAAACAGTCTCTGTTAAGAGCAGCAGGAAGATTCATGTGTGGAAGAGCACCCACAGAAAAAGAATGTGCAGTAGCAGGGGAAGAAAGCTCCACTCCTGTTCTGTGGAAGATTGCAGAGCCTACCAACAGAAGGGCTGATAATGTGACCTCAGTGTGTTCTAATAACCAGAATTTTTCCATTATTAAAGGAGAAATGGCTGCAGATGGCAACAGTGTAATATTACAAGCTCTGCTCTACCAGATTCAATTGCAAAGGGGGTGTGAAAAGTGGCACTAGCATAATATCAAAATCATGTTGTGAGGTTGTATTATTTTGCTCGTGGTTTTGAGGCTGTTTTTCTTTGGGATTTTGTTTCTTTTTGGTTTGTTTGGATTTGTTTATTTTTTTTGTCTTGATTTTTGGATGGGCAGAAAGCAAATTTACAGAAAATATAATTTAGATTTGCTTTAATACTAATTTATAGCAGCAGTAAAATTTGAGTTGTACTGTACTATGTTTTGATATTTCTACTGCCCCAATAAGCTGACCTTTTTATTCAAGTAGGGAGATGTTTTCCATAAGAATTATCCTTTCTGTAGTATTTATAGCTTAGTAATACTTTACAGTTCCCTGCAGAGGTCCTATCCAAGTTCTCACTTTAATAAGCTCTTGGTCTTTGGTTTCACAGAACCTTATTTTTTCCATACTAATCCTAACTTGGCAAAGTATCTATGGCTTACACAGTAAATATGCCATAAGGATGTGTTAAAAAGAAAGGAAAAGCCAGCGTGTTTCTTTTTCCAAGCTGGTTTTCTATCTAAACTAATGCTAAATATCTAACAGATATGGAATGTTTCTCTAGCAGCAATAAAAATTGTAAAGAGGTCAGTTTTCTTGCCTTTAAACCCAAGGGCAGCAAAAGCAAGGAATGCTATATGTTGAGGTTGCCTTTTAGCTGCTCTACAAAGTGCTGCTTGCAACCTAATGTCTAAAGAAACAAATTCTAGTTTTAAAAAAGATATTTGGAATGCTTTTTTAGTGCTGTAGAGGCTATATAGGCATGGGGTTCAAGATAAGGCTGCAGATACCTGTTCAATCTCATTTCTGCAGCAGTTAAATGTGGGCATGGATACCAAGTGATTTTGAAACACATTTTTTCTGGACTGGAACCTTGGTTTTATGTGTCTTGGAATGTGTCTATTAATTTAACACATTCAGTTAAAATTAATAGAAATGTAAACAATTCCTTACCTGTTAAACTGGCACCACACTGCCATTCAACCCAGGAACTGAATGGCAATGTGTCAATGCAACGAACAACTTTTTCCATCTCTGACCTGAATGGAGCACATGAAGAAATAAGACACAGGATTGTGATGTGCTAGAGGAATATGATGTTGGGATAGCATTTTTGGCTTACTTAACAAGAAAGGGAAAGAATTAACATCTGATTAGATAGCTATAATGAAAAGTGAGTGCGTATGTGTGTGTATAAAATGCCTTCTCTCTGTTGTACAGTTATTCTTTGGTTCATGGAATTAATTTAAATAATACTTTTCCTCTAGTGGCTACTTCAAATGTCTCCTTTTACGTTACTCTGCTTCAGCGGTTTGAAGTCTGGTTTTCTAAAGACGTAAAGGAAATAGTTAAAATTAAGTAAAAAACATTTGTATCCTGAATATATGAAAATCAAAATACTGACTTTGCTAAAACAGTATGTGCTGAGCTGGGTAGGCAGTTTTTTTAGATCTGAAGACCTAACATCAACCACTTCCCTCCTTGGAGAAGCAGGGGACTTCTCATGATAAGAGATTAAAAAGAAAGAACTCCTCCACAGCCTTAGGAACAACAGTTTATTTTCTGACTGCTTGGACAGGCAACAGGAAGATAATAGAGAGCCAAAGTGATGCTTTTGCCTGGATCACAGGGCAAAGGGCAGTGTCTGTAATTGGGAACTCTGCATGTGCTCAGCAGATACACCATACTCAGATGTAGGAGGCCTCTTATATTGAATTTTGTACTCAAGCAAATGCAGTCTGTATCTCAAACAGAAAAGACAAGAGTCCTACCTGTCCAGAAAAGCAGATGTAGCTGAAAGCTCATTAGCAGGACATGGCATACCAAAAAATTCAGCTTCTGTGTGTCTCAGGTCAGATACTTAAAATTCTTGGAAACCCTATCATTCTAGCCTCAATTCTTCCGAGCCCCCTTTAAGAAAAGGAATTGCAGTATAACAATGGATAAAAAAGACTTGTGCATGTATAATAATGGAAGTCATTCAGGGTAATGAACCTCAACAATCCTGTGATTTTTGTCTTATGAAATGGACTTCCTATCGTAATAAATTTGTGGAAAAAATGGCAAATATTTAGTGTAACTAAAGAGCATACCCCATAGCTTTGATCCCAGGAGTGGTACAGCTGGAGGTCAGCCTTAATTCTTCATTATGATAATTCATAAACTTCAGTGGTTGAATGTATTCATGTAACAGAAAGCTTGGGAATAATTCTAAGAAGACAGAGAAGTGTTTTAATAATTCACACTGACATAGATGCACTCATGACATTTTTTTTAACCTCATCTTCCTAGTGTATTCCTCTCTATTTTTTTTCATTTCTTCTCTCTTTCTTCCCTGTATTTTTCCAAGTTCCTCTTTTTCTTTCTGAACTTCCAAACTTCAACTCTCGGTAACTGTACTGAACACAAAAAAAACCACCAAGGGTTTAATAACCTCTAAAATAAACAATGATTACCTTCTTCCACCAGTTCCCTTTCCCCAGGAAAAAAGAGATTGAGAGGGTTCATCTAATGGTACCAACTCTTTTTATCAACTTTTTATTTCAGCCTGTAAAGTAGTACAATGGATGGAAGGAGAGAACTTATATGACAGAGGATTTCTGGTATAAAGGGTTTTTGCTTCCTTTTGTAGCAGCCCCTCAGAGAAACAATAAGTGAAGCATAGAGATAGATATTCTACTGTTTTAAGTCTCTAAAGTGCAACCTAAAAAAATTACTTGTACAGTTGAGAATTGCAGACTCCTCCAAAAAGGAAACAAGAGGTAGATTCCAGTTTACAAGGTCACTGAAAATGGAAATTTTTTTTGTAAGTTTTGCATTTCTGGGTTTTTTATACAAATGTCTCTGACTCCCAATTTAATTTTAGATGTGCACTGCATTTCTCACCTTTCTCCTTGAAAATCACTAATTATTTGTACGCCACCCATTCTTGAAGGGCAGGTACTTTTTCACAGGCCAACAGAGACAAATATTTAAAGCTGGGGTGAAAACAGGAAAACATTTATTAGCCCCCAAAGTCAAAGCTTTGCAGGGCAGAGTTGGCAGTGTAATCATGCTTGCAATAAGCAGAGAACATGGCAAAAGGAGGAGAAGAGCAAGCCTCTTCCAACACCGCCAGCACCACTCATAAAGCAGCTGTTTTGGAAATCCGTTAGAACAACTTCATAGCCCTTCCTGTAGGTGCCAAATGCTACCTAATAATAAGTCTAAGAAAGGATAAGCTTAGCTATAAACCTTGGAAGATTTTCAGTCATATTTTCTGTCAGCTCAGTCTGACCTTTTTTCTCCAAAATAATTCTCTGATTCCACTGCATGGAGTAGACATCTCCATATTTTAAGCTGTTGTTATTCTTTACAGAACCACCTAGAGACAATGAAATTAACTAAATCAAGAATTGAACCTTGAGAAAGATAAAATATAGTTAAAATATTATTCCTGAAATATAGATAATATAATTGAAATTATTTCTTTTATTTCAGATTAAAATGAAAAATTATTTTTCCTGTGTGCTTATGGTATTGGCACCTGAGATACTGATTTAAAACAAAGAAAGAAACTGGTAAATTGGGACTGGATTGCAAGAAAACCAAAACTTATTTTATATTTGGATCCTCATTAGTTTGTGAGTTCAAGCAACAGCTTCACATCAATCAGGCCAAATCCTGAAGCACTCATAATATTTGAGAACTGCAAATGATCAGCGTGTTCCAGATGTTGTGCTTCTCTTTCCTGCTTTGGGTGCAGGTGTCCCGAATGCCAGGTGAGGCATCCAGCTGAAGATGCACAGGAGCAGTACTGAGATTCCCTAAATCTTATTCAAAAGCCACATTCACTGAATGAGCTGAACCTTCACTACAATAATAAGAAACTATTTTTTTGTGTGTCTATTATGGAATCAGCTGTGTTCAGTTGATTTTCCCACATCAACTGTCTTTGATAATCATGTATGGCCTACAATAATAGCAATGCAACTGTAAGGAACTATAGAATTCCAGATTGTTTGAACCACAGAAACAACTTCTTATGTTCACTACAATAACTTTCAATTAGCTCTAATAAGTGTAAGTTTTAATGTTTAACCCAATGCCTCTCTAAGGATATGCTTGGAAGGAGGTGTAGCTGTTAGCTGGTAAAATATAACACCATCTGATTATGACAAATTATTTTCAAAACATAACTGCCATTGAAAGCTAGAATGAAGGATAAATTGACAGAACAACTGATGCTATATTCTATTTTCAGCATTTTAAATGGGATATTATACCATAATTTATTTTAATGAGTAACAATTAAGAAATGGTTTCTCAAGATGCATGTAATTTCTTTCAGATATTAGTTATTAGTTGTTCGTGCATAAATGTGTTTAAATATTGGCTTATCTGAGCTCTAGTAGGTGATTAAAGCCTTTCAGTACATCAATTTTTTGTTGTTTTAGAGTTGTACATTGCAGAGACAAATCTAGCACAAGGCATTTATAAGAAATAAATCAGTAAAGCTTAGAGAGATATTCCTTAATTATTACAAAACAATACGTAAAGCAATATGAGAAAGATGTCAGAGAAAATCCTGATACGCTTCAAAGTGAGTTTTGTTTCATGTAACTGCAGGTATATTTTAATGGCCTCTGTCTTAATGAAATATTTAAGTTAACCTGGCTGTAGAGTGACTTACTGTACTACGTACTCTTTCACTTTATTAGGATAAAGAAGCATTATCATGGGAGGCTATGCTAACAAGCCTAGACATTACTTGTATTGTTAAAGAATAAATTCACATGTCAGAGGAGCGTAAAGACCTAGAGAAACTGGCACCTCTTTAACTGAAAAGGCATTCTACTTATCTCACAGAAAGCAGCCTATTTTGTGCTAAGAAGAATGGCTTAGAACAGCCTGTCTGCTATCATCCATTCTGACGTAACACCACGTTTGTTGTGCTTGCTCTTACCCGAGCTGTGGGGGTCACAGGGGGAAGGAAGCAAACGCTGAACAATTCTCTGCAGAAGGCAAACACCAACCTGACCTAAAGGTTGGCAACCCCATCACTATGAATCTCATGGGAATCAATGTCTTTTCTTACAAGCTCACCCATGGAAATGTTTAAAACCGGGATATAATGAATTATCTCAGTATAGAGAATTTTCTTTTTTTTAAACTTACAATATTCTGTCAGGTTATATTTATGTTCTTTAGGCCTCTATGCATCCAGAAACTTAAGAATAACAAATAAACCTTTGAAGATTATTTTGGCAGTTGATCTGTAGGTCATTAAAGGTAGATTAAATTGCTTCAATAAATGTGGATATTTCTAACCACTGTGCATGTATTGCTTATTGCTTTTGCTATATTTTAAAACATATTTCTTATTCCAGTTACGTTTGGCCATCTCAAAAGAACATCTCACTGTAATTATTAATTTTCTACTACAACAACCTTTCAGGTCAGTAAATAATGCACTGTGATTTACTAGCCCCTCTTAATTACGAAGAGTCTTTATATCAGTTAGATGATAAATAAATGTCAATTAGGATCACATTTCAGTGTCCTATAGATCTGAATTTCAGTAAAAACCAGCAACTTTGCTTGTTTGAGCTATGCACAGATGCTTGGTACTTGGGTAATTTTTAACTATTAAAAGAATTGAAGAAAAAATAGGAAGTGATTTAATTTTACTGTTTCTAAACAAATTAAGTTTTGTCTGAGTAAGACTGCTGTGATCAGCACAAAGGTTTCCAGTATGCCAGTTCTCAGGATGTCAAGGATACGTTTGTGAGGATTCTTTACTTGTTTTTCCATTGCAATGAAGCAGAGCCTGTTTTGTGTAGATACAAGGTTGACTAAATCCTTCTTAAGGCAGCAGCACAGAGTACATGAGCAATGCAACACAAGGAGTATTACAGTCTGCATAACAAATTTATTGAAGACCTTATTTTCCTGTACATTTAAAATCTTTTCTTTTCCTGCTGAAGATTATATTCATCCTGAAACATTACCCTTCAAGTGTTAAAATGACAAGTGCTGATGAAGGTAAAGCTGATCAGCTGCAAGACTCCCACTGCTGAACATTATAAAGTTTCTGTTGTTCAAACAGCTCAGTTAATTATCCAAATGTGAAGGATATCAGAAGGGGACCTGCTGAGCTTTACAGCTGACTTCCAGGGAATTATTCATAATAGAGCCGTTATAAGAAAATTATGACAGATACAACGTACACGGACCTCTGCTTACCTCCCCTGAGGATTTGTGCAGGACCTTATAATCAAACAGAGTTAGGACTTTCCTCAGAATCAAAGGGAAGCTACACTTTGCAGGGGAAAAGCAGTCCAATCAACTTCATGGTGTTTAATCACACAAACCCAGAGAGGATTCTAGACTCATGCATATTAATTGCCTGCTGCAAAAAATGACTGGCATTCCTCTGGTGCCAGGGTCTGCTTGCTCAAATTCAGGTTCTCAAAATGACTATCAAGCCTTGACCACAGTAAAAATATAGTCCTTGCTGCTTCTTTGTGAGGTTTATGAGAAGCCATAACGTCCCTTTACAACAAGCACTCGTAATAGGTCTTTATGTGATAGCAGTTTTGGATTTTTAAGCTGTTACAGTCAACATTCTGTGAACCTGGGACATTTCATAGCAAAAGAATTCAGGTTGAGGAAGCTTCAGTGGTGACTAAAGAATGTGAAAGAATGAGCAGTATTGAGGTGAATTGAGTAAAACACGGAATCTGTTAAAATCAGAAAATCCAGAACTTGAACAAATCTGCAAAGCACTGGCTGATATTGCAGCAGCTAAAGTTCTATGACATCTTTATTTCTTGATCACAGTAACTTGGGCTAAACCAAAAGACATCAAACTCTTTCCTACCCTCCCAGAAACCATAATTTGTGCACACACCACAGTGCTGCACTAGCATAATGCTACTTAGTATTTGTTATTTTCCACTATTTCCATTAATTACTCTCCAGTACAACTGCAAAGAATTTAATTCACCTGTGTGGGCATGCTCTGCCTGGGAAAAATTTCACAGGCTTGTGTTCAAGCTATGAAAGAGAAAAGTGCAGGCACTGAGGAAGGTTTTACTGAGCTCTTAATCTTTGAAAATTACCTGAATTAGTTTATCCAAATTAAATAATTAATTTTCTGTGGCAAACAGTGAGAAACATTAATACTATTGCATCTTACGCCAAAGTTCACCATTATAATGATAAAAGCCTTTTTGAGAGGCCTATCATCATTCCATCTAGACACTATCAATTAATCATTTCTAGACATTCCTAATTTTTATTCTCTCTCTGAAAGGTTTTTTAACTTTGCAGTATACGTTCTAAGCAGGTGCACCTTACAGGTTCTATGAAATAATGTGCAGCAGAATGAACAGTTTGGGGTGAGATAACATCAGTGAAAATTATGCCCTGCAATTATTACCATAAAATCATAAATAAGATGGTATCATAAGGGAACAGTAATGGAAACCACATTTCCATAATTAAGAGAATCCACGTTCTGTAGTACAACAGGTTAATTTGCAAAATTAATTTGATCTGATATATGGTCATAAAATTATCATGATATTAATCAAAACCAAAATCAGTGAATTTCTGGAAATGAATCCTTGGTATTTCTAATCAATATCCCAGCAATACAAGTATTCATTCACTCAGAGCAAGAGGCCTTAATTTCCTTCATCACTACTGAAACAGAGCAAAATTTTCCAATGTTCATGAAAGTGCTTTAACCACTGAGCTATGGGTTACACACAGATTAGAACACTAGGAAATATTGTCTTAAAAGGTGGAACACAGGATGTCTTTGCATAATAAAGCTGCTTTGTAGTTCTGAGGGAAAAAAGAAAATTTTGACTCCACTGCAGACCTGCAGTCTGGCAGATTGCACATTCCCTAGGCAGTATCTCTCATTAAGATCACTGATGACCAGAGCAAAAAAATGAAAGGAAAAACAAACAACAAACAAACAAAAAACCACAGAAAATAGTGCTTTTAATCTAGACAAACCCTGATAAACATCAGCCTTCCCTGTCCTATGAAATCATTATACCACTTTATTTTAAGAGATCCCCCTCTTGACTTCCATCTAATATGCATACTTTATGACTTTACTCTTCTCAACCTGCTGATTTTACTTCACTCAAGATGAATGTTATTTCTGGAAGGATAAAATCAATCCTGTTCTAACAGGAAGATCTGCAAAGTCATTAGCACTTTCAGTGAATGCACCTTTTTATCCCTGTTTTTCTATAAGTATCATTCTTTATTGTAATCTCTCCCCTTCACACTGAAATGTCTCATTTAAAGAATCAGTGTAAGTAAACAGTGTCTTCTAAAGAAACAGACAAGGCTTTCACGAGAAATAATTGTTTGGTACATTTCCCAAGAGACTACAAAAAATTATTTCCAAACTACACCATCCAGGAGAATAAAAATCCAGCCATTTCTCATTAAACAAGGTCTCTTGAGGGCCATCTCCCAGGGCTGCTTCTGTGCTATCTAGATACTTTTTCACACTAAATTCCCAAACTTCAAATTGATTTTAATCAACATTTTTTCGCAACTCATTCCACATGCGCTCACTCTCTATTTTTATTTATTTATATTTTAAAGTCCAGTGATTTTGAGATATTGTCTTTCACGTTTATACCCTCAAGGGCATTTGAAGCTCTGATGACATTGAGATCACTAGACTCTACATGACTCTCAACTTTTATCTTATTTATCAATCTTGTCTTGTTTTCCAGCAATATGAGGAGCAAGTACAAAATAGCCTGTACTTTTACTGAGTAGCCTGCAAAATCTTTCAGAATGGAGTCTTGTCCCCCAGAAATAGGTACCCCTTATCAAGTCCATAATTTCCAGCCAGTCAATATAAACTAATTGAATTTCCAATGATTAATGATCTATCCTTTTTATAGGCTTTCCTTACCTTTCTTTTCTTTCTAAATCTTACCTGGGAGGTCTATACCAATTTTCAGTGATTTTTAGGTTTTAATTTGCCTATCTTTCTTCTTCATCTAAACTGTGCCTACTCAGGTGTTCAAACTACATATGCCATTTATTTCTTTTGTCAAGAAAGCTTCTCTGTCCATATTGCCATATGTCTTTATGTCCTGCTGTGTCTATGCCTTTTACTATATATATTCATCAAGACATCTCAACCTTTATTCTTGGGACATATTTATGAAACAGGTATTAAGAAAAAGACATATTTGTGTACTTAAAATCCTACTGACAGATCTGTTTTTATAAGAAACTGGCAGCTCTGCCCGCATGGCATAAGAAGTACTCTGAAAATGCATGCAGTCCTGAAGAAATGAGGTATTTCAATGAGTGTGGCTTTCCTGGATAGTACCAGTCAAATCCAGACATCTTGCTATTCAACAGAAGCTGCAGATATTCATCTCACCTGAAAAATCTGACCTTTAATTGCCTAATATTACACGGTAGTATCAGAAAATCATAGTTTCAACAAGTCTGTGTTACAGTATCCATGTGTGTATGATGGGATTAAGAATGCTTATGAATCACCTGTAAAGTTATGTTTACAATTGTTATAGAACACCAAAGACTCTTTCTACAAGACAGCAGTGCTATTTATAGAGCCAAACACTTACACAAATAAAGAAGTAGCTACTGCAACCAAGAATGATTAAGCTGTAATCAGACACAGGCTAAGCTGGGAAACTCTGACCCTTCTGTGTGTTTACACTGTTAGGTGCTAACTCGACTCTAATGGCATGGAGCAGGATTAGGTCAAAGATAAAGATTTCTCACTATCAAAACTCCATTTCATTCAGAAGGTCAAAGATAATGGGAAACAGAAATCAAGTCTGTGCTGCTGTGCGTGCATCAAGCAGCCCGGGGCAGTCAGCGCTGCTCAGCACTGTAACTTCTGCTTTACTGCAGTATCTCTGCTGCCCTCAGGGATTTTACCTTGTAGAGCTCAAGCAGAGCAGAAACATGAATTTCTGAGACCACAGACTTACCCCTTACAGAGTTATTTTGAGTGTCATGAAAAGGTTTAGGGTTACTTACCTAAACCACTTACGTAGCATAGCACAAAAATACCTTGATTTGTTTAATGGAAAGCTTTGATACTTTTTACATCCATCACCTTGGAAACAAAATGTGAATATGTGATTGTTCCCTTTGCAACGAGAGAAGTGCTAGATTTACAGCCTTGACAGCTGATGTGCTGTTCACAGCCACTGACATGCACAGTTCAGCAGCAAAAGGCTGGAGCTTTCATTACTGTCCTGCCAAGATGCCTCAATCCTGACTGGGAAAGAAACTGCAGGTAAGGACGCACACTTAGCTCCCACCTCCCTACAATTTCTTCCTAAATAGTGTTATCAGTCATTCTTCTGGTAGTTTTTGCGACTTAGGGAGGAGATTCCTTGTCCATACTTATTGATATGGTACACAAGTTTAAGTGTTTCAATAAAAAGACTTTCTCTCTTTTTTCTTTTTTATTTCTTAATTAATATATTTTCAATAAATTAAATGAACCAACAGTAATCTTCTAATGCTGACTGGTTATAACATCATTCATGATGTCATTCATGGTTTTACCAGGTAATGTGATGTTAATGGAGAAAAACACCTACTAATTTTGCACATCATAAAATTATATTATAGTCAAACTGACTTAAAATTTAAGAATTGCTTAGTCTATACTCAGGCCTCAAAGTTAAAACTTACTTCCTTTTTAAGTAATTGCTTTAATTGCAGATAATATTCAAAAGGAAAATGTCTTCAGTGTTTGCTACTTTATTTGCTGAGAGAAAAATATATCCATGGAGGAAGGGAAGGAGTCATCGCAATTACTGTTCTGTGCTGCATGGTTATTCTTGCTAAATCTCTTGGGATGCCTCACCTTAGAGCTTTTACTGGAGGCTTGTCTCTTCTTCCTTCTGTTGATGTAGTAACGAGCACAAAGCAAAGCTTCATTCTTCCTTTGCCAGCCATGGATGTATTTTCAATTTCAATTACTTTTGATTGCTATATAAAAATTTAACTCTGGCTTGAATTTAGGAGCAGTTACAAAAGAGTATGGTATAATAACCAGGATCCCTCAGAGCATAAAGACAGACTTATTTGGGCACATGTACTCACTCCACTGTAGAACACTTGTTGCCAGGTTGTATTATTTTTACTAATACATATGTGAGGCTGATTTAGTAACAGAAGAGGTTCTAATAATGCAGCTGCTCTACTGTAAAACAACAAAAAATGGAATAGACTAGATATAGGCTAAAATTTTTGAGTGATTTGAAAATGTCTTCAGTTGCTTTAGCAGAGCAAAAATCTGTTATATGTGAAAAATGACTGAAATATTACTCATGTAAATACTCACTGAAGTACCCAGAGCAGTGGCCTCTTTTTCCAATGTTCAGCTGTGGCTTTTTCCCCCTGAAACCCATCAGAAAAATAAAAATAATGCAAAACTGCTTGTTACTAAATGGGTTATATTTGCAGACTTCAATCCATGCAGTTCTGGAGGCCTGGCAACAAGTTAATGAGGTTTGAGTATTCAACAACTGAGATAAAACTGACCCAGAGAAACAACAGAGCTGTCAGGCTGTCATTTCTAGCTGGCAGCATAATGAAACCTACAACAGAGGGCAGTTAAGAATAAATGCACAATAATAATCTGGTTGGAAATAACACTCTAACAATCATTTCCCTTATTTAGGGATAACCCTTCTTAACTCAGTAAATTGTTTGTGTATTTATTTACTTGACAGATATGCAGCAAAGGCAGTAACCACATGGAATAAATGTGTACTTATTTAGCTTATTTTTTTTTTGCAAGTCACGGACACTATTTAATTTTAAAGACAATTCTCCAGGAGAATAATTAAATCCATGTAACTCCAGTATTACTGCAAAAATACCTGTCATGGGGTTGAGCAGCATTTAAATATATACTATTTGAATTCTGATGTTGGTGCTCCCACTGTGAGATGACAAAAACTGAAAGCATATTTGTGCTGAATATTAAATACACAGTTTGGATAGATCAGGACACCTAAAAATTGTGAATGCTCATTATAAATACGTCCATCAGAAATTAATTTCTCTTCCACAATCAAGGAGAAGAAATGAACTTACATTCATCCTCTCCCCAGAAGGAAAATTTGCCTCTATTCCCTCAGGTGTGCCCAGCACTCGCTGAACCTCCCAGTGGGTCCCCAGGCTTCAGCTCATCTGTATGCTCCAGGGCTGCTGAGGCACCCAGCACCCAGCCTGTCTGCAACAAAGGAAAACAAATGGAAGCTGTTAGAGCATTCAGCTAATGGTTTCTTGCTGTAAACAGACATTACTGATCCCAGCCCTGTGAGTAACTTACACCCATGACCTCCCTGCTGCTGTGCCTTGCACTGGGTCACAAACACACTGACCGAGGGAACGTTGCGTGAACTACTTAGACAGCAATTGTGTCAGACACCAAAAATAAAAATAACTGCAGCACGGAGCCTAGGACATTTGCCTGGTAGGTGGAACATGATGAGTAAAAGCTCCTGAAAAAAGAACTCATAGGAGATTACCATAACCTATGGGATATCGAGAGAAATGTAAAGAAAACTACCATTTTCATTCTATGACAGTTTTTGAATGAATTTTATTGCAGTCATTGAATCGCTTCTATGTTTCAGAGCTACTGTTTCAGCATTGTATTCTCATTCTAGCACTTCTGAAAATGCATTTTTGAGGAACAAGTGATGTAAAAGGAAAATATAATTCAGCTCTAACTTCTGATTGATCTGACTGCCTTGTATCTCTCCATAGTCTGGTCAGCACCTAAAAAATATTTCCCAAGTTCTGTAGTTTGGTGTGCATTGCAAAAAGTTAGAAAATATATTCCTTCTAGTATTTTAAACAGAAATGAAGCTGAAAAATTATCCTGAGATATTTTGAAAATGGCCTCCTTCTCCTAAGATTAATAAAACAAACCAACCAAAAAACCTTCTACTCTTTTCCAAATTGGAAATCCTAAGACATCACAAAACTGATATTTGTTCCCTCTTCTGTCTTATAAGTCCATTGTTTATCAATCATTTTTCTGTTTGAAATTTATGTTTAACCTTGCTGAAGCTATATTTACATTATAAATGTTTCAAAATACAGGGAACTCCTTAATTCTAGGCCAGAACATGTGGGTGATGCTCCTATAAAAAAGCTAAGAACATAAGAAATTTAAATTGCTTTTCCTTGTTTCTGCCACCTCTTTATTTTTTACCTGCCCATGATTGTTTTCCTCTGGCATCTATTACCTTAAATTTTTTCAAGTTATATTCCATCTTTTCTGTGCTATATTTTGTGTTAAATTCTCATTTTAAATAAAATTGGAATTATGTTTTAGCTCAAGCTCAGGAAATAGTAGATTTTCATGTCTGGAACTAGGCAATAAAAATCTGTGAATCACTCTCATAAATATGGCATGTCTAAGAGAGTAGAAAATGTTCAAGGATGTGTTTTTTTTCTTTCTTTCTGTTGAACATTATTGGTAATCCAGCATGAAAAATCGTGTCATTTAGGATTTCCACACAATCAGATGATACAGTTTCAGGGAAGAAGACAGATAATTTTAAAGTTTAGAACTAGATCTCCTCGTTGATATTTTAAGTGCCACTGAACACTCTGGGTCAGTGATCTTCAGGTGGCATCATGGAAAGAGTTAACAAAAGTGAAGAACTGTTCTGCTGTAATCTTGGTTCAAGAAGGAGGATTAATTTTCCTTTAAAAGCCTTTTACCCTGTTTTGACAAAATCATTCTTGCAACACTATCATCAATTCTATTTTAAAAACATCTTACTCCTGGAAAGGTAAAAGTAAAAAGTAATTGCATTGATCTGAGTGCTGGAAATTTGCATGAGTTATGAATGACAGCCTGAGAAATCCCAATCAATTAAAAAAAGGCAACTTTGTAGATCACTTAATTGAAGTAGAGTAAGTGGAAACTTAAATAAAATCAACAGCAAAGTTACCGTTTTCAGCTCAGTACACATGATAAGACTTTGAGAGTCATAAGTACCTAATACCATTTCAGGAATTTAGTAGTGGGTAAAGATTAAAGCTTACTGTCTCCAGAGGGTGCTGAGCTCTTGATTCATGTTTTTTATAACATCAAGTCTGGATTATTGTAATACCCTGTTTGTACGCCTGTTTGATACAGTGGTTTGTCGTTCACAAGCTTCAACATGCACAGCTTAAAGCAACTCAGATCCTCAGTGGAATTGAACTGTATCAACATCCTACCAGACTTGATTGCCTCTTTGTCAGATTTAAAATTATATTTAAAATGTGCATGTTACACACTTTTTTCACCTTTTTTTTTTTTCTTCAGACTAACCTAATGATTTCTCATTTTCTCTGCTTGCTGCTTATTATGGTGACAACTGCATTACTGGCTACAGACTCTGAGAGCAGCTGTGCCCCTGACATAACAAGAAATACAGTGAGAGAAAGCACTCAGACTAGGATAGATGTTAGAAACTCTACAGAACAGATTTCTTAATGCATGTTTTTGTTGTTCTCTTGTTTTGTGTTTCAGAGTGTGTAGCGCTGTGGAGAGGCGACACTGAAAACTTGAGAAATCTAGAACAATTCAGTCTTTTTAAATATATTTTTCATGCTTGAAAAGTGTCATTGGAGAATGGTAGAGAATATTTTATGAATCTATAGAAATTAGCTATTCCAGTTATATATTCTAATGAATCAAGGCAGCAACACGAACAGTTTCTGAGAATTTGTGGTAATGAAAAGAGGCAGGAAGTGATTGGAGAAAAATAGCACCAGTGGATAATAGTGAAACCTTAAAGAAGGTGTCATGAAGAGTGCGCCACTACAGAGGGTAGATCTTTTAAATTGTCATTCACTGTAACTGTTCGCCTAAAGAAATATTTAAAGTGGAAAAAAAATAATCAAATATTTAGGCTTAATTTCAAGAGAATTCATCCCTCCAAAGACAACTGTAAATTTCATTGAAGTCTTCTAGTTAAGTAAATAGATGTTACTAGAATACTTGAATAACAGGGAATATTGATACAAAACCTATTGCAACTCCAGCTCTGGAAAGAAATGAGCAGAACAGAAATGTGAAAATTTTACTATCTTAAACAATTAATTACAGTATTCCAGTGGATTGAGAGGTTTAAAATTCTAACCCTGGGACATTATTTTTTAAGGGATCTTGACTCTCTTCTAGGTAGGCAAGATAAATATGTAGAAAAGTAAGAAAAACTGCCATGTTACAGAATGCAATGTCAAGTATCTGTAAGTGCAAACAACAATTGTACACATAAATTATTCAGGTTGATCTACAGGAATTTAGTTACATTTTTGCAGGAAATGGAGAGAAGGGAGTCACTCTAACCACTACAAAAGTCTTACAAAATAACAGAAGTCTTGCCTGTTGCAACAGGCAAAACACTACAAGCTGCAACATCTCAAACTATCTTGTAATTATTGTAAAAATCCATTGGATTAATGGATAATCCCATCTGGCTAAATAGAAACAAACACAAATCTTTCTTATCATGATTCCCACCACCACTACAGTGAAGCATGATGTCACCCCAAGTAATTACAAGTGCAGGGATACGGCCCAATGTTATGTTAATAATTTCAAAGCCTTTTCTAGTATGAGTGCTTAGCTTCTTTTTTGTCTTATACAATTTTACATTTTCTGTGCTGTTATCCTGATTGCATAATTCCCTAGTTGCACGGATAAATAATAAATTCATAATTCATAATAAAAAATGCTTTGTAGGAATTCAGTCCTGAGTTCTTTCTTTCCAGATTAGTTTCTCCTCTAAAGCACTGCTTCAGCATAATAATCTCATATTTACATCAGGTTGGCTGAATTTTCAGATTCATTGAATATAATGGTGTAGACAAGAACCTTCCCCATTCTGATTTTCTTGGACAGTCCCTTATTTAAAATCCTTATTCCTTGCTTTTATAAAAACACAGATTTCCTCAGAAGTGGTTTTCCTTCTCTCTCTCTCTTATTTATTTGTTTGTTTGTTTGTTTGTTTTATTTATTTACTTGGCTAGGTCAACTGCTTTCTTTGCTATGGCACTGGATACATTTCACATTGGGGTTTGCTGAAGTGTCAGCTGGATCTGCTACTCACACCTTTTAGTACCTCCCTGCACTGAACTGGAGAAGCCTTTGAGTTCTGATGATAAGGACAGTAGAACAGAACAGCCTTGGAGAAGTAGAAAAAAGGTTGTAGCTCAGGCAAACTGAAGTAATGAAAAAGGCAAGCAGGGTGCAAACTCAGCTCTGCAAGGCTGACAAAGCAGAATTCAGGAAAGGCAATGACACTGCACTCACCAAAAAGCAAGGGTGAAGGAACTGCACCTGAAAAGTACATTGGACTTAGACAAAAACCTTTCATTATGAACAATGAGGCTTCTAATAAAAAAAAAAAAAGTATAAACTAGGTATTCCACAGGATTATTTAGTATTTTTTTTTATTTTATTTTTCAAATAACGACTTCTAAAAGTGAAAAAAGAAAGGGCTGAAGGCCTCAAGAATTTTACCTGCCTGTTTTCTCTTTGCAAAGAAAACTGGAGGCTTAGTACCGGAAGTCCCAATAAAGGAAGGAATTCCCAGGGAGCATTGTGTCAGATACCCAAATCCCAGAGAGGGGCAGACATGCCCCTGTCCTCACCATTTCCAGCTGGCTGGTTACACTGTTTTTCAGCTGATTTTCTGTCTTGCATGGTTCTATCAGACCCTCATCTTCCTCACAGTTCACAAGGAGTCAGCACGACCGAGCCTGCTCACAGAACAAATGCCTAAACAAGGGAGATGATACTCTTGCACTAAAGATCCTTTGGGGTTCCAGGTGCTCAACATTCTCTGAATCTGAATATTCTAGTAATATTCTAGTAATAATCTGAATATCTAGGTTCATTCAGTATTACTCTATGCCACTGAGTTCATAACTTACTTTTGACATCAACATAATTTACTAAGCTCTGACTCTGCAGTCTGTTCTCTGCTTTTGTGTCCTTTCAGATGCCAGCACTCCAAATGATGCAATTAGCATTAACTGCTATCAAAGAAGAATGCCAGGAAGACAAAACAAACACTCCTCGGGTTTCTGGTAATTTTTTTGCACTTTTGAAGGGGTCTGGAATGTAAAGACAGGAGCTAAGCCTGCCATTCACAATCCATTGCTTATTCAACCAGCAAACCCAGAGAGGTGGACAGCTAAGGTATTGGAGAGATGTGATGCCAGCTAGATCTTTACAGTAGATATTCAAGTATATTTTCTTACAGCATATCTTATGTCCTTTCTTCAAATAGTCACTCTTCTATGCTCACAGTTATATTCAACCTGAGAGCCTGGAAATATACTTCATTATAAACAAAATCCCCCAGGCTAGGTGACACCACCATACCCCTCCTAAAGTCTCTATGTTCATGAAAAGAAACTCCTTAATTATCCTCTTTTACACTCCAACTGATAATTTACGTTTGCATGTAAAATGTAGAGATTTGTCCACAAGTGTTTTTACTTTTGTAGAACACAGATTAATTTTTCCTCCCTATTTCAAAAAGAACAGAAGCAGATGGAGTCCAAGGTAATTTTCCCTTTGGGAATGGCAGATATGTAAAACTGGATCACTGGCATTTGATCCTGTAATCAGTGAAATGCTCCCAGATGGAGAATGCCTTCCTAACAATTCTTTAAACTTAAATGTCATGATGAAAAACAGAGAATGCAAAGACTGTAATAATATTACAGAGAGGACTGAAACTGACACCAGTCATAATGATAAGGATATGAGAGAAAGAATTGTATTTACGTACATGAATTAAAAAAAAAATCATT
>VZTB01018173.1:118947-143417 GCA_013397245.1 Thryothorus ludovicianus
ACACACAATTACTATTTACAGAGAAAGAACTCAAACTGTGATACATTAAGGACATTTTTTTCTCTTGTATTTTGTTTCTGGAAATCACACCTGAAGCACACCATCAAAATTATATGATATTTATGCTATTCAAGGAACAGATAACAAAATATCCTAATGTCAAAAGTAATTTCATTTTTCCACCAAGAAGAATGAGGCCATCTCTAAACATATTAAAATATTATTCACTTTGACAATAAAACTAGTTCTGAGACATGAACTATTGCTATATTAGAGAAGGGAAGCAATCAGTATTCTTCATCTTCTAAGAATCTCTATAATACAAAAAATCCATCATTGTCTAATGGAATCATTAAGTACCTGGAAGGCAAATGTCTTTTCTTATTTTCAGTGTGAAATCTAGTTGGAAACAAGCACTTACAGTTAACTCACTTCTCTAACATCCAGAAAAGTTTGACCAGTAATGAATGAATATTATCCATATATTTTTTTGAAATTACATAAATTTTTCATTACTATTCCATGGTGCATTGTTGTACCATTAAAGAGCCCTAAAGGGATATATACATAGGGCTGCACTAATGGTCAACATTGCTACAAATGATAATATTTCCAAAGATTTTAACCTAAAGCAGTTAGTTTTTCAAAGCTGATAACTGTTATTACTCACTTGCTGTAAATTTTTTTTCTGCTAATGTATTGAACTTATTTGAGTGTATTACACTAATGGCAACATTTGTGCTATACATGCTAGCTGCATTGTATAGAGGCATTTTTAAAGGTTCTTAATGCCAGTTTTAAATCAAGCAATATGGCTGTTAAGGATACAATTTCATGCATTTCATTATGGAAAGCTTATTTTAACTGCGTGTCAGTCATACCTTGTGGATGTAATGAAACACATGCTAAAAAAATAACAAACACAGAAATGTTGAGTGAACCTTTAAAATTAATTTCATGTGTACAAATCAAGAGCTTGAGTACTTCAGCAGCTGGGACAGGCCAACCCTTTCCCTGATTGTATAAATTGCTGTTGCTCTGTGTCAGCTTTAGCAGTTCAGGGATCATCACAGAGACCATTCCAGTTTCATGTTTCACAAATCAAGAAGCTGCATCATCGTGATGGAATTTCTCTTTGCTTGAGAAAGAGAACTGCTTCTGATGCAGGGACAGGTGCTTGTTTTTTACTTGCTTAAGACTCAATCAACACAGCCCTTCTATATTGTTTGCTTCTCCTTTGTACACTGGGTTCACCCATATTTTGCTTCCTAAAATCCACTCCTGCACCACACTCCCAGTGGAGCCAAGTTGCTGAAGGGACAGGCAAACCTCCATGAGCATTTTGTATCACACTGTTTTCACAAGGAGAGAAATGAAACTAAAACCCTCAATTGTCTCCCACTCTAGTTCTGTGGACTTGCATAGGATGGAGGGAAGTACTATCCTAATTAAAGTTACAGGAATTACCGTTTAAGTCTACTGCCAGTTTTACTGACAAAATTAATTACTAAAGCTGGTGTGATTGTCTGAATCTTAATTGTAGGCACATGATTAACAGGGTTTGGAATATGAAACATATTGGGATTAGCACACAGTAGGCTTTGCTGTGATGCTGGAGGTATAACACAGAAACCACAGCATACATACATCTTCAGATTTGTCCACCAGGGAGAAATCTCTTAGTTCATGGTCTCTTAGTTGTATATTTCATCTTCATGGCATCATCTTCCCATCACCATTACTAAAGCAGCCAATTCATCGCCATTAAAAATAAGTTTCATAATACTTGAAGATCTCTCTGAGCATCACAAGTGTATTTTACTAGTGCTATCAAATCACAGTCTTGAAACAGCTTTCTTTTCCTGCCAGCTCAAGCTAGTTTTGAGAGGACATAAATAGATATGTGCTTCAACATCTTACTGAAACCCACTGAACTATCTAGACACCTTTTTCTTTAGTTAGACTTTTAAAGGCTCTGTGATATCATTATATTTTCAAACATAGATTTAAATAAATCATTTTAATGGTATATTGAATCATAGTTTTCTGTAATTTTAAACTGCTGTGTTCTTTTTTTGATGCTTATCTTTTTGCAAATGTGCTCTGGTTAGTGAGATTTTACAAAATGCAAAATTAATGACCAATTTTCTTATTCAAGATCAGTAGCTAACATCCCTTATTCTGTGTGAAAGTGCAAATATGAAAGCAAAGCATTCAGAGAAATGCTGGAAACTCTTAGTTTCTTTGGTGACATCATGAAGCATGGTGGCAAATGTTATTTTAGAGCATTCTTCCATTTCCTATTCTAATGGTTAGTACAGTATATTTAGTCAATAGCAGATCAATGTCTTTGTTTCCCTCCTGCCAGGCATACTACAGACAAAGAGGAATCATACTGCTGAACTATATTGCTGTGGGAGACAGGATTAAAATAATCAATATGACTTTTAACACATGTTTTTCATTTTGAAGAAAACTGTAAAATTCCAATTCTCAGATTATCTCCTGCTAGTACTGGACTATGTTGTGCTTATTATTTCCCATAGCAACTAACTGTAGGAATAGAGGGATAACTACACTAAATCAGATGTGGAGTTCATCTTGTCTGACAACCTTTTTTGGACTGCCTGATCATACAAGCAAAAACGCACAAGAAAACTCATATTTCAACAGAAGGAGGCTGGTTGGAGAACCTCTAACTTTCATGCCACCTGGTGCTAGTGAGAAGGCTGTGTATGGTTACAATGCCAGAACTATGCTGGGTCACCCACCATGAGGCTGTCGGAGTACTCTAACTCCTAGTTATTGTTACAGACTCCACAGATTTCAATTCCCAGATGGAAGCTAGTGTTTCAATCACATGAATTCTTCTGGAGCCATAACTTAAGCAGCAAATATTGAAATGAAGGTCCTCTTTTCTCATAAAATCAATTTGGTTTCCATGAAACATTATACCTTATGCCTCAGGAAAGGCTCAGATAGTCGTCCTTGACCTCTCAAACTCATCAAGGTGTTGTTGTATTGACGTGCATCATGACAAATGTGGCACTACAGATTTGCACTTGTTCTCTTTATTCAATGCATTGGCCACAGTCCCAAGTATGCTAAATTAGCATCGTTTCATCTGTGGAAAAAAATATCTAGTGTGTATTTCCTAAGGGAGAATCTATTCCTTCTAGCTCTTCCACTGTCTGCAAAGCCAGTATATTATAGTGGGGTGGTGACAGTGCTGCCCAATCCAACATTATCCGACTTCACTGGCAGCACTGCTGCACAATTCTGTGTTTAACTGGCCATCTGCTGTTAACTCTTTCAAAGAAAGGGGGTCCCATTCATGGGGGAAAGCAGGCATGAATTCTAACTCTGTTAAAAATGTATGAGTAATATATTCAACCATATACACAGAGAGAAAGAGATCAAGAAATCAGCAAGGAGTGGGACCTCATACACATTGATGTAGTATCACCTTGATTACCAGGTACTCATTATATATTAACATCTTAATTAATAAGTACAAAAGCAAATTTTTCAAAGCAGTTTTCATGAGTGCAGAGCAAGACTATGAAAACTTGCTGTTCAGAAACCTAGAACAAATTATTCTTGTCAAAAAAGGACAAAATTAAAAATTTCCAAATCAGGTTAATTTTTTGATAATGTTTGGTTGTGCGTGGCTGTCCTCTTCTCCATTCTCCTCTCTTCTAAATTTTGAATTTGAGGTACTACTAACGGTGTCACTTTAGAAGGAGCCTGAATAAAAATCTTGCTGAGCAAGAAGCATGCTCACTCAGTTGCATGCCCTACTGCTTTCTACACATGCCCCTAATGTTTAAAATTCTTCTTAAGTTGTTGGTGATTTGGGGTTATATGAATTTGAAATGCAAAAAGCTGCCATAGTTTTAAAGTATTATGCATATAACTGGGCATCTCTTAAGAGAAAGAAAACAGTCAAGGATGATTCACTGAAATTATTTGTGTCAGGGGCCAAACACCACAAAATTGCAATCTAATTGTTAATGTAAAGCGACAAAAAAAAAAAAAGTGTAAAAAAGGATATATGCTTATCCTGGCATTTCTGATGCACTTCATATTACAGATAAATGTAATTAATTTAAATATATAGAAGCATTTATTTATTTGCACACAACATTAGTAGCTAGATACAGACTCGTGTGAATGAGGAGATCACAGTAAATGTTCTCAATTTGAGTGAGGCTGAGAGAGGATAGTGTTCCACCCTGAGTGAGCAGGTGCCCCTGAACCACACAATGAACAAGAGCAGCATCTCTGTCTCAAGACTTCCTTTGGCTAGCCCAAGATTTCCAAATTTCCTCTGTGGAAATTGCAGCTTAAAATGGCTGCAATAGAAAGGTAATAACCTTTTAAGGTTTTATGAGCCTTTTTTCCTCTTCTTACTTTCTAGGGAGAAATTACTGAATGTATTTTGCATCCAATTTCAGCCTTTGCAAGGTAAATTTGAATCTTCCAGCATGTTTGGAAGAGCGCAAAAAATATTTAATAATGCCCCATGTGATCTCCATGTGATGAGTAAGGCTGGTAATATCTATCAGACAAAATGGTAAAGTGCCTCTCGTTTTCAAGTCATTCTTCAGCAATTGATGTTGTCTAACAATAATGCCCCACATTTCAGAGACTGGCCCTGTAAGTTTTATTCATATAAAACTTGATTTTATAAATTAATGAGGACTCAAGACTTCAAAAAAGTTACATGCTGAATTTACAACATACAGCTAGCACTCATGCAGTCACAGAATATCCTGAGCTTGAAGGGGCCTACAGGAATCACCAAAATCCAATCTCTGACCCTGCACAGAGCAGCCCCAAGATTCACACCACGTGCCTGTCTAAATATTTCTTGAACACTGACAGGTAAGAGTGATTAAAATTATGCTACTGACAAATACGAGTTTGTGTCCTCTCTGATCTCAGGTCAAAAAAGATCCAGCAACTCTTAGAGCTCAAAAAACTCCAAGGAATCTCATGGAATTAAAGCAATTGAATTGAATAATTCATATTGGACTGAGATCTTTAATTTGCAAAAGAAATACTGGAATTGCTTTCCTTCAGGTATGCTACTATCTTATTTCATTTTTATCTTGTTTTATAGTTTCACCAGTAATCATTACTGAAAGACATACAGAAACACAATTAGGGGAAAAAAAAAAAAGAGATATCCAGGTAAAGTTTGACAACATTTCAGACTGTGAACTTGTCAGGTGAAGGGACAAAAATTCAAAAATTATGAAACAATCTGTTATTTTCTGTAAGAATATTTGCAGTGCTCTGCTGGTCCATATTGTCTTTTTTTGATGTACTTAAAAAAACTGGAGTCAGCTGTTCATCATGGCTCTGTTATCTATCTAATCCTCCTAGGTTTCTTAGTAAATGAAGAGATTTGCAGGTTTTCTCTAAAATTTTAAGGGATGAAATTTGTCAGTTTTTAAATATCTGTTTTACTCATGAAGATCTGTCACATTATCAAAGTGCTTTGTTCTACAGCTTTTTTTTTTGTCTCCTATTTACATTTTCCAAATTGTTTCTACTTTTATTTGTAATATCTGGGGGAGCCCTGTCAGCTCTTGGCTCTGTCAGAACAAGTCTCAGACTTTAACAATCCAGAATAACAAGTTTCATTTGCCCATTCTCTTCAGAAAAATTACTCTGCACACATTCACTCACATAGTTCTTTCCTTTATTGAGAGCTGACATTCTACTTGAACCACTGAACTTCATAAAAGGAGATATAATTATCAGTTTTGAGGAGGTCTCATTTTTTTTCCATTTATATATATACATATACACAGACATGGAACTAAGAATATAAAGCTAACTTTACTTAAATATTTGGTGTATACTGTGACTGGAGGCATTACAGGGTAGAAAGGCATCAGGCTAAGACAAAAATGAGAACATTTTTTCATAGAGATTTTGAGAAGTTTACTATAAAGAAATTGAAATTGTGTTTGAATTGTACCTGATCCATACTTAGCTCCTATGGTTTTCCCATTACCATAACTTTAAAATTTGAACAAAGGAGGTTGATTTTTCCTTGTCTAGAATACACAACAAAAGAGACATATATCTAGTTTGGGCAGATATATCCTATATTCTATTGAGCAGGATGCTATTTAGTACTGTTATATTATAAATAGAACTTCAAAAATCACACTGGCTTAAGTGACAGTTCAAACAAAAAAGAATAAATTAGCTCATCTCCTAGGATGTGACCACATGCTACTTCTAATGGGCCTCACAAATACAGCAGATCAGCTCTCATGAGGAAAAGCTGAAGCATTCCACCAGCCAAGCAATTTAAATTCTAACCATTTACCAGAAGACATAAAGGTCAGATATGTACCAGTATCTCTAGACACACAGATACGTTATCTCCATCTCTGAAATTAAAGTGAGATGGTACATGAGACTCACAAATTAGATGCGGCGCCTCTGCTAGAAACAGCATCAGGTAGAATCTCACCCGTGGGACGAAAAATCCTCCCAAACTCAAGGTCTTAAAGATTCTGTGGATTAAAGGAGAATACCACTCATCAGTCCCTAAGCAGGGCTATTTTTATTGAGGATTGTTTGATTATTACATATCAACTGTGTGAACTGTTACTCTCACATGGATATTTTGGGATAACACAACTAACTAATGGAAGTATGACTGATAGCAAATCAATAATGGGGGAGTAAAGATGCTGAAAATTCATCAGAAAGAGTGACTCTGGCTGTGGATGCTTGGATAATTTGGATTCCAGTGTCTTTTCCTCTAAAAAAAACCACCATGCTATCTTACTTTAAATAATGGAAACCAAATGAAAGCTACACAGTTAATTTGTTTTATTTTATCCTCCCTCCAAAGCTTTTTTCCCCCATTCTATTCAGTTCACCCTACTGGTTAGAGCTAATCTCACTCATAAATGAACCTCTTTGGAGAAATAACTCTATTTACAAATAAAAAACAAATCAAGCAGGTAGACAGAGCAACCTCTGTGGATGCTGAGCTGAGACAAAGTTTTTTTTATCTAGGGAAAAAAAAACAACAAAAACTCCTATAAACTCTGTGTTAAAATGCCTAGAGTTCAAAATACAATTGCCAAATTGGGGGGTGTGGAGGGTGTGGTGGTGTGTGGCTACTAGCCTTGGCATCAATGTAGCCTGGCAATGCCTGGGAAATCACCAGGGGCTCAACACCAAGCTGGGAGAATGAGGTAGCACATAAAAAACTATGCTGAACAGCAAAACCGTTTGCATAAACAGAATAAAATTCAGGACTCTGTTTCTCACTCAGATCCTGCTAGATTCAACCACACAGTTGAAAGACAACAGTTTCAATCTCAGTCCCATGAGAGATTCTTTCAGCTCCAAGTTATTCCCAATCAATGTAATATTTCTAAAAAAGATGGAAATATGGTTAAGGTTTTTTCCTCTATTCTTCTCTTTTAGTTCTCTTTTAAGTTTTAGCAGCAATTGAGTCATTGCCCAGTTAAGTCAACTCTAGGTACATCAGAATCTCTTCATGAATATTCACAGAGCTTAATAGAAGAGCTGCATTCAAAAATCATGTTTGAATGAAAAACTAGGACATCTGTCACACAGACAGGTAACCCTGAATAAGTGTTTTGTTGGAAGAAATTGAAAGAGAAAAGTTAGTTTCAAAAAAGAGACTTGCCTGGATTTTTACTCTAAGCAGCAGGGAAAGTGAGCCCAAATATGTCCCCAAAATTATATACATTGTTGAATTTTCCATATCAATACTGTTATCTTTTCAGCAAAAAAATCTGTGATGTATGCTGCTTATCGAGGAAAGGAAGTATTACTTCCAAAATAAGCTGGGCTTTCAAATCGTTTTAGAAAGTGCAAGGGATGTTTCACAAATTTTAGTTAGAAATCTTATTTGCATCAAGTCTTACTGTTGATAAGTTTTCTTCTATATGAAAAGGCAGTGAGAGAGGATTTCCATAGAACTAGGGCAGGCTGCAGAGCATGCTGCTCTCCTGTGTCCATTCTAGAACTCCGTATAGAGTTCCTAATAAAAACTGTAATCACTCAAAGGACTCAAATTCCACTTTTTGTTTTATTTGCAATCCACGCTGCAGCGCTTTGAAATTAGGAGATAAATTAATCTTTACAGTAACAGGCAGGTATATCTTCTCCTATGCCCACGAAAACTTATGCAAACTCAGGCACTGAAAAAACCAGTGTGATGTCCATGCCCTGCATGTGCTCTGCAAGACCTTGTAGAGTTGTACAGATTATTGCCTACACGCTCATCAGGGCACTGCAACATTTCTCCTGACTTGCAGATTCTATACTGGCACCATAGCCCCACCCTTTTGCTTACATGGACAATATCAGGACTTTCCAAACAGAAAAAAAATCTGTCTTTTCTTCTTGTTGATGTGTCAGTAGCACCAAAGTAGTGAGTTGCTCTGTTCCTTTTTTCTCACTGCACAGCTGAGTGTGAGCTTCCTTTATAAAAACATGGGTATGTTTCATAAGCCACGTGAGAAACCTGGGGTTGAACAGGCAACTCCAATTTTGAGTTTGCTCAAGTTTAGAATACTTGTGGGTATACACTACTTACGTATCAAAGTAATTAATGTGACTTTAAAATTAAGATCTTTTAGAATTAGAGAAATAAAGCTAGTTTTCCAAGAGCCAGGCTTTTGAGCATTTGATCAAAATGGATCAAAACTTTGGACAGAAAATATTTTGTGCTTTTAAATGCTCACTTTCCATTTAATTTGTATTAAAAAGGACACAAAACGAGTTAAAAGAAGATATTTGAGTTGTTCTTTCATGATCTCTATTAGTACATATCTTCCTTGAACCTGAGCTATCATGTCTGGGTCCTACCCAGTGGAGTTTATAACTTGTTTGATCTGTAACTATTTGGTTTTGTGCCTCCTGGACCAAGTTCCTTTGGATATATCTGACCTTAAAAGAATTGCTATTGACTCAGACGTCATTAATTCAGCTGTCAACTTTAGTAGTAGTTTGACTGGAGTTAAAGTTAAATCATCCTTTACCTAATCTAGTTTGCTGGAATCTACTCAGTCTGATTGAGTTATCCATTTAATAAGAGACATTTCACTAAGATTTTCTTAATACAGAAAGGCTATATAAAACATTAAAATCCTTATGTGTTATAATACAAATGTATTGGTTTAAAACCACTAAGACTTTCCTTTTTCATGCTTGACACCATTGTGAAGGCTCAAAACAGTCCAATTTGACATTATCAAGTAGGTATTTCTCAGTTATTCAATGACAAAACTCTGAACAGAATGTATATGAGAGGATACACAGAACTCCCAAAAATCCACTTCAGCTCCTCATAAAAACACATTGGGACTGATTTGCTGGGGAATCAAGGATATTTTCTTCTCCACCTGTTTTAGAACTACCCAGTATAAAGAAAACCAATAAGTCATCTTGCACTATAGTAATTACCATAGGTTGTACTTGCAACACTCCCAGTTCAGCTTGAATGCGTAAAATGATAAACTGGACAAAAAAATGTGCTGAGAAGCTCTTTTACAAATTCTGTAAAGGGTGCAGAGATGAGAGGGACTTTTATTCTCTCTGTAAGATGTCCTGATTATGTTTGAAATATCTCTGCAGCTTTACACAGTAGACAACCACCAGGTACCATGCAATGGTCCCATCCAAACAACAGCCTGGGCAGTAACATTTCTCCTACCAGTCATTTTCATTATCTGTGCCACTCATTTTTGAAAAGCTTAACTGCTAAGCTTTTCCAATTTGTAGCTCTATGGTAAATACTTTAAAAAATGTTTTAGAAGTTATTTATTAACTGTTTAGTTACTGTTTCAGTTAGGCAGTGAACTGCTATTATGTCACAGAACTCATTAAGCACCATATATTTAAAGTGTTCCTGACCTTTCTGCCATGCTTCTAAAACAAAGGTTATAGTTCCTACTTATTGTCTTATTCTAGCAGTGATTCTGGAGGGAAAAAAAAAATCTTTATAAATGTCCATTTCAGATTGACTTCCTAGAAGGATGTCCAGTAGAAAGAGTTAATAAGGTCTTTAGCACTGTTTAACAAGTGGATATTTGGACAAAAATAAAGTGAAGATATAATTCAAGATTTTTACTGAAAAAGTATATCCAAGTCTGTTCTCCAGGTGATTAAATCATGTTGCAAAATTTGAGAAAGTGGCAAACTGCAAGGATGATTTAAAGACTGGAAAATCTGCCTTACAGAAAGAGATTTAATAGGTTCAATCTATTTAGTTCATCAAAGTCAAGCTTAAGGGAACTGTAAGAACAGACAGGGGGAGGGTGTATCTTTCACCAGAGGGTTTTTCCACGTAGCAGGCTAAGATGCAGCTATATCCCTTGACTGAGAGTTAAAGCTCAAAAAATGGAAATTAGAAATAAATTTCTAATTAAACAGTAAGAATTATTAACCAGTGAGGAAACTTAACTTGGGATGTTCTGCATTCCCTCATATTTGAAATGTTTAAAACAAACCTGAGTATTCCCTTTTATTTCTTAAGAGACATGATGTGCAGACTTGATGATGAGCTGAAATATTATGAGCCAGTCCTTGTCGTCTCTTGCACATAGTTTCACATTTCTGTTGTTCCCTCCCTGGAATAACAAAACTTTGTGTCTGAATTGTTCAGCACTCTGATTCACTTGCAAAGTCCCACTAATGGACCCTATGGGGTCAAACAAGGGGTTGACTCATTTTCTGCTCAATAATAAAAATTAAAAAGGCACTTTCATGATGATGTTATCTGATCTACTCAATGAGATAAATCTCCAGAAAATTCCTCTTTTTTGCTGCCAATTATTGCTACATTTTATTGCTACAGCTGTAATCTTGCTAAGAAAAGAGGAAAACAGCATGTAAGTGGAGTGAAGGATTTATTATTTGCCCATTTAGTGTTTTAACAGGCTATGATTACAAATTATGTAACTGAGATCTTAAAAGAATTGAACTTTTAAGTGCTTTTAGGACTCACACCATTAGTTCTAGTTCTCAATTACTCAATAAAAATAAGAAAGTTGCCAGTTTTCCCTGTGTGTTTCTTAGAGGTCCTGGTTGTTTAGTTTAATACAAAAAACTTCACTCTGTGCCAAGTTTGTTTTAAGGCAAACAAACCATCTAAGCAAGTGATCACATAACATTCCACCTAATCTCTACTGACAGAGGTTATTACAAACAGCAAACCACTGTAAAAGGCATAAACCCCTTATCCAGAAAGCTGCTCACTTCTCAGTGTTACAGCTTTCAATAAAACTTATTAGTACTCACTATGTGTCCTGAACCCCAAGGATTTATTAACCTCATCACTTTCATCACAGTTGTTATAGTTGTAAACGCTATTATTCATATGGAAAAATCATCCTTTAAAGTGCCATGGCTGTATTATTACCTTTTGAAGCTTAATCAGCAGTTCTCTGCAAAGCTGGTCTCATTACTCGGGATGACAGGGAACTTCCTATCTGGCTGAGGAATCTGAATGGAATGTTGCTGCATGGAGCTTCTACCTAAAGAAAATGTTTATTGACACTTACATTCAAATATGAATTACTTTAAACATTTCCCGGAGTATATCCTATATACAAATCAAGGGTCTAAAAATGTTCTCTAAAACTTTTGGTTATTTCTTAAGTTTTTTCTCTATGCAACTATCATGATGCTTCAGGAGTTGTTCTCAGACCTCGCCTTCCTGTTCAAGTGAAGCAATTCAACCTCTCTGACCAGCTGGTTCTTAGAAGCCCAGTATTTACTCACACTTTAATCCCATGCTTCTTTAGACCACATTTAAATAGTGAGGTGTAGGAAATGGTTTTCTTGGAAATGCTTTCATTTGATGTTATACTGAAAGAAATTGTGAACTAATTTTCAAGTGCACATCATAATATTTACATAGTTCAGACCATATTTAGATATGTAATTTGGCCTGTTGGTAAGTGAAGGCCTTCAGAATTTTGAATTTTATGCTGTAAAAAACTCAAGATAAAAATAAAAAAAAGGCATTGGTAAATCTTAAAATGAATACAACAAATACTGAATTTTCTTCTAATGCTTCATCAAAGGCTTATGTAGCTGAAAGGCCATCTAACATAAAAGTTGCAGTTCACATTAGTGAATAAGTTCAATAGGGGGAAGAAATGAACACGGGCACAAAATCAAGAGCTTGGGGTGGGTAGGTAACATCAGAAGTAAATCTTTCATCAGCACAGTGAGTGGGAAAAAACTGTGGGGAAAGAATGGGCAAGGAGTCTGGGGAAAGCAGTGACAAAAGCAGTATTTTCTGTGTTCTAGATGCTCTGCTACTAGTCACATATTTTGTTTGTACCCAAACCCTACCATTCACCAATTTCCCGAAGTTGGGTTCTCCTGTTATTTTATTGCACACTTTACAAGTAAGAAGCAACTTTAAATTTGTACCTTCAAGGAGGACACGTGAGTAGCTAATTTCATATCCCTCGGTGGACATCTCACTCACATTTACAAAACAGGGTTGAGAAGGCAGTATCCTTTGAGGGTAGATTTCACTCTCAAACAAATAAAGCAAATTTATGCACAACTTCAGTTAAAAGCAGGGATTAGGATTGCCAGCTGCTATGAAGAGGAGTGCTGAAGAGCGTCCTAACACCTGGATGCAAACACTGTGGCAGTGGAATGGATGTAGAGAAACAGGAAAAAATATTTCACAGCCCTGGCTGCTGCCAGCCAGCAGAAAGCTGTAGATCATCAGAACATTTCTCTATATGTAAAATTGCCTTCAACTCAATTATACTATTAATGAAACAAAAGTTGGACACACACACATACAGACAGTACGTCAGCTTCTGCTTTTTTTTTTAAATTGTTTTCTAGTATCAAATATCAATCCTGAATCTGCAGAGCCTGGCAATTTAATTTTCTTAAGTTTATCTTATTTATTCCTGATATCAATATGTTTGTCTAATATTTAGACAGTTTTTCAGAAAAAGACAGTAGTCAAGTTTGTTTTTTTTTAAGAATACCATTGTTCAAAGACTAAAAGAGATATATGTGTATAGACCATTCCACATTTCTTTATTCCTTTATATGATATATTGATTTTTCCTGCAGAGGTGATATGAAGGACTGAAATGTTATGGATAATGGATTAAACATTGTTATGAAGGACTTTTTGCCCCTTATGATCAATTTTGTTCTTATTAGGTCTTTGAAATCTGAAAATAAAATGCTGAGAAATCACTTACTTAAAATTTCCGCAAATTATAGACTCCTTCAGCTTCTCTGGAATTAATTTCCACCTGAATTGGGACAGACATCATTTTATTTTGGACCAGCCACACAGACTAGAATTAATAACTGGTGAATGCAGGACCAAAGGGGCTTGGTTCTTAATCTCAAAGTGCAGTTTCTTGGTAAACACCTGCAAAGAAACCACAAGAACAGCTTGAAGAGGCAGTGCTGTTCTGGACCACTAAAACAGTCTGGAGAGGAACAGTGATATGTATAAAAATATGGGAAAATACCTTTATTTAACCCTGGAACCCAGTATTCAGAACTCTTTGATTCTTTGTTGAAGACAAAGGAATGGCAGACCTTCCACAATGGCAGGTGTTGGGCACCTGCATTCAGCACCCTCATGTGAAATATTTGATGACAAACCACTCTACTCAATGATGTAAATGCACAAACAAGACCGTAAGAAATGAGCTTTCCAAAATTATAACTGAACAAAATTGTTTTATTTCAATAGTTTTCATAGGGGTTTTTCTTCTTCTCTTTTATAGCCAGTGCCAGAACCATCACTTAAAAATTGTTACACTGAAAGTACATAATTAAAACCTCAATTATGCACTAGAACTTTACTTCCAAATTATAGGATTATTGCATTTTTTTCTCATAATTAAGCATTATATGCTAATTCTGCTTTCTTCCTTAGAGGCATTAGCATATAAATACAGACACTGACTCAATCTGCAATTCTCTGTGAAAGATTAAGTTTTCAAATTTCAATGGACAAACCATTAATTAAAAAATAAATATGCTTCATGAAATTACCGTTGCTTTAACTTTTCCATTAATAAATGCACATCTTAAATAGAAGTGATTTTAATACTAAATTGAACAAGATAAAAAAATTAAATTTTAGATTATTAAATGCATATTTACTGTTATACATGTTATATTTTCTCTAAAATATATGCCTTTGGATTAGAAGTTATTTTCTTTTCCATTTCAAATCATTAAAAAAAATATGGTTAACCATTTCCTGTTTGACATTTCTTATCTTTTGCAGCAATTCAAATGATCAGGTGACACAGCGTCAATATTAATTATTAAAGACAGTGACAATATTCCAAAGAAATTTCCTGAATTGGAAGAAATCTCAAAAATATGTTTTTCAACAAAGTAAAAGAATTTAAATTTTCAGCTGCCAAAAAAATAAAAAGCAGGAATCTCATTTCTTCTTCATATCCTATCCATTCTTTGTGCTGTTACTGACTGAAATTAGAGATATATATAGAGATATCCGTATCCATTTTTCTAATCCTAAAACAGGCAAAGACCATGCATTTTAACCAGTGACGTAGATAACACTCACAACATCACAGGTGAAAATGTAAGGCTGCTGGGTGAGAGGTGACATGTCTGTTTCCACTTTTGTACAAGATTCCTCTACAAGGGGTGACAAAGAAGCCCCTGGCAGGAGGGGGTGTTCTCTCCATCTTCTGAGTTCTCACCCAGCTTTTTGAACGTGGCAGAAGCTGTGACATCCAGGCCAAAGAGCAGCATTCACCTCCCAGGCAGGAGAGCAGACAAAAAGATCAAGGTGCACAGAGTCACGGGGGGGCTTGACTTGGACATTTTTTGTTTCAATCTACATTTTGGAGAAACAGGACAGATTTGAAAGAGAATTCAGAATTAAGTAGCATAATCTTTCTCCTACAGCCTGCCAAATGTCAGAGTCTCTTCTGTCTTATGCTGGCAGCCTTTGTAAATTGTTCTGGGTGATATTTGCTAATCCAAAGGGAATTTTCACATCTTCCTTTGCTTATGAATCAGATGGTGAGCTCTTGGCAGCTGACCAGAAAGATAGTGCATTTCCCTGCTGCATTATCAATCAAGAAAGTTTCTTACTGTTCTGTGCTGCAGTCACATTCTCTCACACACTAAATTATCTCCAATGGACCGATTGCAGCGAGGTTAGCACGCTAAAGCCATTTGACTGGAGTGCATAAAACTCTTTACTGCTACACAGACACAGCTGCACCAGCAATTCATATCTTTGACTGGTCCAAAGGAGTTTTCTGTATGGCCTTTTCAGTAGTTAATATATGTTCTGTAACAGCTTCTCGGGCAGGTTTCTTCCAACAGTGCCCTACAGGTTATATAGACCACTAAACCCACTAAATATCCTGATGACACAGAAAGATGTTACACATAGGAAACAACGAGCAACTCAGTGTGCCACATAGCCTCAGCTCTGTTCTGCAAACCCTCTATCCAACTCAGTTCAGAAAATATTGGTAAATCTCACAGAAATATCATACAAGAGCAAGAAAATACTCATTCCCTTTCTACCTCAAGCAAGACACACATAAAAAACACCTGTCTTGTGTGGTTTGTTCTCAGTGGTAGCAGTTGTCAGCGAGGTCCCAGCTCTCCCTGTAGCCTTCCCTAGTCCTCTTCTCTTTCTACAGTACTTTATTTTTGTTGGCTTCATTACTGTTTTCCCCCAATAACACTGATTTAAACTGTGTACCCTGTACTTTGAAGATACTCATCTCCCACATCACGATAATTTGTAAAGCAAGAATGTTTGTGCTGCCAGGTTTTGGTGGTGGGGGTGTTACAGGGGTGGCTTCTGTGAGATGCCTCCACCTCCAGCAAAGACAATCCCTGGCAGCTCCAAGATGGATGTGCTGGTTGCCAAGGTGGGGCCAATTAGAAACTGTGTTAATGCCTCTGGGACAACATATTTAGAAAGAAGCACCTCTGAAGACACCAAGACCAGTGGAGAAGGAGGGGGAGGAGGTGCTCCAGAGCTGAGATTCCCCTGTGAAGGAGACCCATGCTGGAGCAGGTGGATGCCTGAGAGGAGGCTGTGAACCCATAAGAGCTCCGTGCTGGAACTGGCTCCAGGCAGGGACCTGCAGACCCCTGGAGAGAGGAGTCCACACTGGAGCAGGTTTCCTGGTAGGGCTTGGGACCCTGTGGAGGATCCACACTGGAGCAGGCTGTCCTTGAAGGACTGCACCCTGCAGAAGAGTGACCCATGTTCCACAATTTCAAGATAACCAGAGAAAACCTGATTTTGGATAAACACTGATATGTAAAGGGTGTTGAAGGAGGCAGAGAAGAGATACATATTGGTATACCTTTCATTCTGACTGACTGCTCTGAACAGGAGCATTTTCTCTGAAGTGTGCAAAAGAAAAGTTCTCCTAATGAATATGTGATGATTTTCTATATGAAGTTATTCATTTTTGCTTTTCAAGGAGAGATCTGTGTAAAAATATCCTCCAAAAGATCCAAGAAAATCAGTGCTGAGGAACAGGTCAAAATCAAATTCTAAAAATCTGGCCTCTTACAACTGAGGGTTAAACCACAGCAAAGGAAAGCCTAATTCTACCTAAGTGTTGGTGTTTCAGATCAAGCACTTAACTCCAGTAAAGTAGTATTGGTAGTTGAACAGAAATTGATATCAAAGTACTCTCTTAGACTATTAGTTATTTTATTCTGTTCCCATATTGCATATCAGTATGTTAAAAATTTTTAACTATTGTTTAGAAAGGAAATAAATCCCCCTTGGCAAATCCTATATTCCATCATTCCATAAAGGGCAGAGCAGAAAACTCCACCAGGCAGAGGAGCACTGTGTAGAAAGTGGTAAGTACATTCATTTTGCAGGTCACAGCTCTGTGTGCCAGGCAATACCTGCCATTTAGTAATAGTGGTCTGGAGAGAAAAACATCTGGCTGTAGCTGAAGAGCTGTTTTGCAGCCACCCTAAGTATTAACAACACTGAGCAAAGGCGATGGTGGCTTTACCTCACAAGGCATTCCAGGGGGCTCTCTGTCCTGGTGCACTGTCACTGATGTTCCAGTCTGCAGTGGATTTAATCATATTCTCTCATACGGTTCTCCTGTACATTATTACTCATTCATTATTTCTTTTATTAGTTTCTATTTCTGAGTGCACTCCTTTTATCCCAAGCTCACTTTACAGTAAGCCCAACAGAAATGAACCAATATGAAGATCAAGGAAATTCACGATGATGAATAGCTCCAAAGAGCTCATTATGATGATATTCTATGTCATGACTTCTGTCTACTACACATGTTCTATGGCTGCTAGAAATGAGAAAAATGCCCTTTTTTTTTTTGCCTACTCATCTACAATAATATTTTACAAAACACATGAAATAATGTAGCAGGTTTTTATTTTACACCAATGTATCCACTAAGCACTCCAGAAAGACCATAGAAACTAATCAAATCAGAAGACAATGGGATTGGTGGTATTAATCATGTGGGATTAAGTTGCAAGAAATTTTGCTACATGTGTCAAATCAGAATAAGTTTCAGTTGGGGAATACCAGGAGAAACACCATGCCACTGGCACTGAAAGCTAAAACTTAAGATAAAAAATGGAATTTTGTTTTTATTATTTTCTTCAATTAAATGAAAACATGAATGATGGGGTCAAGGAGAACTAACACATTATGATAACTTAGATTGCTGTTGAAAAAAGAGTATATTCACCAAAGATCCTGTAAAGTCTGTTGCTATCCTTTTTTTTTAATTTTTAAAATAAAAAGAAATAAACTGCATAAGAAAGTTTTTAAATGGTCCTTTAAAAGTAGAGACATTTCCTATTCACAGGCAGTGTAGTATCTAAAAAAGAACAGACATATTTTTGCCTACAAAAGACAACTGATTTTGATGAAACCAAAACTTCTCACTCTACAAGAGGAAGACACTCATGACCGGGCAAATACCTGTATCTGAATAAAAGACAGTTTTCAAAGACAACTACTGAAGGTAACAAATAAATATAGGGCACTGCCTTACACAAGTAGATGTACATAGGAGCCCATCCTTAAAAAGAAAATGTTTGGTTTAGGTTTTTTCTCCTCCTGTTCAACTGAATCAGATCACTCAAATGAGACGCAGCTTCTCAAATGAGAAACCATCTTAAAGTAACTTCTGTCAACCTCAGCTGACCTTAAAAATTTATCTCTGTGTTTGGGTGGATATCAAAGCATACTTCCAAGGAGCAAAATAGCAAATATATTTCTCTTGTCTTTGTGCTGGCTGGCAAGCAGAAAGCTTCATATGAAGCATAATTTTATTTTAAAATCTAATGAGTTTTGTGTTTAAAATCATTTGTGATAAGACTTAGGCTCAAAGAGGGATTTTACATTTCCTCATAAAATAAAAAAACAAAAGTCATCTCATATTGACTTGCCTTGGTAAAAAAACTATGGACACAATAGCAACTGGCCCTTAATTCAATTCACAGTAGTCAATAGCCATTCTGAACATTTTAGTGACTCTTTTGAGGGTCTAACTGTGTGATAGATTCTGCCAAATAGATAATCAAGAGAAGGAAAAACCCAATTGACCTGCACTGCATATACTGCCTAGCCCTCCTTCACAGGCTAGAACTCCCATTTGGCATGAAAATCAGCCTGATACTTTTTCTGGGAAAAAAAACAATTACCAAAAAATCCAACAAAAAAAAATCCTACGGAAAAACCCAAGATAAATGATCCCACTCAAATTCTTCCTTTCCAACTGTTAACTGTATCTTGCCAGCAAATCGTTTTTTTTTAAAGAGTCTCAGGCTTTTTAGTTGGATTCAGAAAAAAATTTATAAATCATTGCTCTTTATAGCTGGGTGAGCCAGTCCATACCTCCCCACTCTGGGGTCACTTAAAAGTGGTAACTTGGTTTAAAATGTTCAGAAGGAAAAATAACCTAAGCTTGTTTAAGCTCCCACTTACAGGTAGGACCCAATGATACAGTCACAGGTAACTCTGTGATTCTGCACAGACAGTTTTAAATGAATACATGAACTGAAAAGGTAATTAATTTATTACAAAGGTCTATTTTTATAGGTTATAGTAATGGCTGAAAGCATAAAGGTTTTCCCACTTCAAATAATTATATTAATATTTCTTTTGGAAGATCAAAAGAAGGTTGAAAAAATTATTTCTTTAAGAAGCAGTAGTCTTCTGAAGCAACGCCATTTACTTTCAGCCGTGATGTGATTTCCTCTGGATATAAATGTGCTGAACCTCAATCAGGATGCAGAGCAGACAGTTAAAGGAGAACTTCAAAAAGCCTTGAAAAAGGGAAACCTGCATAAAAGTTCACAGTAATTTCTGCATACAGTTCTGAAAATGAAAGGGCTTTGTAACATGAGTTCTCAGTTTGCAATTTAAGGTGCCCTGTTCATCTAAGATGCTTTTCTTAAGACTGCTTTTTTGCTTTAAGATTCAGACAGACAAAAATTAGCCTTTAGATGTTTTCTCTTTTTAAAATTCTGTTTCTTCTTACCTTTCTGAAGCCCTAAAGTCTTTAAAATGGAGCTTTCTTTATGTAGCTTTTTTGGACAAAAAGAATACCATCTAACTGTATCATTTTCCACACTTCTAATATGAAGTGTTAGAAAAGTAACTCACCTCAGTGGGTATGAATGACTAATCCCTCAAAAATACGGATAAAGAAAATTTATAATAGTTAGTATGAGGCTGTAAGATAAAGCATATCCTATCTTAACACAATTTTAGTATTTTAATACATTTCAAATATCTTCCTAATTATGAAAAATTAAGGCATATGATTTTAATAAAGTACTGGGAAACCCTCCAGGAGACATAAGCTTAATGCAAGCCATATGCAAATCCAGCTCTGTGACTTTGTTATAAGTATATGGCATATGTAGAAACATATAAATATACTGGGTTTAAAATTCTGGTTTGAAAACAGCAACTTTCATCTCAGCTATATTTTGATGCAAATATAACAACTTGCTGCACACTATAAAATGTAAATAGTCAGTTCCCTAGAAGTGACAGAGAGGGAAAAACAAAAATGAAAAAAAAAAATATAGGAAGAAGTATCTAAGAGCAAGACCATTCAGAAAAATATTGACAGATATAATGAAGAATGTGAACAGAGTAGCTCATACTCTTGCAGAATGAAGAAATAATGGGGTTTATTACATGAATTAATATGAAACATTCGTGGATTCCAGGAATGGCAAGTTGTTAGAGCTTTTAAAAGCTTTGAGTAAGTCAGAGAAAACGCAGGAAATCAACAATGTCATTTATATGCCAGCAGCAAAGATGGCACCACATCAGATTAGACTGATAGGGAGATGATGAGCAAGTCAAAGCTGATAGGAGCAGTAGACGTGTGCAGCTAGACCACAGGAAACCAAACTGGCTTTGCAACAGAGGAAAACAGACTGTGGGAGATGTAAAAAAGCATCAGGCCAAAAGAGGAATTAGATTTCCAACAGGAGACAGGGATGTAGCAGGTGTTACAAAAATAATATTTTCCAAAAGTACTCAGGCCACTCAGAGCAATCCATGATGGGATGCAATCATCAGATAATAGTCTCCTGGGAGATAATGTCATTAGTACAGACCACAGGGATGACTGTAAATAGACAAAATATTGCACATCGGGCTGCTTCAGTGCAGAAGGGCTCTTCCTTTTTGTCAGTCACTTTCTGTCCCATTTCCCAAAGCTATAACCAGGATTATGACCCTGCTGTGTGTTGCCCATGAGGAAACAATTGCGAGAAGTATTGCAGTCCCTTGCTGGGAAATTGGGAAATTCAGCAGCAGCAGCTGTGAAAGTTTGTTTCATCATTACTGTCCTAAGCCCTACTGGTATAATTTCTTTCTATTCTGACCCCAGCCTACAGAATATATCTAATAAAAAACTGGTGCAATACTTACACAACCAATCTGATATGGACTTGAGGAACCAAGCTGGACTCAATGTTTCAAGGACAGAGATAAAGCAGGATTGCCAGGATTCTGCTGTGGGGTGCACGCTCCACAGTTGTTAAGCATGGGATTTTTTTTTTTGAGCTTCTCTAATTTTGGTGGTGTCTGTAAGATTCTGTTCCTGGAACACTTTAAGAAATGACAGTGCTTCACAGTGCTGGAAAGGGGCTGGTTAGTGTTTTATGCAAGTCATCTATCATCAGAGTTGTAAATGTAGTATGGAAAATGACTCTTATATAACCGCCAGAAATGCATTTGCAAGCTTTCCTACTCTTCCCAGAACAAAGGTCCTCAATTCCAAAGATCTCATTCTGTAACTAGCCCAGCTCCTCCTCAATGCTGTCCACATTCCAGCTGGAATTTCCTTCTCCTTGTTTATATTGCTCCATACTGAAAAAAACACCATGATGACAGTATATGAGAATACCACACACAAACCCTTAGATGGTTCAATATGCAACTTAGAGCTTTCATAAGCTGCTTCTGATTTTAAGGAAAGAGGACAGACCAAAGACAATTATGTAATTATATTATACCCCTGCTCAAAGTACACTGTGTGCTTCTAGCTGGTCACTTAGTGAAATTCATTGCCAATGCTTTAAAATGTCCAAAAGTTTGAGTGCTGCTTTCTCTTGTTTCATTCCAGTATTTGATACTTTGTTTTGGCATTTTGACCAGGATACAAAAGTTATTTTCACTAATGCATGGAGAAACATGCACACATTTGATAATTTTTTTTGGCTCCTGAGCCACTATTTTAAATGTGTTTTTATTGAGCAATGTGTAGATGACTATCCAAGATGAATCCCTTAAAAAATGAATGTACCCATTCCACAAATATAAGTATCTTTATTAAGAGGAAAAGAAAACTTAAACATAACCGAGGTCCACATTGGGTAATACCTTTTCTTGAGGGTTCAGCAACACATGAGAAAGAAACAGTATCTAATTTTCTAAATCTGCATTCTTCACATCTGAAGCAACTAAAAAAGTTCAGCCTGTCCATTACAGAGCAAGACTAAAACTTTCCTGTCCACGTGTTGCTTTCCACTTCCGACAATGGCATTAAATGCATTCATGAAATTTTAATAATTAATTTGCTCAACATTTTGGCGTCAGGAAGAGAGAAGACTGAATGGCTCTACCACATAATGCACACAGGTTCATCAAGGTCAGCCTTGGTAGGAGACTATGAAGTTTAATGGCATTGGTTTGCATTTTAGGAAGCACATTTATTGTAATGGAATGACTATGCTTTGTTGTTGTTGCTGTTTTTCATGAGTTTGGAAAAGAAACGTAGCACTCTGATGCAGAAGATGTATATTACTGCTGGATTCCTCACACATGGCTGCTGTCATACATGAAAAAAAAAAATAACATGTATCAAAGTCCATGCTGGTACAATACCTTCTGCCAAGTAAAATTGATTAGTGATTTTTCCAAGTTTTCATAAATTTTGTAAGTGTTTGGATCACTGAGCCTTATTATAAATGCAAAATTAGAAACGCTAGGAATAAAGGTCAATTATCTAAATGCTCAAGAAAGAAAACCAGAGACACCAGTGTGAACAAGAAACTGAATGCAGAAAAAGAAGGAATAAATAGGAGACTACCCAGAAAATATAAAGTATTTGTAAGGGTTAATTACGCGCATATGGATGTCCATTTCACATTAACAAACTCCAACCTAGACACACTGCTCCTGACAATATATTTCATGGTGAGAGTCCTAAACTTGAATTATTATCTGGCCATTTAATAAACTGAGGTACAATCCAACCGAGATTAAAAGTTTGAGTCCTAAATGCTACCTGCCACTGCTTTTAATCCTAAAAATTCTATACTGAACCCAATCAGCATTACATACCTTAAGTAATTGAATTAATTTACTGCTCTAAAATTGATAAGTTTCAAGGAGTAGAATTTATATTAAATTAGGTTAATGATCACAAGACTTAGATTTCTGCTACTGTCTCACTAAAATTTAAATAAAAACACATCTTCAAAAATCTTACTTTTTTTCCTCTGTTTACTTTTTCCCTTGGTAGCAAGGGCTACCAAGACTTCTATTATTTCTTTATCTTTGATTTTTACTTTCCTTGTCTTGAAGCTTTAAATGTGCTTCCCCACATGGTTCAGACACACTAGCACTGGGGGAAAGAAAAGGAAAAACAGATGAAGAAAATTTAAATCAAAATTAAATCTTGCAAAAAAGCATTTGAATAATGATACTGTGGAAAAAAAAGTTCTTTTCTAAGGTTCTATTCTGTGATTGCCACCTGTGACTGCTGGTAGGAAATAGAATATTAATTTTAGTCTTAAATACAGAGATTTATGTATGATCTTCTCATACAACTAACATGCAAACCTGGCTAAGTCTTAGTAACTGAGTTGTCTATGCATTTGTCACATGCATGTCTATGTCATGCATTATAACTCAATGTTTCTATGTGTTTTCCTTAACCTGACCTCTTTTTAATGACCATTTTATTTTGGATAACAAATATGAAAGCATACCAACCTCATAATCTCTAAAAATACAGTAATTACTCTAGAGACATCCAACAAAACCCAATCTCAGTTTTATACTAAACAAAACCTAAAGCAGACAGTTAGACTCTGAGTTAATGTTATTTCCATGTGTCTGAAATATACCTTTGCAGAATGAAAATTACTATCTTTCTGATTTCACTTAGGAACCAAAGAGAGGAAAGGAGAAAACTTCCAAGATTTTGCCAAAGTTCTCAGCTAAGTTTTTCATACCCAGTGGTTTTAAACACAGAGATAAACCTCAGAATATTGACTCAGGCAAACTTAAATTTCCAGGCCACCAAAGATTTGCAGCTAAAGATCATTTCTTTAAAAACAGAACTGAAACCAAGGAAATATTATAATGCATATTTCAATGTGTCTGCACTCTGATAATGAAAAAAATCATATATCTATATTCACATTCATAACACCTTTTTGAATATCAACCAAAATCTGTAACAATTTCAGTCCTAGTGATAACAATTGCACAGACACCAGAATAGCTTAATAAGAAAAAGCAATTTTACATCCCCAGAGTACACAGGTTTTCTTTCTTTTTTTAAGATGAATTATAAATTGGAATTACTGTAATTTTTTTGGAAAATGGTAGACATTTGTCAGAAATGCTAATAAAGGGTGTAATGTTGAGATTTAGAGCAGTACAAAAGAGAAGTGAAAATAGAGCACAAAATTGGAGTGGGCTACATTCTGACAAAAAACAGAGAAGCAGCTGCAACAAATCAGTAGCATGTTATGCTATCATCTATATAACAGTTTTCTGGGACACTGAGGCAGAGAATCAGACATGTTAATTTATTATTTTACTTTATGTTCAATGTATTCCTTGCCAGTTGTCAGTGTACAGCCTGAGCCTGCATTTCTTTTTTTTTTTTTCTTTT
>VZTB01018173.1:148881-202793 GCA_013397245.1 Thryothorus ludovicianus
GGAATCCCAGTCTCCTAAGGTGAAGGAATAATTCGTATCCATATGCTAAACACATGGAGGGTAGTGGTCCAGGGACCCTGTATTCCAATTTCCACAAAAGAGAAAACAGCTACATGTGAACCTGTCATATGAAACTGACAGATTTAGCCAAAAGCAACCTTAGTGTCAGAAAGAAATTTCACTGTAAACGTGTGTTCAAATGTAGAGCTTGACTTGGAGTTTTTTCACCTCCTCTGCAGGCTGTAGTCACCTGCTGAAATCATCTCGGTAGATATGGCCTAACCAATCCCCTGCCAAAACAGATATCTTGATGGTACCAAAATCTCTGTGCTCTCTGCTGTCTCAGTGTTCTAAGGGAAAAAAGGCTTCAGTCCAATTAAGATCTCCTGATTCTGGTAATGTGAACCACAAAGGCTTGTGATATACAAGAGAGACTAAATTAGGTGAAATAAAGCCTTCTGATCTGAAACTATATAAAAATTTTAAAAACTTTATAATCTCCAGTTAATAAAGGTGTGTATCAATAGCTTGTGTTCTGAGACATGGTTCCCTTATTTTATTTTGGTTCTACAATATCAGCTTTACTGAGTTTGATCTGTGGCAGCTTGCCTTTGATACTCTGGCCTTGTTTGAAATAGTGTCAGAGAAAAATTTGTGTAAGACTCTAGATGGACTGACAGTGAAAATGAAACAGCTCATTTTCAATAAAATAATAATAATTGTTTAAAATTACCTACTATTTTATTCTTAGAGGATTGATCTTTGCGCAGTATACAGGTTTGGAATCTTTATATAATAGCTTCAGGCCTTGTGGGTAGTTGAAAATCTTTTTCTTTTTTTAGCTTTTCTTACAGCTCCTACTATGACAAATTAGAAAGCTGGAAGTAGGTGTTATCTGCTTAACTCAGAAACATTCACAGAAATGCAAAGTATTAGGTAGCCTTTACAGAAACACTCAGTGAAGCCTTTGCAGCTGAATGCCTTTTAAATACATGTCACATGAATATTCAGTCAGATATGCAAATTTAGGCTTTCTGTTACTTTAGTAGATTGATTTGTTGTTTGAGATCAAGGCATAGATCACACCAAAAGCATATCAAAATATCAGACCTTTAATAACATTCTTGTACAGAATATATTGCAAGTAGTCTTGTTTGTTTTCTTTTCCTCTTGGCAGTTTGCTTTCTTTCCATAGGAAACTAAAACCTAAATTCCTTTTAGCTTTGTCACTCCATATGCTTTGATAAAGTGCGTCATCACTGAGGCTTTACAAATAGCCTGAAAAGGAGGTTTTGATACTGAAATACCAAATCTGTGCAGTATCCAGCATCTCAGAATTAGTTATATTTTGCAGATAAATGCAGCTAAAAGATTTGGAAAATCAAACAGACTCGAGATAACTCTATATTTCATAGGCAGCTAACTGGCTCTGTAATATATTCAGGCCAGTGAGAGAATGGGAAGGATTGCTACCCTATTTCATGTACTATTTAAAAGCAAGTTATTCACCAATTTCTTTATGTGTATTTTAAGAAAAAAAATTTCAATATTACTCCTGAAACTCTTTCAGAGAAAATAAAATAAATTTGCTGGGGGGAGGGCTTTAAACAAAGATCAAAAGAAAGTAATTGCTGACCACTGAAAGAACTCTTGGTTAGTTAAGAGGAGACATGTAAAGTTCTGCAAATCTCCTGCTATACATTTCAAGATATTAATATATCTGACAAGTAAATCCAAGTTCCAGGCATCCTGAACCTCAGCCAAAATCTCTCTGCTTCCAAAAATACCTATGACTCTTTACCTTCCCTTTCTCACCCTTACTGCCTTCTTGCTCCCTCTCCCCAAAAGCATGCACACACCAGTCCTATGCACTGGGCACGTAGTTTTACCTACCTGGGTGAGGATACAGTCTTCTCCAGGTATTCTGCAAAGTAGCTCTTTCCATGTGGATTCCCTGGGAATGGCTGTTAGACATGTTGCTTCCATTTAAAATGGGCAGGACACTCAACTGTTTAGCCTCTGTATAATCCCATTACACAATGGAGGATAAAAGTTCTTTTTTTTTATTTCTCCCTTCCTCCCTCCCAGAAGAAGAAAATCGTGTCTCAATTTTGTCATTCTTTAGCATTCTCTGTTCCACTGCTACTATAAGGGATTAAAAATCCCTCTGTAGCACTCCTTTTTGTTGGCAGCTGTATCACTTGGCAAAACAAAAAGTGCCAGTTCCCCCCTTATCTATGCTTAAACCTCTACATCTACAAAACTGCTTTTAAAAGTTTGAACTGCAGTGTAGGCCAGCAAGGCTTATCTAGAGCAGGGTTTGACAGCAGTGCAGAGAATAGGAGTGCCATGGCCCAAGTTTCCCAAGTGTAAGGGAAGGGCACCTCTCTCACTGATATTTGACTTGGCTATAGAATTTATTTGTAGGTTCCAGAGGAAGTGATAAAGTTAATCTTCTTTGTCACAGAGCACCTAAGGCTCTAAAGAAGCTCAACACTAGACCACAAAACCCAAGTAACCTTTAATTTCAGATGCATAAGTTCCTGAAACTCTGCTGTGACTGAGTATTATATATATGCCTTTTTCCCTTGGAATCTGTGGTGCTTTCTCTCAAGGATCTTGTGCAAATGAATGGTGTTGCTGGAACTATTTGTTTCATTTGGGAAACCCTCTTTAATTTCCTTGTTAAGAGGCTGCTATTCCTTGCAGAACAGACTGCAGAAGAGATGTGATTTGGAGCCGCAGTTATCTGTTAATCAGGAAACAAGCTCATCAATGATAATAAGCAAACGGGAACTAAAGATCAGGGAGAAAACACATGAGAATTGAGGAGAAGAGTAACTTCTTGAAGAGCAATAAAAGAACTGAAGAGAAGCTTCTAACGAACAGCAGAAAAATATGAGGAATGTTGGAATATTTTGTTATCACACCTTTTTACATTTACTTATTTTATATAATGAATGTGGCATATAGTTATATTGATATAATACATTTTATATTAAGTATATGCATACACATTGATTATTTCACTACCCTCAAAAAGAAGATACGAGGAATTTGTTTTATGACCCATAAAGTACGTCTGCCAATAGCAAAACAATCCTTGAAGATTCAAGATTTTACCAGTTTTACTGACTAAGGTGGCTGCCTAGTTTTTAATTCAGTGATATGGAGAATCACACAAAATGTGTCTGACAGGACCAGTCTCTCTCCAGATGTAAGGAATTTTACAGAGGGTGTCATGTGTAACCATGACACTGATAAACAAAGCTCTCCATCCCAATGAACCCAGGACACAGGGAAAGTTTGATGGCCATTTCACTTTATACAGCTATCAAATGTTATACAGGTAATTTTTATTATGATCAATAAAACCAATTCCCAGTCCATTGCAGATGGACTCTATCTAATGGTCAGTTTCCTACTGTCATCATCCTTGCTGCTGCTGTGCAAAATGTAATGATAATTCCATCACAGAACATTGCTGCACAGGGATCAGATTATCTGGGTCAATGTAATCGTTATTACTGTGTCAATGATATTGGCCTAAGGTACGATTGATTTAAAATAAATCTCCATACTGTTTAATTATGGTGTAAATAATGAGATTAGCTGCGTTGGCCAGAACATGGTGCTAATAAATGCCAAGGTTCAATCCCTGTGTAGGCCATTCACTTAGGAGTTGGATTTGGTGCTTCTTGATGGCCCCTTCCAACTCAGGACATCCTGTGATTTTGTGAAACAGGAACAGCTTTATGTACAGCTTTGCTCGTCACATCTAAACAGATTCTCAGCATGGCTTCTAATTATGTGGTATATCAATTTCAATACAGACTCAAGCAAAAACTCTGTGTAAACTGCATAAACCTATGCAGTTTACACAGAGTACAAAATTCTCTGTGTAGAAAATTAATCATAGGTTTATGCAGTTGTACTAGACTGCATTATGGGAAAACAGAAAAGAAGAGAACATTAGAAATACGAACTTTAAAAGGATTACATGTTGCATAGGTCAGCTGATGATTAATATATATTTTACTTGGAGCATATACAATACAGAAAGAGTAGTAAGGTACTTCCATTTTAATTGAAAAAGATTATTATAGAGTTTTAGGTCAGAAAATCATTTTACATCATTTTTGGGAGTTTTTTACTTCCTTATTTTTCTTAGTCTGCCCATGTACCAGAGGAAGTCACTTTTCGATTACACATAAGGCCAAGGGATAAAATTAAGAAAACCAGAACACAGAGTATTTTTACAGAGGTAAATTCCGGCAGATACTGTCATTTTTTTCTAAAACCTATACATTTCATAATAAATTGGATATCCAATGTAATGTGTTAGTGCTTGTTAAGTTAACAAAGGTATCTCTCTGAAGTAAATTTATTACACTAAGACTGGGAGAAGTCTTGCTGTAGCTTATAAAGGACAGTGACATTTCTCAAGGCACAACTATAAAAACTGATCTATGAAGTAAATAATTTGCAGATAAAGGCTGTGATGAAAGTCTTCATTAATGATGCAAAGTCTAGCTGTTGGCACTTAGGGAAGGACTGAATCAGAGCTTAATACTCAGTTTTTTAACTGAACATCACATTTTCCATAAACCCAAATGAGGTATTTCTGAGGCATGTATTTGGAAACGTACTCTGATGAGATACTGGTACAATTAACTGGTTACACAGCAAATATTCAAGATGAATTATTTTCCTTGTATCTTTTGAAATCTTAATTGTTTTTAATAGTGTCCATTTTGTTTGTTTTAATAGTACACCAAAGTAATTATTAGTTGGTACTTCCTGCCTCATGAGCCTTGTATTTACAGCCCATTCCTCTTTGAATTTTGGCAATGTCAAGTCATGGTAAAATAGAATTGTCAGTTCTGAGGTCTAGATTTAGATTTGTTTAGTTTTTTTCATGTTAAATATGGTTAAATTTATTAAATACTTAAGGGCTTCATCTTTACATTCATTATTCACATTTTGTAACCATCTTGTACTCATATCTAAAAGTCATTAAATATCACTACTAAATAGAACACTCAACTCTTCTTCAGTGGAAGGTGTATGTAATCAAACTCCTGCCAATGACAGGGGCAGGCATGCATTTGTAGTGCTATGTGGATTATTTGATTTATTCATTTTTAAACACTTAATTTCATATCAAAGGGAAATATCCAAATGCTTCAATACCAATTTTGCTATTAATTTTCAATATTTTTTATAAAACTCACCAGCCTCAGGAAAGGCTTTTCTTATCTCCCTTATCTATACTCCTATCCTGGTCCTTCTATATGTGAGAATATTGATTAAAATCCTCAGAACAACATCGTTGTGCCACTGCAGATTAAATTCTTCATCTGCTTTCCTATCTTGAATATTTTCCCAGCTGATAAGAAACAAAACAACTCATCTAGAAAAGCCAGCTTAACAAAACTGAATCACTCAATTATTAGAGATACCTTCATCTTCTGACTCCTCATCTGCTCCGTCTCAACATCTGTTTAGAAATTCACTGGAGTGGAAACTAAAATTTAGTGTAGCTATATAGGATAGAGTCTTGATTAGCTCAAAGATCTCTGGGTGTCTCACCTATATAACCAGTAAAATAGAAGAAATGAGACCTACCTTGGGAGCACAATAACAGGTCATGCAGAAACTTCCCTGATGGTGTCAGAATAGTTCAGGATCTCTTTAACACAGACATCTGAAATCTAAAGAGTGAAATTATGGCTCCAATGAAGTCCATGCTTTATTTTTTCTTTTTTTTTTTTGCTATCTTATTTTGGTAATAGTATAACTTAGGGAATATCTGTGTATAAAATTAATTTTAGAAATTGGCATATAATTTTCTCTTTGTTCTGCAATGGCTTTATTATTGTATTTACAAGTAGCATGACAGTATGTTCTTGTTTTCATGCTTAGTTTTGTAAAGGAGCTATTTCTTTTTCCTTTCAAGTTTGAGAATCTGACAGCTGTGTGTCAGTTTTGTAGACTTGACAGATGTGTTCTCTTAAGGGAGGAGATCAAATACCCATGAATAAAAATAAAATTATAGTAGAAATTAAAACTTCTCTTTATACAGCCCAGACTGACAAAAATACTGAGCAACTTGTGACTGGGGAGAAAAGATCAAAGACCCTTATGAGACATCACTTTTGGCAAAGGAGTCATTCAGCCCAAGAAAATTTTGAACACATTAGATTGCTATGCTTGAAATTATATTTATACTTCTTCTGTTTAATCTGTTTAAAGTACAGTTTAGCTAACTAAACTTTTGCCTACTGGAAAAGTCATCTATGAATGTTCCTAAAATCATTTATGGATACTGGTTCCCAAAAAAATATGGATATTAACTAAAATATCTTAATTTATGGCATTTACTGACGACCTGGCTGTTATAATTCTATAACCCAGCTTTGTCCACCTGTAGTTTGTTTGTTTGCTTGCTTGTTTGGCTTTTTCCAACTTAAAAATCTTTGGATGGTGAGAGAGGCATTTTTTTGCAACAAACCCCCTTCAAATGGAAACAGGACTCTGTCCCAAGCCACTGCAGCAGTTCAGTCTCATTATTTTAATCACTGTGCAGCATTTACAGTTGGAAAGAAAAAAGGCTGCTTCCATTGGCTCCATCTGGCAAGCTGTCATCTCAATGGACATGAATTCCAAGTCTTCTTACACCCATGGCCATTGGATTCACCCTCCTCAGCACAATACTTCACAGGAGCACTTTTTTAAAAACCTAGTTGAATGAACCATCAAGCCTGGTCTTCAGGGTTAATAGCTATTTACCTCATTAAAATGCTTAGAAAGCATTTTTTAAGGCTTTCTATGGTTATTAACTTTTTGTTTTGGTGTGGGGTTTTTTCTCTTCTTTTATCCCTCCATTAATTGTCAGTTTCCATCATCAAGAGTGACTCTTGTTTTAAAGCAGTGGCAGGACTAAATTAAATCATCATCCTCCCAAAGTTTATCCAAGGGTCCAACCCTAGAATGGGGACGTCTCCTGCAGAGTAACAGCGAAGGTAACTCAGTAGAGCTCAGTGGGGCTGCCCTCCCTTTTGGGAAACTGCACCGTCCCCCAGAACCTGGTCAAAAACCTAACAGAGTACAGGACATCTTCATCTGGATTTATGTTCCTCTAGATTTAGAAAACAGAGGGAAGAGGAATTTGAGATTAAGATATTTTTGGCGGCCCAAACAGGAAGTTTGGCACTTGTTGAACTAAAATTGTATTATTTGTGTAAAGTCTAGTAATCTATGGATACTTCATATGTGTGTATTCTTATTAATTTGGGAAGAGTCACACATTAAGAAAATACTGAAAAGTCTAACCTAAACAAACATTGATTTAGAAGACAAAAATCACTGTTTTGAAAAGAAAAACAAAAAAAAAAAAACAAAAAAAACCAAAAAAAGAATTGGAAACAGGAAAAATAAAAAAGAGTAGAAGACACAGTTGTAATGACCTATTTTCATAAAGCACACACTTTGCTAGTGAAGTGATAACTAAACAATAATTGATTCTGTAATATCCACACCTCAACTGTAGGTAACTGATCCATGCTGTGAAAGAGGCTGCAACTGTAAATCAGATTACAGTTTCCAGCTGCCAATAAATCAGGTAATTTACAAATATTTAAGGTTCACATTTTTGTTTTACACATGTACATGACTGCATTCCATTTTTAGCTTCAGTAGATCATTTGCAAATGAATTTAGGAGTGATAATGGAGCTTCATAAAACCAACATTTACACTAATTTAAATGACATTAAAGTATTTTTATTCATCCCATTTGCCATAGCTTTTGTTTCACAAATTTTCTCTGCATTCGCATTCCTAAGATTAATAAAATTAATATTTTTGGAAAATTGCAGTGTTCCTGTAATTACCTTGAATATAAATTCCACACATTTCATTGCCTTCATTAAGCCAGTAGTCATATGTGGCTCAGAGGATTACTAATTGAGTGGTTAATGGACAGTTTACTCTACTTTTCCAGGCTGCCTTCAATTTTTTTTTGCCAACCCCTCACAGTTTCTTCAAGCCGTGGTAGCCTTTGTATACTGCTATACCCCTTCTTCCCTGGCTGAAGGAATCATCTACATGGAGCTTCAGAAAACTCACAGTCTTATAAATCAGCACCAAACTGCACAGAAATGAGTTTATTTCATTGACAAGCTTTCTTTCTAATTAAATGTTGCTGTCTATACTAATGAAAATTGTGAATCTGTAAGTCATATTTTATCTATTAACAGTTAATGAAGTACAAGAACACTTTTATTCCCTTTTATTCACTTTTATTTTTATAGTAAGATAAAAGGGTATGTACACTAAGTAAAGTCTAGATTCCTAGCAGATAGACCATAAGTTCTTAAGTTTAGCAGAATTTTTGAGAAAGTAATGTCATGTGTTTGTAGGAAGTCAGAAACAGGTAAAAGAGCAAATTGTAAATTTTTCTTGGGCTCTTCTCTTGAACCAGGGATCCAAAAAAATTGCATATTGCTCTAGCAGGTCATATAACATAACATGAGTCAGAGACACATCAGGCTTCCACTTCACATTCTGATGACCAAATCCAGATTTTTCCTACTCAGTTCAAGGCTTCTTTTGAAGACAACTAAATAAAAATCTCTCCAAAGCATAGAAGGACATAAGAAAAATACTGGTTTAGTGAGAGGAAATCTACCAATACCTCCAACACTTTCAATTTGTTGGTGCAATCAAGGGGGGCAGCAGTCAGACAGGTCCTCAGCCCCTGCTCTAGGGTGTGCATGCCAGAGATGGGGACAAAAATGGGGCAGGACCTCCTGCTAAGTATCAGATATTTTCTCTCTACACCTTCTCTGACAGTGATTAGATGCATAGAACATTCTAATTCATTTCAAATGTCCTGCAAAATCATATTCTTTTGATCTCTGGTTTTCTAACAGTTAAGTATGCCCTGCCCACATCACTGACAGATCAATAAAGGATGCAAAGAGCCAAACATTTTGAATGGTATAAGGTTTTGCTTTTGTTTTGACAGTCACGATCCAAACCAACTAAAGCTATTGAAGCTTTAGAATTTCATCAAATGCAAATTTACAGCTTTGGTACACAGAAGGTTAACACTGTACTTCTTTGGCCTGGAGTGGTATATGAAAATATACAGTCAGTGACTTCAGGAAACCCATCTACGCCCTGCATGTACATTTTTCACTTCACCAACTACTCTGGTGGTAGCCAGTAGATCTAATTTCATCAAGTTTGTGCTCCTGACAGCAGTCACATCAAATTAAAGAATCTTCCAGACTTAGCTGGCACCTTCATCTAAGCCTTTATATCAAATAATATGCCTGTTGCCTTCATCATGCAATCCTTAATTATGTGAAAATCAGCAACCTGTTGTTTGTGCCAGTAAAGAAAATGGGGAAACAACAGTGTTCTTTCCAATGCACATGGCTGGACACCCTTCAGAGATATCTGATTTGATTGGCAGTAACAATATTCCATTGATGTTCTTCTTTATATATATATAACTTAGGGCCTTTTTCCTAAAGAATTAGCTCATGCATGCACATATTAAAATCTACTTTTTTTTGTTGTTGTTGTTCTTGGTGACAGAGGTGCTGCAAATTTTAGTTCTGGTTTTTAAACAGATGCTGCTTTGTGGATAAGTATGAAGTGACCCTAGGCCAACTATATTTTGCTAAAAAGAAAAATTAGGAGGTTTGGTGAAGATTGTTTACAACAGAAGTATGTTTGTGCATAAATCTCATGGAAGACTCACAAAATATCTTATCCAAGTCCCAAACAAAGATGTCTCAATTTCTTGAAGTCAAATACAAACCCCAAAGGGTATCAAGGTCAATAGAGCAAACAAGGTGATCCATCAACAATCTAATTACACTCCATTGACCCAGAAGGAAATCTAGAAGCAACACGGACACCTCTGGATGCCGGAACAAGATCTATCAATTGCTGGCCTCTGAGCATTACTACCTGACATTGCCACTACTGAAACCATCCCTAGGAATCTTGTCATTTCTATAGCCTGATCACTTAGACTGGATGCTATGACCTAACAAATTGCTCCACGCTAAATTCCAGCAGAAAGCGTCATAAAAGGGATTTTGTTTCCTGTAACATCCTGCTTCTCATTACCAATGCAAAATATTTTAAAATAAGCTTCTTTGGAAGAACACATTTGCCAAGCAATTCAGGAAACCTGGCCAGAAGGAGTGTCTGAGGACTCTTGTCTGCCTTAGTTATAAAACAACCAAACCCCAGTAACTCCACCAATAAGAAAGGATAATAATTAAATATTTTTAAAAAAGGAAAGAAAGAAAACTATGCATAGATCAATTGACAGATATAGACAGATCATTTATATTGGATATTTAAGAGATCCTTTTTCTTTTGTTTACCTGATATCTCAGTTGGACAGGGATCTGTTATATGTGCCCACAATACCCTATCAATTACAAAAAAAAACGTAATCAAATCCATGCATGACAAATATGCTTTACAAATGTTTCTTGCTAATGGCTCAGCACAATTGCTCTTTTCAGTGATGTCCACTGGTGCACTGAGGACAGCTGAAAAAGCAAATGAAAAAACTACCTTGGAAAAATAAAAAGAAATGACCATAAGGATTATCTGTTTCTCACAGTTGGATTATTTTTCAGGGGGAGAGAAGCACACAGTGTTATTGGCAAGAAATTAATATTGAAGTATAAAATAAAATGTACATTATGTCAAGTCCCAGGACTGTGAAGTACTGTGAGTGTGAACTGTAGAAAGCATTCAATTGTTGCAACTGTATTGAACTGTATACTATGCATTTCTTTTTGTTTATTGCCTCATGCTACAAATATTCCCTTATTCCAAATCTCAGCCACATGCAGGAAAATGTATTTGTGCTGCAATCTAAATGGACTAATAAAAAACAACATTCAACCATTTGGAACTGAAATATTCATGAGATACTCAGGGAACAATGAAACTGAAGTGCTTCAGCTATCCTCAAGGTACAAGAGTCAAGAACACACAGGAGTAACTAGAAAGTGTCCTACTGTGCCTTCAAACTTTGCTCTTTATTTTTCTTCTGCCTTTTACTCTTTTTATTTCAAATCAAGCAACTTCTTTCCCATTTAGTAGATACCACTCCTGGCTACCCAGGTGACTCATATGCATTTATTTAAATTTTGGCCTGTGTTAAATTTCTGTGAAAGCAAAATAGGAGACTATTCTGCCTATCTTAGTGAACTCCCTTTGCCACAGTATAGTCCTACAGCCAGATGATGTATTTACGTGTGTGTACGTATTCACATCTAAATAAATACTGAAATTAATTTTTAAAATTTCCTAAAATTGAATCCTCACTCTCAGGGAAAACTGCCTATTCCTTGCTTGTTAGAATTAAATGAACAACTGCTGAGAACTAGCTCTAGCTCAAGCTTCTTGAGACATTTGTATTAGCTGACCATCTCCTACTTCAATGAAACATATGACCCAAATAAGTAAAAACAGTTTTCTAATTAAAACTGCAAGCAGTAAAATGAAATTATGTTATACTGTTATTTAGAAATCTGGGTCAGCACTATTCTTGCTGGGAATTGAATGGGTCTAGAAATAATGTGCAATGGGGCCAGCTATTTTAAACTACTGCAGCTCTGTGCCTCAGACCCTTAGGAATGACATCCAAAGCTAAAGAGCCTGTGCCTCTTCAGTATCTGCTGGGCTGAGCAAGCACAAAGTAAATTCACATGATGCTGTCTATAATTCTTAATTCCTAGCATCTGTGGAGCTATCCGTGATGTCAAATAAAACTGTCACCTTTCTTTTTAATAGACAGTCTTTTTTAGAAGGTGGGGCATTCCAGCAATAGCACAGAAAATGTCTCTGTTTCTCCCTTTCCACAGATGTATTCAGTTAATCCATACTTTTTCTCTCAGCCCTATACACAGGAAGGCAACTAAAACCTAAATAAAAAATACAGTAGGTAATTAGCCTGCTAAGTCTGGAGAGAGGAAATATTTTAGAGAAGAATATAAGAATATTTTAAAAGGAGACTTTAGTCTATTCTGATTCAGATGTTGTTCAAACTGCCAGGACTGCCTTTAATGTCCATGCTACAACTTTCCCTTCCTTTTGCTGTAACAGCCAGCTGTTTGTCAGCAGCTTTCTGCAGCACCTCTGTGCATAACCATCTTTTCCAAGTCCCAGTTAGGGCTTCTGCATCGATGCCTAAACAATGTTTGAAGTCAGGAAATACTACCATAATTCAAACCCACACTTCTAAACCCAAGATTGATTTCAAATTGTTTAAATTCTTGCCCACTAAAAGATATTTCAAAAAGAAGAATAAAAATATTGGATATGAATTATCATCAATTCAATTATTCTTTTTTCTTTAGGAAAACAAATAATTCCAGGGGTAAAAACTTTTCAAGTTTTTCCTCTAGAAAATTTATTTTTCTCTTAACTTTTTAAATGATAATTTTTGACATGTTCTTTAATGCTGATGACCACTTTTTTGCCAGCATAAAATGTCCCCGATTTCCTACAGTTTTCAAACCTTAAGTAATCTTCACATTGTAAGTGCTGTTGAGAGAAGTCCCATGGATGTAGGGTAAAAATACTAAGAGAGTATTCAGAAACTGAAGAACTAAACAGTGTCTTCCCTAGATTTATGAGCAACTTATTTTTGTATCAAGCTAACAGCAGTACAGTTAACACAGAATCTTAACGTTTTCCACCAAAGAAGCTTCAGTAAATTCATTTGTTTGAGATCCAGCTCACCCCACAAGCCCTCCATTTGAGAGTCTTAACCATGAGCTCATAAACATCTTTAGGGGCCATCCAAATTTCCAGATTGGAAGCTTTAGGAGAGTTATTGGCTGGTTCATCATTGCACCCTGGCTCTTTTGCTAGATTTATGCTGTGCATTTCCTGAAGTGTTTAGGATTCCCTCTGGGATACCGAGTGTTTCACAGACATGAGAATGTGCCATCCTCTCCACTGAATGTTGGCTTCAAAGTTGAGCACACATTTTGTTCCCACTCTCACAAGCGTTTGAGGAATGATCTGAGAGAACAACAATCATCTGTTTACCTTTTAGTCTTAAAAAAACCTTTATGCATGTTTAACATCTTCATTAACATAAGCACTAACAAGAGTTTGCATTTGGTTTTTAGAAAAACTTTTACTGGAAAATAGTTTAAAAAAGAAGAAGAAGGAAGTTGTCACAAAAGAAAAAAAACAACAAAGAGCAATGTAAACAAGTTTTTGTTTGTGTTTTCTGAAGGCATTGTATGTAACAGAAAAGTAATATATAGTGTTTCATCTTTGTAAATCAACCACTAGTTTTGTCTATTGAAATTGTAATCTGAAGTCTTGTTTGATTCCAAATGTGACAAATAATTATTGTGTTTCCATACCTATTAAGAGAATTCTGAATCCAGCTCAGTTAAGTCTCCTCAATTTTGTGGTTACTATTAACAAACACAAATATTTATGTTAGAGCTCTTTTTTAAGGAATGGCATAACTGAAACAAGATATATAATTTAAATGCAAACTTTAAAAAAAATCTTATAATTTATTTGAACTATGTAGAAACTGACAAAACAGAATTTATTTATAAAATTATGTAAGATAGGATGAAAAATTAAAGAAAGTCAAAACAAAGTACAATATTGTACTTTCAACAACTTTGATAATAATGTTTATCATCTTCTAAAATATCAACCTCTACATTTTTGTTTTGCAATATCATTTTTTTTAATTCATTATTTTGGTTGAAGAGCTGCTCAAAGCATTGGATTTCAATGCATAAATCTCTTGCAATGAAGAAATTAATGACCAATTATTTTCTTAATCTCCCCTTTGAAGATCTGCCAGCCAGCAGTAGTTCTATTAAGCATTTATCTATTGAGTTATTGGAGCTTTAGATTTTAATCTGTACTATAGATGGTACCTTTATCTTCTTAGGAATCCTTTTGGTATTTTACTAAAGAGAAAGCTGGTTCTTCACAACACTTGTGGAATAGCAAAACACCTGTTCTGCATGGAAGAAGACCTACTTTTTCCTGCCTCCTAATGGCAAATCAATTAAACCTTGATTAATGTTTGGCTCAGTGTCACACAAATTTTTCTAAGAGCTGATGCTACATAAGTTAAGGTGGCTGGATGCCAACTCTCTTGAAACACTGCACTCAGTGCATCCCTCTTGAAACACAGGTTTGCTTCCTCTCACTGCCAAAAATTGCTAGCATGAAGAATGAAGACCAAGAAATAGCCAGCCTGTTGTCTTTTGTTTGCTATCAAACATAGCTAAAAACTCAACCAGAAATATTATCACAGTGCAAATTGCAAGTTTCAATAATGTACTTTAGAGTTTACACTCTATTTGCTACTCTTTTTATTTGTGTGGTAGCATAAACACTAAACAAACTGGAAGATTCATAAAGCTGTCACATTCTTTCAAAATAAGAATTCTTGATACCTCTCAAATAGTTTGATTAAAAATTCCATAAGTTTGAGTCATTCAGATCGATTGTCTGACTTAAGTTGTCTCTAAAAGTAATCTGTCTTCATACTCAGGCTGTGCTGAGCTTCCTTTCAAGAAAGCAATAAACTGACTTCTGATTATTTAGCAATGCCAACCAGAAAGGGCGCAAATGTATAAAAATGCTGTTATAAATAATTTGCATGGATCCCAGACTCATAGGGGGAGACTGTGTGCTAGAAATGCAGAAAAAGACGGTAAAGTACAGTACACAATAAATTACATGTTAAGAATTCGAATGTCTTCTTGATAATAGTGTGATAAGTAATCCTTCTTAATGTGGACAAAGTATGTACATCTTTAAATGTACACCTCCCATCCCCTGGTCACAACAAATATGAAGTAACATCTCATATATTTAACTGACCATGGCTGCAGTGATATGTCTGAAAGCTCACTAATGTAGAAAAAGCATTTCTATAATTATGAAGTAATTTAAAAAGTCATCAAGAAAGCAATAAATACACAGGCTATTTATGACAAAAAAACAACAACCCAAACTAATTGACAAGGAGTCATTAGTATCAGATTTGATGTATTGAATCAATATTGACTGTAGGGTTTAGTAACACTCATTGTGGCCAATAGCTCCACCCTGTACTTTATGGGAATATGAAGATCAGGATTTGATGTATTGTGTACTATTCGGTATTTATGGTAAAGCCATCTGTGTCACCTCTGTCATTTAGCACTGGGCAAGATCCAGTTGCAGACAAATGCAAACTGTAATTAGAATAACAAGTCAAGATTACACTTGCACAGTGGCAGGTATCTACAAAGTCACTAGATTTATCAATTATTTCAGATTACTTTTCTCAAAGTGTCTAAGAATTTTCATCAGTGTCCATATTTAGATTTTAATTAGATATGCAGAAGGCAATTAGACATTTATTTCAAATGCTGTTAGAATTGTTTGCTGGCTCTCTCTTCTCAAAAAGCCAAAATAGCTGACAATGGCTAATGACTACATATTTCATGTGAAAAAGGATATGCAGACATAATTACTGCTGCAATGTCATCAGAGCAGGCAAGTCTAATTAAGTGTCAAACTAGAGTTACAGAAGGGTTGTGAAACTTTCCCTCAAAAATGACAACTCAGCTGTGGTGACACATAGACAATAAAATGACCTCAAGAGAAAGAGAAACGACTTTTATGAAGGTTTATGAGTAACTTTACAAAAAAGACCCTGTTCATTTACATTATTCATAATATATTACTAATATTAAAACAAAATTGCAATATTCAACCTGTAGCCAAGAAAGAAAAGTACTACTTATTGTAGTTATTTCCACTTTCATTAACAAGTCCTTAAAGCTGTTTAATAATGTTTTAAATATTTTTCTCTCCAAATCAAACATAGGAGGGTCTCAGAAGCCTCATTTCTCTTCCACTTCTAATTATTTACATTTTTAATTGCTAGTATATCCTAATAATGAGCCTGTTAATTATTAAATTGATCCTTACAATATGAACGTTCTTTATTCTGTTTGTAGGCACAAACAAACCATATGAAAGATAGTAGTGAGTTAGATGTTCAGAAACAAAGAGGGGAAGGAAATAATACCTATTGACCTGCCAACCTGCCAGTTTTCGAGCAGATTTCCTCATTCTGCATTGCTCACAGAGAGAGCTTTCAGTTTCTCCTAAAAATCTTGACAGAGTCAAAAGCCTGGTTTTTGCCTAGCCTTAGTACGTACTGTGTAAAGTCTGGTTCTCAAGGAAAGAAGATGTAATGACATGTTTTGTATTCTGTTTACCATCCTGCACATATTCACTGACATTCTTCATAATTTCTTCTTTAATGCAGCAATGACTTTTCCTCATTTGAGAAACATCCCCTAGAAATAAAAGGCAATCACAGTGGCTCTCTCACATCCCATCATTTCTGTAAGTGGAGGCCCATCTCAGGTTAGATGGATTAGATAGATTCTTCTTTTACTTCTTCCACAGCGCTCTGTCATTCTCATGATATTTCTGTTTAATAATACTGATCCTTTTTTAATTTAAAAATGTAATTGTGTTTCAAGTCAATTCCTGCTACACTACTTATCATGTAGAGCAACACAGCTATGCTAATGCTTGCTGTGGTAACAATACAGAATTTGCTGAGATTTTACTATTAGGAGACACTAAACTCTTCATGTGTGGCATGCTAATCTTGTTCTAATTCTTCATCCATCTCTTTTGAACCTTCCTCCCTTCCTCACTCTAAATAAGCTGACAATCTCACGCCATTGGAAATTATTACAGTTCCTAGAACTGTTCAGTATATATTTTATCTTGCTCAAGGAATCCTCCTAATATGAATATGTACATGGAATATCTTAAGCTGATTGGCAGCCAGTCACCTTTTCCTTCGTCAAGATAGCTATTTAGTATTTTAATATCTTCTATTAAAAATGCAAGAAATAATGCAGAAGTTGAACACAGCCTCTAACCCAACCACAGTTCTGATTTTCCTTCCTATTCACAAGCAATGGTTTCTATGCTATGTTCTAATCAAACAGCTTTCATCCAAGGGAATGAAATATCAGGCTTCCTTAAATAAATTATAAATAAATCTTGGGTTTTTCAGCAAAATTGTTTAGGGTTTGTTTCTGTGTTTGTTTTGGTGGGGTTGTAATTTTGGATTAGTTTTGTGATCTTCTGTTTTCTCATGCCGTCAGTTTGAAGGGGAAGACATGACAGAACCACTGGTATAATGAATACCTGAATGCATAAATTTGCTGCCCTCATAGAATACTTACCTGCAAAAGTATAGCCTGTTAAACTGTTGTATACTTTCCCTATAAAAAAATCCATGAAAATATTTCTCACTTTTTCCCCAAAACAGCTCATTCAAAGTACAGTCAGTGCTGTACAGTATTGTAAAGAATCCTTCATCACAGTGTGACTTGAAGAATCAATGTATGCATCTTACATTGGCCTGATTATCTGCTGAGATAATCAGAGTATGCATCATGTCATCCTCTTCACCCTTCCTGAAAATGGCATCCCTGTGCTTGAGCTGAACTGCCAAGCAGGGCAGTCAGAGGTGTGAGCCAGATGATGCCCCAAAATCTTGTATCAGCAAAGAGAGAGATAGAGAGCAAGACTTAAAAAGAGAAGAGTGCAAGATGAGGTAATAATGCCCTGTTTATGCACTTACATTGAATAAATTTGTTTGCTTTCCTAAAACTTTTATTTCAAAAAAGGGAGTGTGAGTAGATTTTGAAAAAATCTCAGGAGAGGATGTGCAGTTCCTTAGCTGGTGTGGGCTGTAAGATATACTACTTCACAGAGAAAGACAGTTCAGCCACCACTGAAATTAAACAATATCCAATAAAAGCCAAAGACAACTTATCTCTAAACATAAGTGCTGTTTGTATCCTGCATTATGATTTCTCTCTTCCTGTATGCTTTATTTTATTATTGATGCCATTCATTAAATTTTAGGGTACACTTACATGAGTAGATTAAATTCTAGGGGCTCTGAAGAATATGAGAACGTACTCATATTCACATATGAGAAGAGAACTTGTCTGTAAAATCACAAAACTGCAGCAAAGAATGTCTAAATGGTATTTCAGGCTTTTGTCTCAATGAAGCATTGTCCTTCAAGCAAGCCCACAATGCTGACCATGGAAATACTGTGAAATACCACCATGAAATAAAAATAAATTGGAAAGAAAATAAGCTATTGAAGTGATACTCATATTTCAAAGATATTGTCTTCAAGGATGAGAAATAAATTTTGAGAATTTTCCAATCATTTTAAAACTCCAGTGATCTAAAAAAAAAAAATCCCAGATAACTATGTCTCTATTTTAATAAAAATAAATCTATAAGTTTTCCATAATGTTCATCATAATATAATTTTCAGAATCACACACGTAACATATGAAATTCACTTGCAGAAGAGGCCTCTAAAAGGACCTTAAATAAACCAGAGGACTACTGTTTCTCATTGTCTCTGTATATGACAAATAAACTGCTTTAAATATATTGCTACAAGAGTCTTGTTACAGGGAAATTTTAATATTGTCAAATCTAAGTAATTATTCCTTATAGTTAGTGTAACACTCAGTACCCTTGCTGTTATGGGCTGTTCCACAGATGTTTAAGAAGAACAAAATCCAAAACCAAGAAGACCATTTTTCCCGTTATAAAATTCACTAATTAAAAGTGAATCTCCAGTTTTAAATTCATATTTTGGGGGTTTTAAGTAACAAAATACAAAATTCAGTAACAAAATACAAAGCTAAGTTGTTGCAAGGACCAAAAGTGATCCTTATACAAATGCTATTTTGAGTAGTGCATATTGGAATTGGAATATCTACACACTACTAATCTCCCAGAGTCAAAATTATTGTCTGTAATACTTTGCAAACCATGCAGAAATGTTAAGCATAATAATTAACTAAATTGCAGCCAAAAGATGGCCCTTTCAAATAATGTTAAAACATGAAGGGCTACAATAAAAAATAGAAAAGATATATTGAATGTAAACATTTTGCATCGCATGGTCAGCAGAAATTCATTGCCTCTGTAAAAAGAAATCATGTTTAATATGTTATGAGAAACAGAAACATCAAAGAGACTGTCTGCCTCTTATGTTTTCCTTGCTGGGTTTCCATCCACATTTTTTTAAAACCTAGGATCCCCATACGTAAAAATTCCATGAATTGTTTTTTTTTTAGATACAAGGCACTTATTTTTACAAATTTAGGTTCTTATTATGGCTGTCAAATACTGTCAGACAAATTTTACTCACAAAGCACCAGATAGGCCTGGGCTGCTGGTTGTACAATTTTGGATCACAAATTTAAAATCTGCCCAGTCCTTATTATCTACTTACAGCAGACAAATGTCTCTATACAAAAGAGATTAATAAATCTGGAAGCTTGTGAGGGCATCAAGTGTTGTAGTATAAACACAATATTTCTTTTTAAAAATTCAACAACTATTCAGAGTCTCTAAGTTTTGATCCACTAATATTATGCATTAGATGATAAAGTTTTCATCTTTCATACACAGCTTTAAACCTGTAAGGAAACTGCTCCAAGTCCACAAACAATAAACAAAAATTTACTTTAATAATTTTATTCTTAAGAGTTCTGTGTTAGAGTTCAATTTGGAGTGTGTCTTTCACAGAGAGGATTGTTTCAATTTTGTCTCTCTTGAATATAGAGAGAAAAGCAATTATTCATGAAGAAAGGAATATCATTGTCAAGGATTCTATTACTGAAATAATTAAAAAATATCAAAGCCTACCCCACTAATAAAAACCAGGTTTGCTAGATATACTTTATCATCTTGAAAAAGATGGGGTTTGCCATTTTATGAAATTATGGCCAGATGCAAGACACTATATAAATCTAAAATATCTTGATTAAAAAAAATAGAAAACAGTAAAAAAAGCGGAAGTCTCTGCTTTTATGGTAGTATCTGGTGACATACTACCTGAGTAAGAAATTTATACATCTGAGAAGTTTGGAATCAGAAGAATGAAGGGGGTTTAAAGGGAATTATTAAAATTTGTCATATTTGTATTACTGTGAAGAAACTTAACTCAACCTTTGAAAGCATTTCAGTATTAGGTGAAAACCAGACCCTGAAATAGAGCAATACATTCTCTTCTGTCATTCAGTGCCTCTCCAATTACCAAGCTTCAATCTACTTCTCAGAGGAGTAAGAAACATGAAAGACAGCTTTGTGAATGACTGATTAACATGGAAAAAAATCATTTCTCCAAGATTATATTGTGTTCCTAACAAGACCAAAAGTGCGCACTAAATTATTATTATGATAATTAACTTTGGCAGACTTTGTCTTATTGTTAAAAAGCAATAATAAGGTACCTTAAGAGGCAGAATAATTACACCTAACTGCTGTAATTAGTAAGTTAATTCTCAGGTAAAAATGATTCATTGCATAGGAATTATGCAACTGCTGCCATTTAAATTCTTACTGCAATGCCTTCATATAATTTAAATCAAGCATTGTTAGTATCTCTGAACCTTTACTTCAATAAAATAGGAGAAAAAAAACGGTTCAGGAAGGAAATCATTTCATTTCTGTGTCAATGGACTCGAATGTCTGAGACTGAATATCAAAATATGCATATATAATCCAAAAGCAGAAAAAGAAGGGAGGAGAGAGCAGAATTTAATATTAGTGCACACAACATTCGTGATATTAGTTTTGGTTTTTTTCCACTAGGTGCCATTCCAAAATCTTTCTTCACTTTCATTAGTTTTTGTATTGCACTGCAGGATAAAAAAAAAAAAACAACCTCAAAAGAACCCAAGAATTTATTCTGTTTGTAGAGAATTTGTGCCAAAATTTATTGTTTCATATAATTTAAAGTAAATTTCTTTAATTGCCTTTCAGATCTATTTTTTCAGTAACATCCAAAGGGAATTAAGAATTCTCAAAAGCTGTTGCCAACAGGCCTGAAGGAAAAAAAGGGAATGAAAAGCTGGAAGAAAGTATCCTTCCCTTTCCCCCACTATTATTAATGGACTCCCAAAATCAAGTGCCCAAAGTGAGGGTAGGAAAGCAACACGGAATGCACATCCCAAATGAGCCTCCTTGCCCCGGATGTTATCATGTCATGAGCTGTTGTCTCACAGTACACCAACAAAGCAATCCTGCTCCCTCCCCCTGCTCTGAAAGGGAGGGCCAGGAAGGGCACACAGTGGAAACACACACAGGGTTATGTGCCACGACCATCTGAACAGACCAAGCAACTCTGTGGCCAGGGGCTCTGGATATAGTACAACCAATGCTTAGATCAAATTTGTTACTAAGGACACGGGGTTTTAATCGAGGACTTCTGTCCATCACAAAGAAGTCCATATGCTGGGATGTAACAGAATCACAAGAAGGTTCAGGTTACTCGACCAGGTTGCTCAGAGCCCCATCCAACGTGGCCTTGGACACCTCCAGTGATACTCTGATTTTGTTCTCTACAACTGGACATAAGCAGTTTCCAAAAGAAATATAAAATTACTTCTGAGCCATAGGTACAGAATTTAATTTAGGGGAGAAAAAGAGGCTGCATTGTTTTCCTAGAACACTGTGTGTGTGTGTAAACCATAACACAATAGTCATCTGTATTCACTCAGATATTCTAAGCTTACTGTCCTCATTATAACATTAACACTTAATTATAACATGTTTCATGTCAGACTACGTATGTGCAGATTTGCTAAAAATTTGCATTACTGAGGATCAGCCATACAGAGAAGAAAAAGACAATATTGTGCAGATAAAAGACAGAAGCTTGATTATTAAAGAAGGATTCAAGTTATGTCTTCTGCTCTCAGCCACAACTGAAAGGCCAAAATTCTCAATTGCCTGATGTTACCCTTTCTAAGATTTATCATAAGTCTCTGGTATTCTACAAAGCATTGTGTTATTTTTATAACTGAATTCCTCAGTTGAGGCTCAGACTCTTCAAGAAGAAAATCTCAACATATACACCAGGAAATGGGTTCTTCATTTTCATTCTTTTTTGCAAGGACCAGGAGCCAAAGAGGTCCCGCTCTAGTGTCTCAGCACTCTTTTTGGCTTTAAAAGGAACAGTAAAATTCTCAGTGTTCATCCCTACAAGAAACTAGCTTCCAGATCTTGTGATCCTACCTGAATCTATCACTGATAAGCAGCGTTACTGATACAATAATTCCTTTTATTTAAATTTTTTTTTTACCTCATTAAACATCCTTAAGAATCAATAAATACTCTGAGAGATAAAATAAACCAACTGTTACATGATAAATGAAGCAGGTTCTTATAAAGAAGATAAAAGTTTAAAAGCCATAAAGGGTTCTCTACAGGTGCTAATTTTACTACTTGAATGAAATTAATAAGACTCTCCATAAAACAGCAGGAGATCCTTAGATTACATGAGTAATCAGCAAGAAAATTTATTGTGGATTCATGAAGCACTAAGTGTTTGTGTAATGTATGCAAAAGTGGTATTTTATTCTCTGCAGTGAACAATTCTGAGTCCTTATAATAGAAAAATATTTAATAGCTTGAAAACACTTGAGGCATAGTTTTAAAAAGTTGTTCAACTGTGATTAACTCAACTCATGACAAACTAGTAATGAAAGGTCTGCCTTATTTTATTATTCAGTAGGAGCCATTATTAAAATAATTACTTAAGGTTAAACAATGGTTACAGAGACAACTGAAAATCCAACCTGATGTCTAGGAATGTAAGAGTTAGGAGAGTGAGATTCACACATTGGGTAGTGCATTAATCTGAAAAACTAAATGAACTCTTCACCTTGGCTGCTGTATGGATAATGTATTTATTTACATGACTACTAGTTCCTGCAAACTTTAGGTTTTACGGACAATTTCAGATGAAGAAGTTCCAGAAGTAGTCCCATAAAAGAAATTCTGTTGCATTTGTGCTATCAAATTCTCAGTAAATTATGGCTTCCAAAGAAGCATTTATCCAAGCTTTAATAATTTTTTTCAAAAATCTTTTATTGCAATGTACCATGGAATCATGAGTTTGTGTTCAATACTATACATTTAATATTTATTGATTGCTGCAAATAATTGCTTTTGGTTTGTTGCTTGGGGCTTAATTAAGTAGACTAAAAGTGTCGATACACTGAGGCTGTTCAACTGGCTGACAAATGAAACTAAATAATGCTTTATCATGACTAGTTATTAATGTTCCATCAATGAAACAAGCAAGGGGAATGCATGGGTCAGAGATGTAGCAATAATAACAATAAAATAGAGAGCCTTCAATGTTTAGATTGGCTGCTCAGCACAGATTAACAATAGCCAAAGTGACTGTAATCTAAGGACCCCAGTTAATTCATGTTGCATTAAGTATTGTGTGTAATGAGATCACTGATAACAACACAGTGCTTAAAGACACCTCATGTCCTGAACAGAGGTGAGAAAACGTTTCAACCAGCTTTAGAACTGGTTGAAAGGCACATGGTTGGGTCAGTACACTGCTAAAACAAAGTAAACACATGCTATAGACCAGGCCACAACACCAGCTGGAGTGTGAAAATGGGTTCCCCATGGCATTTGAATTTAATCTGTGTCATATTCCACATGACAGGCTCATAGTTTGGGCAATGGCAACATACCATGTGGATACATCCACTGATGTTCAGGAGAGGGTCTTGGTTTCAATTAATTTGGGGACTGATTTACACTGTGACCTTTGGGACTGCTCATCCCTTCACAAGACTCTAGCCCAATAATCTAAATAGGTTCCTTTCTGCACTTACCAAGTAAAAAATATAAAAAATATAGGAAAACGTATTTTTAGAGCTTTGGCACTTCCTCAGGAATATTATTCTAAAACTTATGCAAAGAAAGATTCTGTATTTGTTGAGGTCAATTGGTACATCTTCTTAGATAGCAACATAGCTTTGGGGAAGTGAGAAAACCTAGTCCAGCATATGAATTAAAATCCAGTTTCTCTGCTTAAAATACAAGTTGTACATTAACAAATGTTATCAATTCTAACTTAGTAACATCTTATATCTGTTCTACAAAGGTTTTTCTAGTCATCATTTAAAAGTCTGGACCCATACTGTTTCAAAGACCTAATTGGTTAACTTACTCTAAACCACAGATGTTCACAAATTGTTCATCATTAACTAAAAGCCTTAAAGTGAAAGTTAATCTACCAGTATTGCAGATTATCCATGAAATTGCTGCCAATCTTTTTTGGGCATCAATGTGGTACTAGATCATATTCTCCCAGGCTTCCAAGGTTTTCCCCTTTCTATGGGCAAGCCAATTAGTCATTTATAAGCTTCCCTTCAAACTTCTATGCCTTTGCCCTTATCAAAAGACAACATTCAGCTTCAAATGTCCCCGAGACACTTAATTTTGAAAAAGCTGATGGACTTGGCTCTCAAAGTATCACAATTTCACAGAACCATAGAATATGCTGACTTGGAAAGGACTCACAAGGATACTGGAGATTGGCTCCTGGCCCTGCACTGGACCAGCCCCACCCTGTGCCTGAGAGCATTGTCCAGACATTTCTTGAGCTCTGGCAGGCTTGGTGCTGTGACCATTTCCCTGGGAGCCTGTTACAGTGTCCAAGCACCCCCTGGGGGTAGAACCTTTTCCTGATCCACAACCTAAACCTCCCCTGACACAGCTTCAGGCCATTCCCTCCAGTGTTGTCACTGTCACCACCAAGCAGAGAACAGTGCCTGTCCCTCTCCTCATGAGGAATTTGTAACAGCACTGAGGTCTCCTCTCAGTCTCCTCTCCAGGCTGAACAGACCAAGTGACCTCAGCAACCCCTCATGTGTTGCTCAATTCCCCTCAAGGCCCTTGCTCAGAACTTTACAAATCTATTTTTACCAAGGATTATTGTTTTCATGACTCTTCTCTCCAAATACCTTACCATGCTGAATATCTGCATTTAAAATTACTTCAGCCTTTTTTCCCCTCCCTCTACACACCAACACACATGCATGTATCGATTATATGTGTATTTATCTATCTGTAGGTTTACTGGGTCTTATCTGATACTGATCTCCTGCAATGCCTTCAGCCATTTTCTCCCTGTGGGGGCAAATCACACTCACTAACACTTCAGTTTACTGTTTAAGGACAAATAATAATCTTGTGTTCTGGGCAAACAAAAGCAGATCATCAATAATAGAAGATGATTGAAGGAACAGAAGGTGTTATTGCATAACACCTATAAAAATGGGTTACACAGAAAGATAAGATTTAATAATTTGTAAAATATTTGTGCTTTGGAAGAATATTTATGTTTTTCATATTCTCTGCAAATACAAATACAAGACATGAATCATACCCTTTAATACATTTCTCTGAGTTTTCTGAGACTAGATCAGATGGAACATTTCATCAGAATCCTTGAAATCATCCAAACAAACAAGAGCATCTGCATTTTAAATTTTAACTGCTAAAGAACCGTGAAAACCTCAATTCTGGCAGATTTGTTCTGACCTCCTCTGGCAAAGCATGGGCTCATATTCTTTACCTAAAAAGCAATCTGCAGAAGAGATGAATGTGAAATTTAGCTTTCACAGCTGACACACCTGTAGCAAAAAGCCTTCCCATCATTAAATTTAATCCCGATAAAGAACACAGTGATTCCTATGCTACATTATTTATATATGATTTAAAGAGACTGTTCAGTAGACCCAAATTCAAATAATTACATCCACCTTTCATCTTTGAATCCTATTCATGTTATTTCAACATCTCTGAAAGTGACTTTACCTACAAACACACAGAAAATTTTCATCCTGATAGGTTAGTTCCATCCTTTAGTGGCCTCTTGCTGTGTAACTGATATTTATAATTTAACTTTTTTGGGGAAGGAGGGAAGGAAGGTGCGGAAGGAAGGTGTGGAAGGAAGGAAGGAAGGAAGGAAGGAAGGAAGGAAGGAAGGAAGGAAGCCTGTTCCATAATAAATTATTCCATTTAATCACAAAGTCCAATATATTTATGTGAAAGGAAGGCGTGGCCGATTGTCCGCATTTTTTGGCTTTGTAGACTACTATCAATTTTCATCAATATCTACACTGAGCAATGTATAACTGATGCAAGGATCCCAGTGTTTGAGTTCAGTCAGACTAGTATATCTGGAAATGATATGCATACCGTGGTCTATCCAAAGCACTCACTCTGAAAAAATGCCTGGGATGTTGAAAAAAAGATACTGCCAAATAGCATGTACAGTGCCTCTGAGGAAGATAAAAACTTAAAAAGCAACAATAATCACAAAAGAATGCAGACAAAATATGAATGGTCACATAAAGTAAGATCTGGAAGAGAATTTATAGCTTGGCAGAGTTGCAACTTCAGTTTCTTCCTTTCTACATATAAGAATGCATTCCTTCTATCATATATCATTCCCTGCACTTGTCGAAATGATGTGGCCGAATTGAAAACAGCACAAGCACTAAAGAAAAGAAAACAGACCTAGACTGAGAATTCTATAAGCAGCCAAAGATTCCAGTCTCCAAAATCCCCAAGGCGGCTTTGAAAATCTCAACCTAAATGTTTAGCCGAGTTACTATCTGCTTTTCTTTCAAACTGCAAATCCCAGTTGTTCTCACAATTTCCTAATGCTCACCATGCTTATCCATGAAACATAAGCTGTGGTTAGGATGAAACCTTTGCCCTGCATTTTCTCCATGGATACAAACTGTCTGTCAATATGCTATAGCACTGCTACCATTCCTCTCTACTTGCATTTACCAACGTCTGCACTGTAGGATTTAGGAGGGTTCAGAAACTATATTTCTTAAGGATTTTTAGCATTGTAACAAACTGTTGGTCAATTTCAAGTTTTTAATATGATGCAAAAGAATGTGAGCTGGTTGCAAATACAAAGCGCTGTGGAAAGGAAGCAGGCATTCCAGATAAAAGTACTTAAGATTAATTTAACATGCACAGGATTTCCCAATTAAAACTTCCACATTAGCACTGCATTTTAAACAGTTAATCTCCTAACGAGACATCCCCAGCAATAAGAATTGAATTGCAGCACCGAATAAGGCCCTGAGGCCTGCATCTGGGAAAGGCTGTGCTTCGTAAATGTTGGATTTATGCTGCTGTCACAAACTCTACAACGAAAGAGCTCCACTGCCACCTACTGCCAAGATGTCTTTTCCCACCAGAAACCATCACTGAAAGTGAGAAATCCTCTGTGCTTCTGCACAGAATGCTAATCCAAGAAAATTATGCGACTCAATTTTTTTCCCCCACACAAATTTTACACGTTTTTTCAAAGCTCTAATAGCTGGAAAGGCAGATTTTTTTATTTTTATTTTTTTCTGGCCTTTTCTTCATAATATGGTAAAAGCCAAAGAATGCTGTACTGAACAATGTGGGAGAATCTATGCAAAAGTCTGGTTTCCCCTCTCTCATTCCCAGATATCCACAGTCATCCCTTGGAATCCTGGCTGACCTGCTATTGATACCCCCAGCCACTCATCCCAAGGAGCTACTCTGGGGCTGCCCTCCTCCCTTCCCTAGGGGCCAAACACAACACCTCTGTGATGTGCCTGGTCTCCAGCAGTCCAGATGTGCAGGAGCCTTGCACAGCAGCTCACAGCACCGCTGTAGAGACACAGCCTTAGCAGACAATGAAGTTTTCCTGTGGTTTTCTTTCGGGGTCTTTTTTGACAGTTCAATTGCAATTCAATTAATATTTTGAGAAGAGCTTCTCTCTTGCCTTGCAGACACAGTCACTAACAATTGCTTGTGAAATAAATTTTTGGAAGCAGCGGAAAACAAAGGGAATTAATATTTCAGAACACAATGAAAGATGCTTAACAAATAGTGAAGCAGGGAAGAGAGAACATCAAGATTAATGAACGTCAGCTACGCTCTCTGTAAATTCTAGCCAACTTGAACAACCATGGATGTAGGATTCGAGATACAGTACTCTATAACTAGGTGTTTTTTAAGGTTCTTTGCCTCAATATTATGTGCAAATAACATTATGGGTGTATAGGTGAGAGAATCCCCATGCTCGTGTTTATAGTTGTTTGGTAACATTAAAGCACAGCTTGACTCGAGCTGCTGCTAGGAAAATCACAGCGTTACATATCATCTGCAAGCACCCTGGAGGGAAAAATATCTTCAATTCACTGTGTCAGTGGTGTCTCAGACTGAAGTTGCATGCACACACTCAAGAAATATATGCCCTTCCTACATTACCATCAAAATAAGTACAAAACAAGCAAGATAGCCTAATTGCATTTTTTAAGAAAACACTATTTTTTCTTCTTCTTTTATACAGGAGCTCCCGCAAGTACAGATGCGGTGAGATTCACTTGTTTAATATCTGAGGAATAAAACTCCAGACATCCTGACATTATCTCCTCCTCTGCCTTCAGGCTTAGCAATACTCCACATTTCAAGTACAAATTCAACTACAAAATTTGTGTATCTCCATTCTGTATATTTTAGATACATAATATCTCACAGCACCAAAGGATTCTATGTTTAGGGCCTAGAAGAGAGATGTTTCTTTTTGAAAGCATGAATACAGCACAATAATCCTTGAGAAAGAATAAATTTTCACACATTTGCACTTGAAAAGTGTCCTTTCACTTTTCATTTATCAAGAGAGTAGTTCTGAAGAATAAATTCTGTTAGAAATTATATTCTATCTGTTGCCCTGAAATTAAAATCTTGTATTTATTGGTTATCATCTTACATGCTTTAGGGTTTATACTACAAATACATTCAGAATTTTTGTCTCCATTACAGAACAGTGGCAAGAGGTAACAAAAAGCAAATAAATGTTGTTCTGTCTTTATGGAAATGCTACCTTTTCTTCCCACTGGAAATGCTTAAAACATCTTCCTTCCAGCAATAAGCCTACATGATAAGTTTTACATGGCATGCTGTGTAGTGTTAAAAAAAAGAAAGTTGTACTTTATCTATTCCTTCTATCCACTGCATCTAATACAATAGTTTCCGTTAGGAATAACAGACTTTTGAGACATCTCTACAAAAGCCCTTCAGCCAGCAAAGTCAGTCTAAATAATTATATGTCTTCATCCTGTGTTTTTACATAAAATCAAAAGACAAGATGAATATACAGCAAGAGAAGTCCAGAAATGAGATGAATACATAGAAAGAGAAGTCCAGAAAAAACTTTAGGAAGACTAACCTGCCCCTCTACACTTTCAGTGTCTTCTCTCTTGGGTTTCTTCTCTATTTGGCCAGACCATCACATACTGGGTCCAAGTAATCTGCCACTTTTACCAATTTTAGCAAGATGTGTCCATGAAACACTTCTGAGCAAAAGTGTAAAAGGCCAATGTCCTTTAACACAACAGGCAGTCCTTAATCCAAAAGTGTTTTGTAAATGCAACATCAAAAATATTGAATTCCTTTCTGTATTTAGTTTCATAGAACTAGAGGGTTTTTAGCTGCTCTTTTCTATTTCCTCTCCTCCAAACTTACTCTCTTGATAACCTGTGTCTTTACACAAAGAAACACCCAGAAGTATTTGAATTGGACCTTCTACAATGTTCAGCTATATCCATGGAAGGAAAAATAGCCTATCTGTTTCCAACAGAAAATAAAGTAAATATGAGAATCAATGGAGAACTGAAAATAAAATATCTGTAGGAAAATTATGAAAATGGTATTGGTACACAATCAATTTCTGACTATACATATTCTTTTTCATTATTATTTGTTGTGAAGAACCAATCCTACAATGCATTCCCTCTTGTAAGTAACCTTTTTTACTACTAGAGAAGTAAAGGAAAAAGGCCAGAACCTCAGTAAATTATGTGGCTTGATGGCCCATACTAACACTGTTCTAATAGGAAACAAAATCCTGATGTACTACAATGTAAACCCAGGATTCCTTCTGTTTGCATTGAACTTGAGAATTCCCTTAATGAGAAGCTTCATTAAGACACAACAGATATTTTGTTATACAGGTTAACAGAACAAAACTCTAGCTCTCACATAGAGAATAAACCTTTCAGAGCCCCAGTGGCACTTTCTGACAGAGACTGAGTGCCCAGCCTCCTGCTGATGAATGACAGGATGTCCAAATGACAATGCTGCAACTTCACTGAGCAAAATAAAGATACAAATCTCCAAGTGACAAGGGCTAACCACATACAGAGACATGTCCAGTCTAACAAGAGTGCCAGGTTACAAAGGTTTTGGCTGTAATTTTTCTCAGTTTTGGCGCATTATTAATAACCTGACCCCTACTACAATAGTCATTGCCTTTGTCAGCTGTTACAGCTGAATGGTCTGACTGACCAGCACAGCTCTTTCACACCTTTCTCTGCTCACAAAGTGCACTACTGATGCTTTCAGGTAAAAGTTTAAAAAATGTCTGCAAGATCTGCATACATAGGCACATCTCTTCTAACTAAGAATTTAAGGTTCTCTTTTATAAATCTTAGTGGCAAGCCCGCATCATTTTAGGGCATATCTTCCTGGAAAAACTAGCATATCCTGCAAAAGTATAGAAACAAATGAGAACTTTTATGCAGCATCTCTGTTTACTTGGAGATTAAGGTTGGTGTAGGCTTTCACAGATTCTCCAGTTCTGCCCATTTCAAAGACAATTATCTCACCTCCTTGGTCATTGGATAGAAAAAAGGATTGCAGCAGGATTTCTTACTCAGGACCTGATAGTTCATGAGAAATTTAATTTTAATGTTCCTTGTTACTTATGCTTGAGCTGATTAAGTAAATTAAATGGGCAAAATTGTTAGAAACCAGTTTAGTACAGGTTTCCCAGTACCACCCCTCATTTTCTACTAGATGCTTTATTTTGAATATTTTATTTTTGATAAGGAACTTCAAAGAAAAAAATAATAAAAAAATATATATTCAACTTTCATTATCAGCTTAAAAATGTGGTTGATCTTAAAAGCTTTACAGCCACACTTCTTTGGCTTTTATTCTTTGTGAGGGTTAGGAAAGGAATAAATATATCCAAGAACTGGAAAATATTCCTGCTATACAAAATATTTTCAAAAGGCAGAACACAGCTCAATCCTAGACTTAAAAATGGTTTTGCAAAAATAGTGTCTTTAATACCACAGTTTAAGGAAAAATATTTTTCTTTGGGTTTTTTTCACTGTATTATGCAAGGGAATTGGAATGTTCTTGACATTAAAGAGAAGATGATCAGTAAAATGTTCTGCACAGCTTCCAGATGCTGGTAATAACAGCCCAAAGCAATAAATGCACTGTACATATTGACGTGGTCTTTGTGAATGCCTGTCAAGAGTGGAGCATATTTGAGATGAAGTCTCTGCTCCACAGTTCCAAAGAAAGCAGAGGTTGAGATGAAGAAACAGAAATTCAGATGGTAATTTTGCAGCTCAGAGGGATAGGATGCTGTTGAGCTGAGTGACACCTAGGAGCTGAGACAAAGCTAAACTGGTATTACTTGTCTACATGCAATGATTTTATAAACTGATTGTTTCTTCAAAGTACCTGTGCCTGGCTTTCAAAGGTGGTTCTTGCACAGTCATCTGTGAAACACTTCTGCTGGATATAAGTGACACTCAGAGATCCATCTAATCCTCAATTACATACTTCAAGTTAGATTTGACTCTAATCCTCATTATTGTACATGATCAACTGCTTAAATTTGTCTTAAGATTTACAACTATATTTATGTATAATGAAGTTTGTGCCCCTGACTTGGATTATCATTGGTAAACGGTGTGCTGGTTAAACACAGAACACTCATTTGTTTCCACATGAAGCAATTCAGTCTCAAGTGAATCTCTTAATTTCTGAGTTTCTTTCTGCCACAGTTCAATCAAGCTGCAGTGACAATTAGGCTGGAGTTCTGATAAGGTTTTGCAATTGATGAGACAGGAGTCCATAGCTTTGGCAGAATGCTTTACCAAGCATTTTCCCCAAGAAGGAAAGCTATGGCTCTCCTTGCTTGGCAGTTGAATTATTAAACTCCTAGATTCAAAATTTTCAGTCAAGTGAAGAGAAAGTTTGTGAACAATGCAAACTGAAAGATCTCTCAGGTTAAAAAAAAGAAAAAGAAACAAAAACCATGCTGTGTTTGAACAAGAAAAGAAAGGGATTCAGAAACTCTGAACAGATTTCATGCCATCTAAAAAAAGACTAAATATTTCAAAACCCCCAACACAATAAGGGTAAATAAGATGCTTGAGAAACCTACATATTAAGGTGATTTTGCTACAATGAGCCAGCCTTGGATGATCTATCTTTCATCTAAAGAATATGAGTGCCAGCCTCTTTACCCTAGGAACCTTTTGTGGAGTAGAGGCATAAGTACCTTTGTGAAAAGAGATTAATTATGGCCAGGACTGACCAAATATCTGAGAACAAAAGCTAAGCTCTCCATGTCTCATTCCTCCATCCTAAAAATACTCTATTATTCTTGAAGGAACAAGAGTTAATGTCATGGAAACTTGCCAGAATTTCTTCAGTTCAGTCACTTTCTGTAGGGCCTAAAAGACCACTCTCTTCTGCTGTGCCATGCTGATGAATAAAGATTAAAGGTGCCAAGCCACATTTTTGGATTACCCAAAGCATACACTTTGCAAGAGTTCCAAGTGTTGTGTTCTGGCTCTAATACACTACAGGAAGTTAAAGCAGAAATACTCACCAAAAATAAGACTGTGTTAAGAAATATACTGTCAAGACAAAAACACTTGCAATGTGAACCTGTCATTTTATACTTGACAATGGCAAAATGAGAGCTTAAGGTGAAGAGCATTATATTGAGAAAAATATCTTTTCTTCATCTTATGTCTTGAAATGGTCCTCAAGTTTTACTGAAGTGAACAAAACTGAGAAAACAGTCTTTTATTTTCAAATCATCACACTTTTGAGAAGCTGCTGCAGTGGCCAGGGTGAACCTAAATTGTTGTTATTCCAGAAGGCAGAGCAGCAGCCAGAGGAACTCAGTGGTGCTAGGGCCGAAGGGAACAACACAGAACACATGGATACACCTCTGTCTAGAGAGCCTGAGTACAAATGAAGCTTCTTGGTCTTGTGGCAGAAACTTGTGGAGCAGGGTATGACATTAGCTCCCTGATGGGGTGACTCCCCATCCCACAGGTCTTGATGGACCAGGCACTCTACCCTGGTCTTTGAACCTTCACTTCTTTCATTTAAAGCATGGTTTTTAGAATCTTCACACACACATTTTTAGCACCTCCTTGCTGTACACAGGTTATACTAAATTTTAGATCTGTGCATGTATGTCCAGGTCAGCAGCTGTTACAAGTAAGAAAACAAATTATATGCTGGAAGAGCAATGAAGTGTTTGTGCTCCAGTAAGAGAAACAGTCAGGCTCTGTGTTACATAATCCAGGTGCCCATCACTCTAAAATTTGAGCACAGTTTCTATGTAATTGTATAAAAAAACTGTTAAGCATAATTAAATATCATTTCAGTCCCATCAGATCCTTACATAATTCTCATTAGTATTAGTTTTAGACTTCTAAAAACATAATATTAAGTACAGATAGTGAAAAGGTATTAACTAGCTCCATTTGTCCATTTTATGAAGCTCTACAGTGCAGCATTTTGCAAAAAAGAGATAAAATGAGGGATGTTGCAATGGAAGAGTTAATATATTAATGATATTCTCAATAGTTGATATATAAAGATATCGTTACCAACAGACTTTAAACAAAATCTGAATGCAATCCTAAACTAAAAGCAGATATCAGGAAAAAACTCTCACACTGTAACAAAACCCTCACTTAAATTTCTCTTGTTTCCCTTCTTCCCTTGCATGCATTTATTTGTTCACCTTTCAAATTCATGGTATCAGATGCATTTTAAGATAAGTCAGATAGACCTAGGTGCTAAGAAATACTTAAGAAAAAATGCATCCCAAATCTGCAGCTTCAAAAAAGTTCATGAAGAATATGGACAACTGAATACTATGGTAAATGTTGCATTATATTTCTTAATTAATAATAATCTGTATGGATTTTTTTATTAATGTGGTAATTCTGTATCATATACCAGAATGGGCACTGTAGCTCTGAAGTCCACTGAGGCCTCCTTTGCACCAACAGGGTTATCAGGAAATATCTGACTAGCTGAAACTGATACTTTGTTCCACTGCATTATACACAGCAAATTTTTTTTACATTTTCTGACCTTTTGGAAGGGGTAAAATCTTTTCTCAAAATTCTGTATGCACACAGCAAGGTGAGGAAAGAAAACCATGGTGCTCTGCATCAAACATAATTAATGCACATTTAGCGTGGAAGTTACTATGTAATGACAATCAATTATTAAAAACACACTAATTTCTATACCTTTCCACATATTAATTAAATAACATCCTTTCAGAATTTTTGTTTCTATTAATGCTTCTCAGTTTAAAAATGAGAACCATTCTGGGGAACACGTTGACTTCTGTACTGGGTTTCAGGTGGTCGTTTCCTGAGAGGTGGGAGGTGACAGATTCCACTGCACTGTGCTTTTCTATTGTCTCTTAACTTATTCACTTGCATGCACTTATGTGTCCTGAATCATCATGCAGTGGCATTACAATTATCAGGAACTAAGATTCCAGTGTAAGTAGGCTCCCATTAATTAGTTCCCTTGTTTATATGATTTCCTTGTTAACTTTGCAAAAGGCTCTAGCATTCCACAGTCTTATTAGGCAATATTAAAAATGTACATAGAAGGCATCTCTTAATATAACATCACAAATTAAATCAGCAGCACCACTAAGCATTTACAAATATGTATTCAGTTTTAGATGCATCATAATTCATTTCTGACTTATTTCAGTCAGCTTCCATAAACATTTCCAATGAACACATCTATTTTGACACAAATATGCATTGAAAAATACCAAAAGTGATGTGAGTAATGATATGGCCATGCAGCTGCATAAGTGCTTATGTTAGATGTCTTTGTGTGTATATTGAAAGCTTTTTGTGGGATTATGGCTCATCAGAACACAGTACAGAAAAAAAATTATTTGCTATTCAATATATTATTGAAATTCAGATAGTCCAGAGATAATTGATTTGTATTAAAGGCGAAAAACCCACAAAAGCATAGGTTGAAAGTGGTAGTATGAAGGTGCTTTATGACTCAAATTCCATTGTAGTGGAAATTTTAGATAGGCAAACTATAATTTGCTAAGTCAATTTGCACTGTGATCAGGATAGTAGGGTACAGCAGCTAATAATAATTTCAAATATTTCTTTCAATAACACCTTTTTATGTTATACTATCTTCACATTTCAGATATGATCATTCTATTTAAAATAGCTTAATAAATATATTTATAGAAATTGCAGACAAGTATTAGAGGTTACCATTCCTTTAAAATGCATAAGCTTATTTTTAGACTGATAAATTTAAAATTAACAAGACATGCATTTCCCATCAAAACGATGTAAAATAATTTTATGAATTTTTTAGATTAATTAATCCTGTAAATATTTCATTGATAATTTAGTAAATGTATGCTGCATAAAGTTGCATTTAACTCCATTTTGCTCTGTTTTTTCATACTTATCCAGTATCAGCTAACATGAAGCTGATAATACTTTTGTCCAGTAATTACTATCAAATGAAAATCAAATAAGATGCAATCTTAGATCTTTGTGCAGCAAAACATGTCAACATCCATTTGAATTTAAGCATGGAGTGGTTTTTTTCTGTTAAAATCATTATGGATGTTCACATGATTAAATCTAAGCAGGCCACCAAGTGGTAAACCAGACTGGGGCTCAAACATTTAAAGGAAAAATCGATCCTTTGAAAGCCACCAAGAAATCCAAGTAGAGAAAGCCAGGGTTCTCACTTACCAAGATTTAGGAGAACAGTCAAAAATGATTAACTGGAATCAATTTGCACATATTGTATGCACTGTATTTAGAACACACAAATTACTTCATATTAGCAAGTCAATATTTCCATTCATTGCAAGTTCCAAGATTGATTATCCTTTGCAACTCTGAACAGACCATAGAGCATTTTTATCCATTAATAATTCACACGAGGATAAAGGCATTCTCTAGCCATATAGATTAAAATAGATACTTATAAATATACCTTTCATTAATATAAAAGCTAAACTAAAGCACATTCTGGAACTTGTTTTGCAAACAGACAAAGGAAATTGCAGTTCTGTTTTTGCATATTCCTATTCTGTTACTGAACTATTCAGTATCTTCCCTCATAGCAATCCCATCCCGTTGTAAGCAGTGACCATTATAAATACACTAGGTGAGCAAAATTTGCTTATTTGGAAATTATCTGAGCTACATATAGAAATTTTCAAAACCTCAGAAGCACCTGGGTTTTGGGCAAATAATCCAGATGGAATAAGATGCAACAATTCCTGACATAAAAATACCTCCAAATGGGGCATGTAATATAATTACGAGTTGGCTAGGAATAAAATTTGAAAATACAAGCTTTAAACAGAATTCTATCAGTGAGAATATGGCCCTCAGTACTAATAGAGGTGTGTGAAAACTCGTGTTTGCTGGCAGAATTGTTCTCAGCTGAAAACTCTGAGATTGTATTACCAGAGAGCTGAGCTAACAAGCCCAGTGAGAGCTAAAGCAAATGCCTGCACATTCAGGTCTCTGCCTGTGTGGCAATTCAGCTTCCAGACCAGACCCCTCTCACGTCTCACCTCCTAAATTAATTGTTCTCATTCTAGGGCAAGTCACTTCATCTTTTTGTTTTCCCTCCCACTTCCATATCTTTCCCACTCAGCGCAAAAGCTCTGCAGAGCAATGCAGGCATGATTTCAGCTGGGACTTCTAGATGCTTCTTTAATATGAACAGCAGCAATAAATCGGGAGAGGATAATAGAAGTGTCAAGCAAGTCCTAAGTGCAGCAGCAGAGCTGTAATGTACTGTGAGACACGCTGCATCTAACACCATTCTTCAAGGACTTTGCACAGCATGGTTTATTCCACTGCAATAATAAATGTATCCATGATGCATCTCCAAGTATTACCCAGCGTTAAGAATGAATCACAGTAATGTTACCTTCACTTCTCTCCAGCAAGAAGATAATACTTTTTTGGATGTGATACCACTCTGTATAGTTTTTGACAAACTGGAAATACTTTAGTGAAATAAGGCTGTACAGGGGGCACATAATTCATTTTGAGGCAGCAGCATATGAAAAGACAGGGCTGAACGAAGTGTGGCAATTCAGTTCCTATCTGTTTAGTTATTCTTGTTTATATTGCTATTCCTAACAGTTTTAGATGCACACAGATACTTCCTTTGCAGCTCCTCCCATTCCCCATGATCAATATTTTCTAAGAGGTTCTTGAGATGCTGCAAGCTGCAGGAAATACCAGCAAGTGAAGGCATCACTAGCTCATAGAAAGATTGGAGAATAATCAACCTGTAATTTTTAATTCTCCATTAAGTCAGTGGAACTTTTTCAAAATTTGAGATGCTACTGTTGGTTCTCTCATTTCTCTCACCAATCAGTAAACCTGATTATTGGTAATGCCATGAATGTTACTGTGAAGAGCATAAGTGAACCATTTTCTATTCATGCTGTTCCTTTTTTTCTGGATGTTTGCTCAGGCCACATTACTCTTCATTCTATTTCAGCAGTTTGGGCTGATAAAACATTTCATGATTTTGCAAATCCATCGAACTATCAAATGTTTTCCTAAAGTTCTGTCAAGTAGTTGTTTCAGTGTTATCTACTAATTCAGCAATGTTCAAAACCCACACATTTATCCATCTCAACGTCTCCTTTATAAATCAGCACCAATAGACATTCCAGTGAACAGCATGTTTCGAGTCTGAATATCCTGTAATTTTACCAGTATTTCCTATCTCTTCCCAAGAAAATTTGGCGTGTTCCCTTAATTCTTACTACTCTACAAAAAAAATCTTTGTCTTCCATACTACTGATCACATCCATTAATCCTCTTGGCAGAAGACTTTCTTTTTTCTATTGCTAATAACTTTTGAAGGCTAATATGTGATTTTTCTGAGCATGATTCTTCATCAGCCTTTGATCATTCTAATTGCCTTATTATAATCTGCTCTCCTACAGTGATAAAGGCTTTTAATGTTTCGTGTGCTAGGAATGAAAGGGAAAAAAACGTGAGCAAAAATCTCTTTTTGTTCCTGGAATATTACCACCTCCACAGTTCATAACTATTAGGGGAAAGAATTCATTTTGGCCCTCTGTTGTGTCAAAGTTTCATCCTTTCAGTGGCCCCACTGTCTCTTTGTGATTTTGTTCACTTCAGCAGCAAAATGGATTGATCATTGCTGCTTCTTTTGCCACCTATTTCACATGATACTTTAACATCCCAGAATAATGATTTGGACTCATTTCTTTAATTTGTCTATGAACTGTACATCCCATGTCTTTTTTTAATACAGTTTCTTGTATAGTGAAAAAAGCATATCATCATTACGTTTGCCCAGGACTTGAATTTTATAATCTCAATTTTAACATCCTTTTCTTCATTACAAGGACATACTTACAAAGTGGAGATTTAAAAACATGACTGAACTTGTGTAGATTTATCTACCATTTTGAGTTCTCTTCTTTGAGAAGTTAGAAATGGCTCCAAATAATACAGTCTCTACCACCCTCAACGTTATGCTGCCTTTGAATTACAGACATCAGAAGAAAACACTAGAAGCTTACAACTAGTGCCACCAAATTCCTCATTAAAAAACTTTCCAGATTATCTTCCAATAATTTTTTAGCCCATTTAATTCAAAAGAATGTAAACTAAACCTTGTGATTTTTTAATCTTTCTTTCTTTGTCTGTCAACCAAAACTGCTCATGGATACATGCTGGCTTCAATAAATATTTTCTACAGAAGGACTCCTCAGGTTCATTGTGGAATTAGTGCTCAAAACAAAAGACAAAGTGAAAAAAGAACAGAGAGTAACAAAAACGCTTCTCCCCAGGTATAGTCCAAGTCCATTAATTCCCAGGAGAGTATCCTAATTTAAATTAGAGAAAAAGTCTGCCAATAGTTCCATTGAATATTTATTTTTAATAACTAACTGCAACAGTAGGAGGAAGATAAGAGCACTGATTTTACTGCAGCAGAAGTTTTTAGTGCTTGACAGGAAAGCTGGGTTCCAGTTACCCTTTTTGTTTGCAGCCCAGAGCATGTTTTAGAAGGTAATTGGGACAGTTCTTCCTTACCGACGGCTGCTGAAGTTTTACAAGTCTGAGGAAGGGACATGACTCCAGGTCTTTTGAATCCCAGGATATGGAAGTTATCTTCTTGATGTTGGCCTCTATCTCACCCCTTTGTAAATCTCCTATTTGGGGAAATTGCTCTGCTGTTTAGAAGTAAATTTTTCATTTGGACAAGAGAGACTCAAATTCTATGCAATCTGGTGGCCACAGCATCTGCCTAGGAGACCTCTATTCAACTATCACTTTCGGAAAAAGAAACAAGAAGAAATTATTTGAAAGTTTTCTTCCACGTTTCCTGTGGAGCAATTGTCCTAGAGAATTAGTGAGCTACTGAGTACAGTGTCATAACAAGGCTATGCTGTACTGCGGAAAAGAAAGGTCTACTAATAAGGCAATTTCCAAAAATGGCAATCTCACATCTTTTCTCGTAGAACAAAACCAGTGAACACACTTAGAAGATTTTTATTTTCAATTCATAAAATTTTTTCAGTCTCATAATTATGCTCAGACTAAAAATTTTCTTGCCATAGTATTCCTGTTTTACTTCTTCCTGTTTTAACAGTGAAAGAAACAGCTTTCTTTACATTTAATTGTATAATATTGAATTATTATTAGTATTAGTATTAGTATTAGTATTAGTATTAGTATTAGTATTAGTATTAGTATTTCTTCCCAGTTTNTATTATTACTACTACTATTATTAATATTATTATTGTGAGGCAAAGGAAAGTAAATGCACGTTGAACTTGGCAGTCCAAACACAAAAATTGCATTGTTCTCACTAAAATTATTGTGCAGGTCTACTTAATTAAGTAACACAGACCTGTATGAACACTTTTAAACTGATCTGCAACAAGTTTCTTGTGATTTAGCTTAAGAAATCTACTTTAGGTAAATCAATATAAGCCTTTAGTAAAACCATTTAGGTTTATATGAGGGCTTCAGGATTGTAACTAAATTGATTAATTTAAATGTGAGTTCAGTTAAATAGATGATGTTTTTGTGTGGAAAGAAGGCCTAAAGGTGTGACATATTGTTTTATCTGCACTGACTCCATACCTGTTTTTAGTGTTTGCTAGATTTTTAATCTTGTTGATGTTATGGCCCTCTGAAAGGACAAAACACCAACCTTATTTATATATTCTGTGATTTATCCCTTGCTCAAAAATAATTGCCTGTTGGAAATCCCTTCACTATCTCCGATCAAATCCCTGAATTAACATTCCCGATTAAAGGTGGCAACTGAGCTGCTTAGTGACCTTGCCTGTTAGGACAATGAGTAGTGCATTGTTCAAAGAATGGTTTCCTTCAAGGCTACAAGTAGAAAACAAACCCCCTATTAATGGTAGGCCTAGTGACAGCTTTAAGTACCTCTGGTCACAATTAAATGTTCTCTGAAGTGGACCAGCAGAGCTGTAATGGGATTACAAGAAGCTGTTCACACTTAGAGAAAATCACACCTGTTGGATTCTGCAGGACGCAGCATGAAAATGACCAGGTAAATTACATACTCTGAAAATATTGTGGGATAATCAGAATGGTGGTGGGTCTCAGGTAGTCCAGGCAGCCAACAGGCTCTTCCATACATCTAATTGCTCTTTCATTTAGTGGTCAGTCCCCCCAAAACCAGAGAAGAGTGTGTAATGACCTACCTACTAATTAATAGAACAGTGGGGTTCTTCTGGTGCCAAAGACTCTGGATTCTGGTCCACACATACAATTATTCCTAACATACTGTTATTTTTTTACAGGGTTGTTCCCTAGTTTGGCATTTTCCCAACACAAAGGAGAATCCCTCTTTTGTATTATACAAGATGCAAGATATGGCTTTAAAAGCTTAAAAAAATAACAGCCTCTGTAAAGACTAACTACTACTGCATTTCTGGGGAGTTTCCTTCCTGTCTTCTCATGAGTATGTGGAGGGGTTTAGGATTTTCAATGAAAGTAATGCAGTATCAGAATTACTTGGAAACAGTTTCTGTTTTGATTCGTCCCTTTAGACAAGACAGTGATCACAAAGCCACGACCTTCAAAACTCTGCGACCTCAAATCTGCGGATCAAACTTCAACCCAAATGAACTGAATGCCTCTAGGCACATTTTCCTGAAATTAAATGACTTTGTCGTGACATATAAGCAGATTTATTGAAACACTACTGTGCTAGGTATGTCATCATAATCATCACATTTTCCTGTGCAACAGCGTGGAATAATGCATAGGAATAAACATTCTTCTAACACTAAGTTAAATTCAGAGAATAAATATAAGGATATATTTCTACTATGGCAGCTGTGCTTTTGTGAGAAAACTAAAATGTTCCCCTCTTACATCTTTAATAATAGATAGCCATGGAGCCAGCTATGCAGACAGGGGTGGAAAAAAGAAAAATAAATAGAAAAAGAAAAAAAAATATTAAGAAAAAAGACAGTAATAATTGATCCACAGCTATGCCATACATTTTGCATTAACAAATACCTTCATATTTTAAGAAACGTATTCTAAGTAATATTCATTTATATGCAACTGTAAATGTATGCAATACATTACAAAAGCCTAAAGACATGTTCTTTTGTCTGGATTGCTTACCAGCTACTAGTTATAAATATTCTAATGGGGCTCTTATACCTCTAATGTCAGTGTGGTACCAGAGTGCCTTCCTATTAGTGCATTAAGCTACATGACTAGCATTTTTCTGTCTTTCTTTCTCCAGGTAGAAAATTGCATGTATTTAAAAATAATTAATATTTTATTTTTTATCTATGATGTGCATGCACTTTCACTAGCAAATGCAGACAGAATGATATATATCACATTTTACTGTATTGAATTTAAAGTACTAGACAAGACTTTTGTATTAAAATAAATATACTTATATGCTGAACTGGTGGAGAGCAACAGCTAGAAATGTCTTGGGGAATTTGCTTCATGCCCTTAGCAGCAAATAATTTTCATTATCCCTGTTCCAGGGTAAACACTGATGAACATTTTGGGTGGATTTTCAGATATGTACAGTATTGACCATTCTTTGCTTCAACTGGGAGTTTTATCACATCCAGTGAGCAGGGTTGGGGCACTGCTTCGTGCATCTGCAAACTCCAGGCCCCAAAGAGAGTATTGAGACGACAGTGGAGAGCCCAGAAACCCCTGGCTGGGTTCTCAGGGACCTAATTAATCTGCCCCAGTTCCACCCCAGCCTGATGCAGCTCTTTGTCCATCTTTGTATGTGCAAACTGCAAATTCCTGCCCGCCACAACAAACGGAGTCACAAACAGAAGCTGGGTGCTTCTCACTGGCAGTAAGAATTAACTTCACCAGTTTCCAGCTTATGGATGGAAACTGGAACACTTCAAATGAGAAAACATTTACATTACTTCCCACTAAGGTTACACCAGAACAGCTGTGAGTTACCCAAAGAAATTCTGTGGCTGTATTTTATTGTGCTATTTTGTGTATTACACTCACTGTTCATGATGCTACTTTTCTAATAAAAGCCCTTGCTCCCCCTTTTATTTCCAAGGCATAACCATCCAAAGATTTCAAATCTCAAATGTAGAATATATATTTTAGCCAGGTTTAATAGGAAAATTTTGATACTCCAAAATGCATTTTCTGTTGAGGACATGGCATAAACAGCATTTTGCTAAAGATGCTTTTAACTTAAATTTGGATTAGATCTTTACAACTTTTTTGACATTAGAAGGAAAGCATGGAAACACTGATTTGAAAGATCAGTGCAGTTTGAAAAATCTGTGCAGTTGTCAAAACCATGGGTCCTTTCAGTGTGCTTCTAGCATTTGCTTGGGAACTAGACTCCCAAGAAGACTGCACAACTCAGAGGCCAGGGAAATGCTACATTTCTACATAGGAAGCTCCTCTACTGCTCAGCTAACTTACTAAGATTCCTATAAATGGTGAATACAAAATTTATTCCTGCTTAATTTTTTATGCAGATATCTCCCTTTTTCCTCTTTTAAAAAAAAAACCAGAGGAAAAAGTTCTTTATAGCAAAGTATCACAAACTCAGCAGCAGGAAGATGTGAAGAGCTTCATTACCAAGAAGAGTGATCTGAATTAAGCAGCAGCCTGACATTCAGAGTGTATTGCATTTCTGCAGTGGCATACACAACCCTTTACTGCACTGGAGTACACATTCCCACAGCCCCATCCCCAAAACACAGCAGGCATTTCAAATTGATCTCTCTAGAATCTAAATTCACTAATTTATGTTTCTATAGTCCAGAATTACATAAGTTCTGAACTGCATTTCTCCTTGACACACCAAGACCTGCTCACAGAACTGTATTTTTCATTTTTAATATCAAGAAGTCTGTTGTTATCATTCAAATAGCTTCATTGTTTCAATACTATCATGATTAGCACTTCCAGACAATTTCTGAGCTCAGGAAGACAGATGAGGCAGGTTTTCTTATGGATGTCACTTTCCCTTATATCTGTACTACCCCAAAGTCATCTACTCTCTCATGACTTCCTCTTTTACCCCTTTACACCACCTTTGCAAGCATCCCCGTGACTTTTCTGCCAGCCAACAGACAGCACAGGTACTTACCAGACTATTATTTTCATGATGCTTGACCTGCTGCCTTAAAGCATCCAGGGTATAAAACAGCTGCATTGTTTCTGGATTTCCCTTAGAGCAGGGGGAGGACAAACATGTGGCTTTTTGCTATTTTGTCACTGCTTTGGGTTTTCATGAAACACACGGTTTCAAGACTCCTGCCTTCATTCTAAACTAGCTGAATCTGAACAGCTGATTCAAAAGCTACTGGGGAGGGATTAACAGTTGAGCAATCAGACAGCTTTCACCTCTGCCCTCAAAAAGACAAGAAATACCAGAATCATTCAGTGGTTTACCAGTAAGAAAAGGTAGCAATCATGTAGCACCTCTCTAGCAGGGGAAACCGAAGAATCTCGTAGTTATTCATAATGAGGTCAGAATTTTGTCAGGCTAACGTGAATATGTTCAGAATTATCTGTGTTTCAAAGATCAGAGATCACCTATTCCTGTCATTTTCCCAATATTTAATAGTGCAGATTTCTAATAGCAGAGAACTAGGACAAAACTGTAGTTTAACACTGAGCAAACCCCTGTGTTAAACTATTCTCTTTTTGAGCCAGCTACACTTGTGAGCTTCAAATTCTGTTAGGACGACTCTGCTTGATTAGTAGGTAATCAAGAAGTGAAAGGGCATATCCAAACACAGTCTTATATTTTATTTCTCATCTCAGAAATGGATTTAAGTCTAAATATGTATTCTTGATTTACTTAACTGAGCCAGCTATGAAATTAATCACATATCTGATAACAAAAGTAGCACAAAAGTGGAAATGACGTGGTGGTTAAAGGAGGTTGATCTGGGATGCAGGAACAGCCAAATTCATCTGGACACCTTTGATTAATTTCTCTCATGTTCCTGAAGGTAAATCACAGGCACACCAAACATTTACCTACGTAAATTCTGTTCATCCAAAAAAGCTTGAGAGATAAACAGTGCCTGAACCAAGATACATGTCAAGTGCTGCTGTTCATCCAGCTTTTGGAATGTTTATGCCTCCCTAAAATGTGTAACATATTGTTTGCCTGACATATAGAGGTATTGAGAAGAAAAATAGACTCAGATTTTCTAGGTATGCAAAGTGCAATCATACCTTGGCAGGATCCTCAACAAGTAAGAACAAAACAAACTCCTCAGGGGTGGGTTTTTGGCTGCTTTTAGGGTACAAAAACCTTCTAACTGTGTTAACATCACTGGATCTGATCCAAATCCTGATGAAGAAAAAGGACATTTTTAAATGAAATTAAATAAATTTGACCATGATCAATCCTCAGTTAACTACGGATAGGCGCCTATCACACTCTGTTAATAGGGATATGCAGCAGGACCACATCAGAAATACCACATCCTAATGTTGTTTAATGGCTTCAGAACCAACTTAAATATTATTCTCTCACATATTAACCATCCTTAATGACAAGACAAATCTGTGCAAATATTTCAACCATACAAATTCAGCAAATTTAACTGACATTTGGTTAAAGATGTTTGAATTCCAAAGTTATTTAAATCTGATGGCAAATAAGGATGATATTTTAGAAACTAAAATGTCATAAAAATGTATGGAGACAATACATTTGATTATACTTCAGAAAAAATATTTGATCTTGGTTCTTAAGTTTTTTTACTTACATTCACTGACCCAAAAACTCCCAAGACAATAAAAGTAGCAAGGAGAAAAAAGAACAAGTTAGCTTGTATGGCAATAATACAATCCTTTGGTGGTCAGTTTGGTGGGCAAATAGTTAAAAACACGTATATTATTTTGCCAATATGGTAAAAATACTAGTACAAAAATATATAAGAAATTTTAAAATCCATATTTTTATTAATAAGAAATTTCAAAAACTCGTATTCAGTAAACAATTCCTATTACAATTTTTAGACACATCAGATTATTTAAACAATGTTTGGACCAGAGTATTTCTATTTTAAAAGATAAAGCAAATTTTTCAACCTTGGTTCTATTCCTTTGTGTATTTTTTTTTAACTGTACTGTATTTTTTTGAAGTAGACTCCAAAAGCTACAATAACTAAAACCATATGTAGAGTGGCAATGTCTTGTTTTTCATGTTATATTACTTCTCCAGCATGATTATAAGTTCAACCTGCCTGATGTGAGTCTTATTCTTTACTCAATCTTGGGCTAAGTCCCACTGGAAAAGTGGTATCTTGTGATAATTAAAAAAGGCAGAGATAGAAGAGACTCAAGGCTCCCTGCTAATGAGTAGGAGAGAAAGAAGTGTGCCTATCCAGAGTGGAGTATGTCTAAATTGAACTGCCAAGCAATAAACAACAATTCTGCTTTACAGAGAGAGATACTTCTAGATGTTCATAGATTATAAGTGAAGAATGAACAAAAGTACTGATAAGAGAAATTACAACAATAAAAATAATAATATACAATTTGGAATTTATGATATTTGACTACTTCTCCTACAACCTTCTACTGAACAAATGTAATTCAGACCTCTGGTACATTCACTAAATATTTTAAAATTACAGATGAATAATAAAGGTCCAGTAAGATGTTAATCTTATTTACTTTATGTCTTAGTTGATTAAAATAACACCATAATTCTCCTTCACTGAAAAGGAATGTTGTTGTGCTGTAGAGTGGGATCCAACAATAACAGCACTTAACTGATCAAAAAGATTAACAATTGTGCAGACAAAACATTTAGTTTTTCAAAGTTGTTTGGGGTACTCAAGGTTTTTAAGTTCCAGGAACTCTCATTTACACCACAGGTACTCCCAGAATCTTAATTCCATTCAAGTTAGAAAAAACACAGTGATGAAGAAAAATGTATTTGGAGACTGTCTACAATCCAAGTTCTCTAAAGACTGATATTACAGGATCAGGTAAAATATCCCTGTTTGCAATATTATTGAATAGACACCATCTCATCAGCAGGTCTCAACACATTGCACCAAGGAGGAAAAATGTTTAGATGGAGGAAATCATGGATGAAAAAACAAATAGAATGACTATAATTAACTAGTATATTCATATGGCAGAGGTAATAGTAGTAAATATTGTTTTAAAATTCACATTCTTGCAAAGCATTACATTTTAATTGCCAAGATTAAATTGCTGCTGCTTGTCAGAATTACCATAAGGACTGGTGGAACTTTAGACATAGCTATATTTATTAGATGACTGCAAAATATCCTTCAAGTACTTGAGAACCTGGGAAAAAAAGAGCATTTTTACCTTGCTTCACACAAATACAGACAGACTTATTGGTGACTGAAAGAAGGTCTCTCAGTCTTTGCATCATCTGCACATTGGTGATGTTTATTCCAGGCCATTGGCAATACTGGAATACTGTCAGGACACCCCTGACTAAGAGCATGAGACCTGTGACTGCCTGGGGATTCTCATTTAGCCATTCTTCATCCATACAGTTTGTACTGAGACAATTTTGTACTCTTCCAGCTGCTTAATTAAAATTCTTTGCTCTCCCAAGTCCCCTTTTGCCATAAAAGAGCCTCCCTTACTTCAACTGCTCCCTCAGACCTATCAACCCAAACTGTAATCTCATCAAAAAGGTGTCATATCAGCTTTACAGTGTCTGTCTTTCACAAGTCTAACAGTTATCATTACTCTTATTTCACTCTATAATTGAGTCCTATATCAGCCATGCCATTATTTTGCCTAAGATGCATGTCAGTCTGACAGGCCTATAATTACCATTGTACCCTCTTTCACCCCTTCAAAATATTGGCTCAACAATAGATTTCCTCTCATCTTCTGGATTTTTCCAGTGCTAGTTTTATGGAAAAGCAAAGGCAGTGATCCTCTGGGACAGTTTTTCTGTAACATTTGGATGTGCTCTAAAGAACTGCTGATTTTAAGAGGTCCAAGGTTAGGTCCATTTTCATCCTCCTCAATTGTTGAAACAAGGTATTTCAGCTTTAGCATCTTCGTATGGCTATCACCCTGTTCCCTTTCCACAAAAAACCAAGAGGAACATTTTGGATCAGCACCAAAATTTTATGCATTTACCTATAGCCAGCTCCCCTTGGGGAGGGCAGCAAGTCAGACAATAAGAGAGCAATAGATGAGAAGCCTGCTTGGGGAGTAAAAAGGGTTTCAAGAAAAGAATATCAGTCTTCTGAAAAAGCAAAGTTGTTTGCTTCCCAGGGTGAAGACTACTAAGGAACCCTAGGGATTTGAAGTGACACACAGTTTGGCAGATTAAGGAGAAAAGGATCAAGGTACAAATGAAAACTTGTTCAAAATGAAACCTTGAAAATCACAAGTCTTTACTTAAGTAATTCGTCCCCCCTCATTTCCAATTATTTATCACCTTACAATTCTCCTGTTACTGCTGACCCCTCCCTACTTCTTCCTAATCAACAAATTCTCTGGCAGCACTTTCCTGTGCCTCCTAAATCCACCCAGACAACACTTGAGCTGAGAAACCTGGTATCTTCCCAGTAAAAAGCTGGACAGGTTAACCCAGAATTCAGAAAAGTAGTTTATTAGCCAAGTAACGTAAGTATTTGTTGACTGCCTCTGTTTTTCCTGTATTTTTACATACATTTCTGCCTTTTACACATAGTAACAAGCCAGCATCAGCATTACAACTTTCTGTCACTTTAAAAAACTTATCAAAGTCCTTAATTAAATGGCCATTTCTTTGTGTATCCTTCTGCTTCCTTCACAAATGTCTTCAATTCCTAACTTCTCATTTACATTCATTTATTCTTTGTGATCAACTTTCTTTTTTTCCCATTTCTTTCATTATATATCACAGCTGCTTTCTCTTTCCCTGTAAGCCAGGCAAGTTTTCAGCTGCCGAAAAATTTTCATTAAAAAATGCCAATGAACTGACCCTGAAATATTTCACTCAAGACATCTCTAGTTTGACAAAATTTTGTCAAAACCAGGAGAGGATTCAGGGATTAAACTCAGATGGGATTCCTTGGGACTGCCACAGGGCCATGCACTTGCTCTCTGTTCCTAGCCCTGGGGAAGATCCAACAATAAAACCAAAAAAAATAGCAAAAGCAAATCCCACACACACAAGAAACAAACAAAATTTGAACCATACCAAATTCTCAGTGCTTAAAAACAAAGGAATATATTTATCAAATACTTTTTAAACAGAGACACCTAAATAGGGACTGCAAAAATACAAAAATCACAGAACAAATCATCTAGGGCTTGTCTACATTACCAGAGCTTTCTTTGTTATCCACAGCTCACTCAATTCCAACATTCTATATTGTTTAATTTGTTCAACTAACTCATCAGCTGTCTCAGGAAGTGATGGTTGTCTCTCAGGCTGAGAGTGACTGACAGGTGCTGTGCAGGCACACGTGTAATGAATGTCACAGATTACACAGAAGCCTCCTCAGAGAATGCCACTGGGAGAGACAGCCTGTCTTCTGGCAGTTTGTAAATAGCAATCCACCGGGAGCTGCACTGGTTTGAGTTACAAGCCACTTTACTCCTGCCTGCTCTCTCTGGGAGACAGGAGAATAAACAAGTGCTTTTCATCATGGCACTTCCCATCCAGTGGAAGACAGCGTCTGTTCAGAGCAGATCCTTTCAAGGGACAAGCTGTATTTTGCTTTACCAACACCTCAGTCGTGTAGTTAAGACTGCAGTTGTAGCCAAATAGTCTTCACAGACCTAGATTTCCCATTTCTACCATGTGCCTATTCTCTCCTCTTTTAAACACAGCACACATGCCATGCACAAATGGTGGATGGGATTCTGAAGGTGAAGTCCTTTAGAGATTTATTAACACAAACATGAGTTTTACTGCCTTTTTTACTGAGTTGTGCCTGGACACAAGAGCAGACAGTTCAACGAGAGTGCTCTCACACATGAAAACATGCTGATGCGGGCAGCATGTTTTCAAGATAAACTTTTCCTATTCAGAATAATAATAATTTTACTTTTTTTCTTTTGTTTTGTTTCTCTTACTGCCTCTTTCTATCACGAGAGGAGCAGAGCAAGGATGCTCAGCAATACTTGCAGTTTTATCCAATGAAACATAGATGCTAGGAAAGCTTTGGAATGCATACACAGTCCCTGTATTTTGTCCTGGATGTCCCTAGGACAGATGGCAGGCATGACAGAATTCTATTCTACAAAGATGTACCCAGGAAACAGCACTGCTCACACACTTTCAGAAAAATTCCTGCATGCTGAGGTTGTGTGAGAGGCCAAAGCCAGCAGGTGGCACTCGGTAACACGTGCCAGAGCCTGGATGAGAGCAGGATTTTCTGCACTACGCAGCCACTATTTCTCAGCAGTACCTTGCCTATATAACCAGACAGACACAAACAAACATGGAAAATAAATTTGTTATGCAGAGAGTCTGATTTTTGACCCAATATCAGAGAAACTATGAACTCTTAGTCCCAAGGGAAATAACTGTGTCAATGGCATCTCTAAAGTCACACTCACACAACCCAACCAGGAAAATTCATGTACTCTTGTTCCATTTTCTTCTTCTCTTTATGCCAGTGCGATTTACCACCACAAAGAGCATTTCCAAGCTTGATTACATTTCTTCAGTCTCAAGAGAGGGAAGGAATTTTATCAGTCTTCTGTAGCAGGTATGGGATTGGAATCCTTCTTTCACCGCCTTCAGTGTTCAGCAGTGAAATATCTGAACACCTGCAGGCGATTCTACCTATTTACTGAAGATGTTGATTCCTTTTCCAACATTTTTTGCTGCTTCCCCCTGCCTCTTCCTTCAACACATAGCCATTTGCTCAAATTAGCAGGTGTCCAAGCCCAAAAGTAAAGCTTGCTTGAAAGTTTGTCTGTGTTGGCAGAAATTTACCACTGCTTATTAATGATTAAACCAAGATTGCTTCAGTTTGCAATAAGGCATCGCCAGCCTCGTGTGTCATTAAATAACAAGTCAGTGCTGCCTGTCATTCCTAGAAACACACCAAATCTAAGGCTGCCACTTTAAGCTCAGCTCTCATTATTTATTCTCTTTCTTCTACACAGCCTGTTATCAAAATAGAGTTCCTTTCATATTTCACTCTTTTTCTTAATTTTAAAACTTGACATTTACAGGTTGGTGATTTTTTCTCCCGTTATTAAACTTTCTGCAGGGAAAAGAAGCAAACCTAAAAAAATTTGCAAGTTTGGATCTTATTGCTAAAATTTGTCCCTACACTTTTATGATTTCTTTCTAAGGCTGTGTTCTGTATTATAGAGGATCCTATATGTGGGTCCTTAAGAACAAAGCCCATATTTAATACTATTTCTGGAAGACTGGCTATATGACTGATTCAAACAGACTCTCTAAAGTGGCAATACAGACAAGCCAATCAGAAAATAAAGTAATAAAAAAATCCTTAAATCTCTTTTATCCTTTTGTTTTTCTCCTTTAAATATGACCCTCATTGTTAGTCCAATACCAGGGCATAATTAGCCCACAAAAGACCCAAAATAACCTTATTCCTTCCACCAACAAGAAGAAAACTCTTCATTCAGATTTATACAGTAAATAGTTTGTGAAATAAAGCCGTAAGTTCATAAGTACTTCAAGACATACTATTGTATGCAGTGCTTCATGACCTTTGATATTTCCAGCCACAATGTTGTTAAATGCGTCTCCTGATAAGAAGAGGAAATGCTCCATGCTCAGGTTTAATTTTTTAAGAGCTACAAGCCTGTATTTTCTTCCCTCTAAATGACCAGATTGGATATTTCAGAGGTGTTTCTTTTTTTCCTTCCAAAAAGAAGGATAAATAAAGCAAGTGTGGTTTAATTCACTCTGTCCTCTTATTTTTATTAAAACAATTACAGTGTGTACTGATTCAGAGACGCCTAGGGGATTCTTTTCTTCTTTTTAGTTTTGTCTTTTTTTTTTGTGATTAATTCCACTCCAGCACTCAAATGAATAAGCAAATAAATATAATTCTAGTTAAGGAATTTGTTAGCTCACCTTGCGAAGTGCCGACTGTTTTTGGCTGAGCCAGACCTTAATTTTACAGTCCTGATTAAATTAGTCTCAACAGTGAAGAGATTTTCTTCATCATTGAGACAGAGATCTGACACAACAGTTGGATTTCAAAGGCAATACTCAGAAATTGTCAGCTTGCATGGAATTGTCATGTACTTCAGACTTCATGTTTTGCAAGTTTCATCTTAAAAATATTACTGTCCCAATTACTCTGCTGCTCTTGTCTCACATAAAAATTTAGTTTCGTTAAAGGTGAAACAAATAAGCTTTTGAAATATTTATTTTTATTGTAAAAGAGAACAAAGCCACCTTTGTACTTCCTCTTTCTCATACTTCCAAGGTGACATATTCTTTCATGGAGATATTATTTCTGCTACCATTAGATTACATACTTTGCTTATAGCTATGAATTAAATATTAAGTAAAAGTGAACTGCATTTTAAACATTAATTAGAAATTACATACCTACTGTACAGTGGATGGCAGGAAGGACTACACGTTGATCTGACTATTTTAATTAATTCCAGCTGACTTAATTACACAACTTGCCTTCTTTTCTTCTTTTTTTTTTTCTTTTGCAAGTAGATAGTGAATCTTCAAAAATTCTACCTGTCTCCTAAGATTGAAAATAAATTACATTATTATATACATTAGAGAGTACAGAATGGCACATTATTAGTGATTTATAGAGAACATATTATAGCTAGTTAGGAATTTTTCCATTGGTCATTTCTATGCAAAAAAAACAAAACAAACAAAAAAACAAATCCAATCCTCAGGATAAATTTTATTGTCCTTTTCTGGGTTCCTGCATATAAAGACAATTCAAATTCCAAAAATCCTTATATATTTGATACCTTTTAAAATGCAAACACATAGAATTATTAATATACCTATCTACAGTAAACATACTTGCACGTGAAAATAAAGCTATTTGCATCCATCCATCCTTGTTCCTGATTGTCTGGAATACAAAAGACTGGAAGGAATTCATCCTGCTCCTAACTGTCCTACAGAGTTAAGTGTCCAGGATCCATCCGTGTGTCCACAAAAAAAAAACCTTTGGACAGATTAAGTAAGGCACATGAATGTTTTCAGACTTTGCTAAGCAGCAAGTTTTCACTATAGTCAATGACAGTAGCTGGAAGTCTGGCTTCATCATTTTTAAAATAACAGTCTTGATTAGAGAAATAGAAAACCAACACAATCACAATATTAGCATGGTAAATTTTATTAGAAGGTTGGGTGAGATCTGAAATGAGGGAGAATTTTTTTTTTTCCCTCAGCTGGAAAAAGTTACAAGTGTTTATAAAACTCTAAATGGTAAGCATTTCTTAAATGCATAGAAGGTGGAAGGCAATTTGTCTTTCCTAAGTTGTGGACTTTTTTTTCAACAGAAAGTTTTATAAGCCTTAGACAGAGTCAGTAAATGACATGGGTGTCAGAATATATTTGCACAGGATGTAGCTGTATATAACATGCTGACATTTGGAAAAATATTGTTTCTTTTAATCAGTTTTTTATCAAAGGAGTAGAGTCCTTCATTCTAAGATGAGTGACTATAATTAGATGGTTCCCCAACCAAATCCTCCTACTCTCCCAGCTTTTGATACAACGGTAAGTTATCTACTCGTAGAAGAAGCCCTGCACCAAGCTAATGAGATGCACAATAAATGCATCATTAATTTATGCTAGATACTATTCTGTTCCTTTCATATCTATTGTTGTTATCCTCCCACAGCACTCAAGCTAATTCTAATTGATGGTTTCCCTCAGCAAATTAAAAAACAATATACTCCAGACTATAGTGATGAAAAATATAGAGAGTAAAACAACATGTTCTAAGAGAACACCACACTTTGTTATCTTTATGGTGCAGAATGAAAGACAAATTAGCTAAAGAATGCTGTGGAAGTCTTTTTATTGCTTTTATGATAATAAGAAGATACTCTTTATTTGTTTTGATTGGATGGTACAAATTCATTGTCCTGTTACAAATTATTGATATGGTTGAAAGTCAGCACTGCCTGATTTAATACTTACAGGTGTTTCCTTCTGATAGTTTACATTTACAATTTAAATTGCATTTGGAACGCTTAAATGACTAATCCTCAACTAGTAGGCACACTCCTCTATGGAAAATATAAATCCAGTGTCAAACACCTTTTCATTTTTTTTTTT
>VZTB01018173.1:209691-251898 GCA_013397245.1 Thryothorus ludovicianus
GCTGTATACTCAGATTAACCTTGTTAATAATCGAGCAGATTCCACGTATATGAAAAGAGCTCACTGAAGAACCAGCTCTTGATTTGTCATTTACAAACTGTTCAGAATCAAAGCTTCTTTTGACTCTTCATAAGAGCACCACTAGTAACTGATTAACATACTCAGAATAACCTTAATTTGCTATGTGCTGGATGCTCCAAGAGTTCAAATGGATGCCTGAGGGGCTGTGGAGTAATGACAGGAAAAATAGGATTTAACTCATCTCACCATAGTCATATATATCTAAACCAGTCAGTTATTTGTGTTTTGTAGTTACTTGAAAATTGAAAAGACGGTTTTGTAACAGAGCAAATACACTGCTGACTTGTCTTAAAAGAGTCAGTGCATTAAATATAAAAAAAAAATGCTGATTCACAAGACAAAAACAAAACAAAACTCCAAAAAAAAAACCAACTAAACAAAAAGACCCCCACAACCCAAACAAATAAAAAAACAACCAACAAACAAGTAAAAGAAACAGACAAATTAAAAAAAAAACCTTAAATCCCAAACTCTTTTGTCGAAGTATTGCTGAAAAGAAAAACAGGTGAAAAAGCAAAAAATCCAAATAAATAAACTCAAGAACTCTACTAACAATAAAGACGTGTGATGCTAATTCAGAAAGTTGTCCTTCCAGGGAGGTATTTATTAGTCCAAAACTTCATGAGAGTTCTTGAATGTTCCAAAACCTCTAGTGCTGAGGGAAAAAAGAATAATTCATAGTGCATAGTAAAAGAACAAAAATATAATTATCAGTCCAACTGCTGGAACCCTATAGAGTTCATCATCCAGTAGCCTATCAACAGTTCTACACAAAAGATTTTGAATAGCTTATTTTAACTTTCCAATGAAAATCAGAATTGTGTTGTGTACAAAGCAGTTTTTCTGCAATGAGCTGGGAGTGCAGACATCAAATATTTCCTAATTGCTTGGATTGTAATTTGTCTGACTGTCACTTTTAAAGGAATGATCAGAGTTTTTGCATTCCATTGGCAGGCAGAAACAGTTCACAAATGTCACGCACCAAAATGGAAATGTCAGACAAATTACCATCCAGGTTGCAAACTCTGCCTCTAAAGGATACTCAGCGTGATTTGCAGTTTCAGTGTTTCAGGTTTTCCATTGTTCATACTCCCGAGAAAAGCACTGTGGAGCTCATTTGTTCCAGATCCTGAAGAGCCAGAACTCCAGCATGAGGAACTCACAAAGGCCTGACCACCAAAGATGTTGCTCTTTTGTTCACAGAACAGCATCTTCCAGAGTTCAAAGAAAAATAACTGCTAGGCTGATGCCAAGTCAAACTTCACTGCAGAGATAGCTGACTCAAAGCGGCAAAATTTAAGTCCTGTTCCAAACTGGGATCATCCAGTCCATCCTCTGCAGCCAATTTCTCAGGAACTATACAGCAAGAGAAAAGATCACAGCACCTGCAAACAGCTTAAGAGATTGAAAGGAAGTCTATGGCTGTGTGTTTACAATAATAATGTTTAGGTAAAGGTTCTGTTACTAGTTTCTTTTTATTTTTTTATGTGTTTTGTTATTTTTTTAAACATCCCAACCCAATTTTTAGCACATTCTCTTGAAATTAAAATGATTACCAATATGGATAATTTTTACTAAAGAGACCTTTATGCATCTTCCACCATACACTAAAAATCTAAATGTTTATAGGAACTTAGGTGAAACCATACCAGTTGTCCTATTATTTAATTCTCTTTAACCTGCAGAAATGAGGCTTAGGTTAGGGACTCTGAGTTCTGCAAAAATATCATTACATAATATGCACATGTAGATACAGAGACTTGACAACCTGCACTGCCTCATTTTGCATATCACAAGTGGTTTAGCCACCAGTATCACCTGCATTCGGGGATGAGCAGATATATACACAAACAGAGTGCAAATTTCAAAATACTCCTGTGTAGGATCTTCTGTTCAAGTTAACAATGACAGTAATCTACTTTGAAATAAGGAGGCACATTTGTTCAAAATTCTAGGTTGGAGGCTTTTTTAGAGAGGGGACTCTAGGCAGGTCATTATCAATTAAATTAAATTAAAATCCCCACTTCTGACTTTAGGAGCATGCCCACAGGCAGAAATTGCAGGACTCAGTAGCTGCAGAGCAGGAGCTTAGTGGCTGCCAGCAGTGTCTATTTCATGTTCCCAAATGCATTTACGATTAGTATTTATGACTAAAGAATAAATAAAATAAAACCATTCTTTTCTTTCCTGGCATATAGAAATGTTATAGAAAAACCTATAGTAGAATATATTTCTTACCTGAATCTGGCCCAATTTTGTCTGTTCACCAGATCAAAAAAAGGCTATTTGTGCATTTAAACCTGGTACTGACCTTACCAAGCAATATTCACTAAATTAGGTTGCACACAGCCATACTGAGGGACAAAGAAAATTTGCTTGTACAAATGTTTTTTACAATTTTATACAATTGTTCTGATTTGCCCCTATTGTACTTGAAGTTGATATACTGGTAAAGATCTTTACTTTATAGCACAGTTTCTACCTCCTTTAAGTCGTGTGGTTAACGTTATCTGGTGATTTCTTTCTCAAATCACCTGAATCTGATACCTGCCTGTGTAGGCAGATACCTGATATTCCACCACAGTATCCAAATCCTTCAAACCAATGAGCAGCAGTTCTTTAGACTTACAAAACTCTGGGAGGCAAATAAATTTTTTACATTAGAGATGGAGAGCAAGGGCAGAGGCAAACAGAGGTGACCAACCCCATACCACAAAGGATATCTGTGCCTTGACTGAAAACTGATGCTGGATTTTTGACAATCAAGCCAAGTACCTCAGCCTCTAGACCATCCTTCCAAATGCAAAGGGAACTTCATATTAATTAAAAACTATTAGAGGTGGAAGACTTCCATATGCACTCATCACTGAGATTAGTAGGTTTAAAATATTGTGTGTCACTCTAATCTTCCAAGAAAAGGGGTTTATTACCTCATCCCATCCAGAGACATCTTTTCCACGACCATTTTAGTGACCTTTAACAAGTGGAGGATAGATGGGAAAAGAGTGTGCTAACATTAATTTTTTTTTTGAGGTTCTAGAAAAACATTGACCAAGGATCTGCTTTCATACATTCAATACTGATGTTCTGCTAAAAAGGTTTCTTCCCTTTCTTTTCTACTTTGGCACTTGCAGCAGTTAATAAGTTAGCACTTTTCAATTGCAATTAAGTTATGCCATGTAGTCTGAAGTAATTTAATTATTTCCAGCATAAGTTGAACAGTTATATTTAAATGTAGCTCTTAGAAAAAAAAAGGATATTTTCAGTTCAATTCTACTCAAGCAAAATCAAGCAGAAGCCTCTTGAATCTGAATAATAATCTGAAGGCATATGAACTACTAAATTACGTAAAAGTTCAAAATGAGTCTTGTAAAGTAAATACTAAGATGAATCTCAAAAATTCAGATCATGTCTATATTTCACTGATATAAAAGGAAATGTGCAGCATCAGAGCACCCCTGATTAAAAAGTATTTAAGATGGATGTTCTTAAAGAAAAAAAACTGAGAATGTCTCCTAAATATTCTCTCTTGAATTTATACATTGTGTGAAAGATATTCAAACATGACAATGATCAACAAATTTAAATTATAAATCAAACAATAAAGACCCAAGTCAAAGATATTTGACCATGAAAAAAATGTTTCATAACATGTCTTGACACTTCCTTTGTAGTTCCTTGATTATCCAGGTCCCAGCATATTAATTTAGAAGTGTCAATCAAAATATCAATCCCCAACCACAGTTTTAGTATTTGGGAGGTAGGTTCAGCTTATTAAAGAAGTTTACATGTATTTTTTAAGTCCTGATGTTTTTCTTTATGAGTTACTGCAGTCTAACAGCAATTACTATATGCATTTAAATGCTGTTCATGTTTTACAAAAATATTTACTACCTTAAAAAACAAGAACTCCAAGAAAATGTCAAATTACAGAAGGAATCCTACTTCACTGTTAGCTATGGAAAAAATTAGTTTTGCCCTCATTAAAATCTAGTTTTAATCTGTTTGTAAGACAGTATAACATAATTAAAAAGAAAACAAAAGCCATAGAGTAACCAAGAGGAACCTTACTTACAATAATTGACTTGAATTTCCATCCAGTCTCATTAACAGGTAACCTCAGCAGAACATATGAACATTTCATTTTGAAATATTTATTGCAATTTTTAAAGGTGGATCATTAAAGATCACTTCAGCTCTCCACATTCCTTTTCTAATGCTCACATTTTAATTGAGTTAGTCCATCAATGTCATACACTGTTTGGAGAACGGATGCACAGCTAGGACTGTTAGCACTGCATATGGAAAGGACTTTGATGTAATTAACAATCATATCCACACAGAAAAATCAAAGGCTATAATCATTCTCTTCTAATAAATTGGATTTGGGTTTTTTGTTTGAACAGAGTGGAGAATGATGTTCAGGTTTATTTCTTGTGGACATGAAATAGAGATAGGTTGCAGAATGTCACTAAGTTCAAAACACTTAAAAAATAAATTATTACTTCACTTTATTGGAAGTGAACCAGGAGCACTGGTCTGCAAACCAGTCCATGAAAATCTATTACTTCCTACTTCTGCAGTTTTTTCACCTTCTGGGATGAAAATTCAGTTTCAACAACACTAAAAATAACCAAGTCTGTAGCTCCCTTTTGAATGCACAAAACATTCCTTGTTGATTTTGCCTCGACATTAACTCACTGAAAAGGCTGAGTTAAGGTAATTACTCACATGAAGCAATATTCAAAGGAGAGCAAGATACTCTGAAAATGTGTTGGTACTGGCAAATGAATCTCATTCAGCGTCATGGGTTTCCATATATCTTAATTTGTTTTTCATTTTGAACACTCCACTGAGCATCTTTAAAATAATAGCTAAATATATTTGTTTTAAAAAAAATCATTCTGGCTAGTGCATGAAGCATAGAGTTGAGCTTGGACCATGAAATAGAGAGAAGATAATGCTCACTTAAATGCTCCCTAAATGCAGTTATACACCAGCACTGGCAGAACTGCTTTCCAATATCTCATTAAGGTACAGAACACAGCATTGAACTGGCACATGATGGGATTTATCCATTGCTTTTCTAGTACCTTCTAACTTGGTGTGTCAGAGGCAATAACAACATGTGAGAGAAGTAGAGGTAACTGTGGCTGTTCTCGCTTTAATCCAGAAATCTTGTATTTTAAGGTCCAACAACCAAGAGATGTTTGTTTCATACACACAAGTTATTTGCAGAAAGAAAAATGGAGCACATTGTTTCTGAAGTAGAAATATGCTAATCAGTACCAAAAGGGAGGACTCATGATGCTAAACAGAACAGGGGACCTGAGAAAAGAGTGAAAACCACTCATAAATGCTTTAGCAACAGCTGATAGGAGACTCTTAAGTATTGATTCTATCTTTTATTTTCCTAGGCTGTGTGAGCAAGTAAATAAACAGCAGGACAACATCAAAACCAAGACTATTCAAATAGAGATGAGAAAGATCAAAGTAATCATGAGTATGTTTTATCATTGTTTCCTGCTGGTAAACATTGTTAAGTGGAGATATAATAAGAATCCATGAAAGCAGAGTAAGAGTTATGCATTGTTGTCTTTGAAGACAATACAAAAAAAAAATAATTAGAGCAACAATACACCAGCTTAAGTTTAAAGACAAAAATCAGCGTGCTATTATTACACACAGAAATTGAATCCAACAATAAGCACCTCTAGAGTATTTTAGAATACTTCAGGTTGGGCCTTCTGTTTGTGACTTGTCCAGCTTTATCTGTGGTTTTTTTGCTTGCCTGTTGAAAGAAAAAGCTGTCACCACTAATAAACTAGGATGACTAGATACCTTTTGTTACATATAATAACATTTCCTCTAACATAAAAATATTCTTTGAATTGAGTAGTCCTATGAACAATTCTAAAATCTTGCTTAGGCAGTACCTTATTCAAGGCAGCTGCAATGGAGTAAAAAGCACCACCTAAAAATTGTAGCTATATGGCAAAGTAAAACAAGTAGCACCTTCTTGACTTTGAACACTGATTTAAGAACTTTGGGTGTTTTTTGGTGGCTTTTGGGGTTTTTTTTGTAGTTTGCTTTGTTTTTTTCTTTGGTGGGGGTCTGTTCTGTGTTGTTCTGTTTGTTTTCTTTTGGGATTTTTTTGTTTGTTTTGTTTTGGGATTTTTTTTTCCTTGCAACTATACAACAATGAGGTGAATCATTCTACCACTAAAGAAACAATGTGACTTAAAGCTGGCTTATCCATGGGCAACTACCATGGCCAATCACTGCTTCTTCTGGGCAGAGAATAGTCTGAAGCTCAGCAAAGACCTTCTGAACCTTCTCAGCTTGCTGAGCTGGATCCAGCAGTGCTATATAATTCGAAGTCTCAAGTGTAATTTCACATAATGGAGTTTTTAATTTCTTTACCCTTCACTCAAAAAAAGTAAAAAAATTCACATGAAATCATTGTGTTAAAGGCTAATATTGGAAAATAAAGCACTCCAAAATAAAGGAAATAAAATAAAGGTGCACTGTGCAACATATCTCAGATGCTCCAGCCACAGACACTGCAATTTCAATGTTGCTTTACACAACATGTGCATGCCATGTGTTCCTTTCCTTTTTGTTCTCCCTGCTCTGTGACTTCCAGCTAAAATGACCCACACTCTTTCATTAGAAAAATGCCAAGCACTGTGAATGTGTTGATTTTCTCTTTTTTAAAAGAAGATATTAAAAAAGGTGAACCTTCTCTCTGGTGACCTGATACTGACCCATTAAGGATGTTTCTGATCCAGTATAAGAACAAAAAAAAACATATAGTGAAAAAAATTCCCTGGCATCCAGTGATTTGCAGCTCAAAGGTTTATAAAACTGATGTGATGGATATTCAAGTCAGCAGCAACTGAGCTTTGAATTCAGGAAGTACTGTAATAATACTAAAATTGATGGAAAACTGGATTAAATTTGACACTCAAAATGAGTGAAAACTTTTGGCCTTAATTCTGCACTGAACTGGGATAAGAAAGGAGTAAAATCTTGAGATTGCTGTGAAGATAAATTCCTTAGATTTTTTGAAGTAATTCAATACTACATCTAACTCCTGTGGCAAAGGGGCACACAAGAAAATCAGTAATTTTGTACTCTGCAAGGTTTGGGTGGCAAGGTAAAAAAGACTGGAGATATGTAACCTATGATTCAGTACAAGCACATTTTGAGCACTTACCCCCATGGTGACCACTGTCCAGTTGTACATGATTGCATATATAAACTACATATATACCTGCACAGTGTAAAGGGCAGGGGTCCTGTGAAGGGGAAAAACAATGTCAAGTGCCAATTAAAACCTTTCCAGCTATAAATTCATTGAGGAGCTGAATCAAATGTTCATAGATTTCTCACATTCTGACATTTGAAAACACGTTTTTTAATTTTTCTTAATGTGTGTCTCTGGGGAGCAAAATGCATATAGCTACAGTTACACAAAGTACTAATTGGCAAAATTACTTTTCAATGTTCTTTGATACACAGAAAATGCTTTCCCTTTGGTTATGTTGTTTTTTAAAGATGCACATGGAATATACATGCACTTGAAATTTTGTTACATTATTTTAAATAAGCACAATAATTCATCTTGATTTGTATCTTTTAAGTTCTTTTTTCCCTGTTGCTAAAGTTGACTTTGTTAATGAGTCAGATGACATCAGAAAGAGAAAAAAAGATTATTGAGAGGATATTCTCTTCCTTCTCTTGTAGGTCATTTGGATATATAACTCAATTCTAACACTTTCAAAGGCATACTGAAGCCTCCAGACTACTTAAAAGTAGTAAGCATTTCAGCACTGCTGAGCCTTGACCTAGCCTGTCCCAACTATGGGACTCACTACGTGCAAGATCAGTATACAGACACTTGCCTTGGGGCCTCCAATCAGAAGCAGAGCAAACCATGCAAGTCACGGAATCTCTACAGGTTATCTGCACAAAATCCCAAGTGATGTGGAAATCCACCCTGGATTTTGGTACTGAGATGAATTCCAAGAGGAAGCATTGCTGTGAGCAGTGACAAGACAAAAGATAACTATCAAAATAATTTCATATAAAAGGATATTAAATCCTTTTTTTTTTACAGTCCTTCTGAAATTTCTATATTTGAACTCACTTGTATGTATGCACTTCCCCTTAAATCACTGCAGAGTTTTTTCACAGGTTTTACTTGACAAATTTACCTTCTTTGTAGTCTTGCTTCACCCCTCAGGAGTACATCAAAAGCTCATAAAAGCATATTGCAAACTTTTAAAACTATTATTTAGATTCTTTGTAAGGAAAGTCTGGGTTATAGGAAACCTGATGATTAGGAAGCCTTTAGGTGCATTCTGATTGTAGACTTGTTCCTGTAAAGACTGCGTTTCACTCCCAGGGAATGCAATAAGCCAGAAACATCAGAGTATACAAGAAAGCAGCATCTTGCCAACCAGCATCAACACAAAAAGAAAAATGAGAAGTAGCTTTCAATACAAAGGCAAGATAAGAAGTGTTGCCTGGGTCTTGCTCTCATTTTCATTCAGCTTTTGCTTTCAACATTAGTAAATATTTGCTTTTATTTCCATTCTGTGGTCAAGAAAAAACTCAGGTTGTTACTAAAATGTCACTAAGAAGCACATCTGAGGATATACATTTGAAACCCATCTATAAAGGTACAATTGCTTCAGTTGACCTTTCCATGTTAGTGTGAATACAGATATTCTAATGGCTAATGCAGGAAACTACAGCATGAGTCACTCAATACTTCCACTTGTTCCAGCCTTCCACTGTACATTTGTTTACAAGAATCAAAATGTCAATTTAAAAAAAAAAATTAAAAAAGGCACTCAAACCTTTAATATAATAAAACCCATGAGATTTTTCATTTGCATTCATCTGAAGAGTAAGAATTAACTGAAACTCTTCAGTAAACTGCTTGTTTGGGCCAAAAAAGACCTTAGACAATGAGTACATCTGCACTCCTAGCAGATATCTACACCAAAGAATGCAGAACAACCTACAGACAGCAGCAACCTCAACTATAAAGGAGCTAGCCCAGGCTTCCACGTCTCAGTAGCCCACATCAATCCTGCTGGAATGTGGTTTTCCCTGTCCTGATACACACCCAATGAATAAATGGTGCACCTTGTTAAGGAAAGTGGTGTTCAGTGTACCAAGGGCACAAATTTTTCTCTGTTTATGATTTGCCACAAATATGTTTCAACCAAGACATCACCTCTCCATTAGCTACCCTATTTGATGGCGAAGCTAACCCTGATTAAACCACGTGCACAAAGCAGGACAGTTACTGAGAAATAAATACAAGGCCTCTACTAACCATAAAATGCTTCTTGTTTGACTTAGAAATACTTGCTTAGGAGCACACACATTTCAAAGGCAGTGACACTGAAACATTATCGATCCATCAGCACACTTCTGTCTTTGGCTGTGGGCATGTTCTGGTTTGCTTGTGCGGAAGCATTTTCTGTGTAAATGAATTGCTGTTTCTTCATCTGTCAAAAGTATGAAGCACACAAAACATCTAGAAACCCTCCAATAATAGCATATTAGCTCATAAACCTGACCTTTTTTAGAAGCTACTCAGGAAAGCATTACAGTGGGTGTTGAGCAACTTAAATTGTGACTTTCTGGACAGAAAAATAGAGATTTGTCACCTTTATAACATGTAGGTAACAAAAAAGCTTTCAGTCCCAAAATGTGCCTTAAATGATTTAAATCCATATAAATATTATAATAACAAACTAAAGCTCAAACACTTGGGGAACAGATTTTATAGTTTGTGTAGATGGAGAGGGATAATGTGCAAGGTGAGAAAAAGAAGTTGCAAGACAATGGCCACCTTCAAATTCTCAGAGTTTTAAAGCTGGTCTTGACCCAACTCGGGCATCTTCTTTATACTATAATGTGTTACCTCCTATTGCTAAGAATATCTGGAAAGCAGCAGGAAAACCAATAACAGACAACAAGACAATGGGCAGATCAATATTTCACAAGAGAATGATCTGATGGAATAGCCAGTACTCAAGTGAGATTTTTGGGTTTTTTTCCTGCATCGAAGGAGTAGAGAAATCGCTGGGTCAAGCATGAAATTCAGCACCAGCTGTTGCACTCACACTTTGGAGATCAGAAAAAGGTTCTTCGGTTTTGTCCGTAGATCACACAATTATTACAGTAAAATAACATAAGAGTCTGATCCTGCTTTAAAATAACTCAGCAGCAATCTCATTGTTTTCCCATATGGAGCAACCAATCAAAATTTCAAATATTATTTCTCTCCATTTATGCACCTCCAGAACAGTGTTCACCAAGAAAGAGTTCCCATATTCTTCCTGAATACTTCAGTGAATCACATAAGATTTTTTCCATAGTCTTAGTCTTATATTTTCAAAATCCTGCTATAATATTTTTCTCCCTGCATCTGTCCTGGGTACACGCAACTGGGAGACACACAAGAAATTTAATCTTTAATATGTACTATTCATTCTGTGGTGCTGAGTACAGCAGCAGAGCATCGATTCTGGCAGACAATTATCATATATTTAGTGCTGGTTGGTAGCCAGTACTTCACAGGAAGATGCAAAACACTGCTCAGTGATACAACTGCGTCAATCTCAGAATGGTAGGTGAACAGCTTCAGAAAAGAAGCACTTGAAAACTTGTCTGAGAGGCAAGACAACCTTCCGTTCCCCAGAAGTGAAATTACAGACTGAAAAATGCACCAGATTATTCTTCCCTGTGTATAAGGTATGATCATTTTGGTTTTAGTCACTACAACTTGAAATATAAAAAATTAATCTTCTTGGTAAAGAGCAAGAGTGAGAAACGTTCCAAAATTAAGGAAAACCAGACTGCTGTCTAAAACTGTTTGCAGCATCTGTGGACCTGCCCAAGCTCAGTGTCCAGCAGATCCTCATGGAGCTGAAGATGGGGCACCCCCAGTTTCCTTCAAACCCAAAAGGGGATTGTGCAGTGCAAGGTTAAAACCATGCCAGAGCTCATGCTTTATAAGCCATGCTATCTCTCTTAATTGATGTTCAAACACAAGTGGCACCAAATACCAGATCTTATTAACTGTTATATTGTTGTTTGTAGAAAAGTTTTGTTAAGAGTATTTCAAAGGTTCTCTTGAATTGAAATTATTTTCACCCTCTGAGACTAGAACAAAGATTCATGTTACTAAGAAGACTGTCTCTGAGCAATTTCCTAGATAGCAAAATAGCAGCAGCAGCAATCTCTAAATCCATTGTTAATAAGGTTCTTTTCTCTAATAATATTTGTGGCACACGCTACAAACATGAATATATTTTTACAAAGGCACTTGCTTGGATGACCTACATAGCTCGTTCATGTCCTTGCTGCTTACCAATCTTTGATATATCTAAAAGAGATGTCAGTAAACATTTACACCACACCTTTGTATCAAGTATCTTGTTTTAATGATAAATGCTAGTTTATTTAAGTAAAGAAATAAAGTAACTGGTATTTCAGTACATGAGTTTCTCAATACTGAATTAAATTTCTGCTGCTATCTCCTTATAAAAGCAAACTGCAAGATCCTAAAATGGGCAGACCACAAAAAGATCTCAAATATTCCTTAGGCAAATGTATAAGTATGTAAAGGGGATCAAAGCTGAATATATAAATCCAGGATGTGAAAGAGGACAAAATACTCTCAAAGTGTCTAAAATCACTGACAGAAAATCTATCTGCCTAATGTTAGACTACCAACTAAAAGATAAGGAAAGCATAGAAGGGGGAAAATAATCCCTTCATACTGTAGGGGAGAAAAAAATTAAGCCAAAATTCCCCTGAACAAAACCCCCCATATACAATGATCATAATATGCCCAAGCTTATTTATGCATGCCTCGATCTATGTATGTGTGTATATATAAGAGGAGGTATGAACCAAGAACAAACAGGTAGAGATAAAACATCCTAGAATCATAAAATATTCTGAGTTAGAAGGGTCCAATCAGGATCATGGAGTCTAACTCCTGGCCCTGCACAGGGCATCCCGAGAATCCCACCATGTGCCTGAGAGCATTGCCCTAATGCTTCCTAGATTAAAGACACTGCTGCAACCACTTCCCTGGGGAGCCTGTTCCAGCGCCCAACAATCCTCTGGTGGAAAATCTATCCTAGTATCAAACCTTCCTTGACTTAGCTTCATCTGTATCCTTGAGTCCTCTACTTGGTTATGAGAGGGAAAGGACCACTGTCTGCTTTTCCACTTCCCTGTGAGAGGATGTTGAAGACGGCAATGAGGTCTCCCCATAGTCTCCTCCAGGCTGAATAGACCAAGTGACCTCAGCTCCTCCTCATATGGCTTTCCCTCCAGACCCTTCACCATCCTCATGGCCCTCTTTTGGATGGTCTCTAGTAGCTTAATAACTTTTATATGTTATGGTGCCCTAAATTTCACATGGGATTCAAGGTGGGGTCACACCAGTGCAGAGCAGAGTGGGACAATGCCTTCCCTGCCTGTCTGTGATGCTGTGCCTGGTGCCCCCAGGACAGGGCTGGCCCTCCCAGCTCCAGGGCACTGCTGACTCACATTCAACCTACAATCAACCAGGGCCCCCAGGGCCCTTTGCACAGCTCTGCTCTCCAGCCTCTCCTTCCCCAGTCTGTCTGCACATCCAGGGCTGCCCCACCCCAGGTGCAGAATCCTGCGTTTGTCCTTATTGACCTCCATATGGTTGGTGATTGCCCACCTCTCTGGTTTGCTGAGGTCTCTGCAGGACCTCTTTGCCCTCAAGGGAGTCAACAGTGCCTCCCTATTTATTGTCTTCAGCAAACTGACTTGGTATCCCTTGCAGTTCTGTGCCCAGGTCACTCAGGAAGACGTTGAAGAGCACAGGGTGAGGATGGAGCCCTGCAGAACCTGGACACCAGCTGATGTCCCCCATTCCCTACAATCCTTTGTGCCAGACCCATGAGCCACTTGCTCACCCATCGTGTAACACGATTGTCCAGCTGTGTGCTGGACATCTTGTCCAGAGGGATCCTGTGAGAGACAGCAGCCAAAGCTTTGCTCAAGTCCAGTATATATTTACAGCAGAATAATGGCATACAGTCATGCTTTGTATCTATGGAGATAAAAATAGGTTTTCAGGTACTAAAATACATTTTTTTAGACTAAATCCCATAACTGATAAAACCATCAAGCATTCATGCACAGAAGTCCTTCTTTGGGTAATTTAAGATTGTATAAATTTCCAAGTGCGTGCACTGGTCTAATTAAAGGTATTAATAATGTTTACATACCTGTTTTGCTTGTGTCCTTAGAAGATGCTATAGCAAAATCTCATTGCATCTCACTAAATATCTATCGCTTTTATTTAATATAATCATTAGGATTTGAAGAAAGCTGTGATAGTTGAACAATGAGCTCAATCATCACTCAATTTCTAAATGAAATTCAACAAGAAAAACCTTTTAAATACCTCAAAACCACTAAAAATCATCTCTTTGTCCATCAGGATATACTTAAAGGTTTTGGGAAGTCTTTCAAAAGCTGACAAATCTGTCCACAATTAAAATTGTATTTTAAAAGTCAGTGAAAGCAGTTGTCCTACAAACTAAGGAAAGATATAAAAATTGAATCCATGTTTATCATGGCAAAAATCATTTAGGCAATTTCATAAAGAAAAGCACTGAAAAGTAATTCCAGTAAAAGTGAAAGCAGAATAATAGAACAGACAAGCTATGATACAAGAGGAAATAGAAATTTTAAAATGTTTACTGAAATTAATTTGAAATAACTGCTAAGTAAAAGTGCATTTTAGACTATTAAGATGTTTAATCATCAGCCGAAAAAATTAAATGCTAGATAACAAAATTTCAGCAAAATATTGCAAGTTCAAGGTAAAACGAAGTGGCTCAGTTGCCTGTGTGAATTTTGATGGAAAATATTTTGCATAAATTTTGTTACATAAAACCAGTTTAGGCACCAACCCTGTAAAAAGACACTTTAAATTTTGTAAGCTTTGAGTGGTTGACTTTCAACTCTGGAGCATTTTGGTGCCATCAAACCACTCCATGTTGCACAAACGCCTGACATTAAGCATGTTTTGTTGTCTGACATAGTCTTAAAATAATTGGGATTTAATTAAAAGTTAAAAAATACATTTAGAGAATAAAGTTTTATGCTACCTGGAGAATTAAAATATTTCAAATGCTGAGTATTATTTTGGTTGTTTTGTCTACTGGATTACTGTTGGACTGATACACCTCCTGGATTACTGTTAGATTGATAGGGCATTGTTAAAAGAGAGTTTTCATGACAGTGAAAGACATTTCAGAGACACTTGTTAGTGAAACATATATTAAGAGGCGCATCTGTTGCTGGTGGGTTTTGGATTGTTGCAGCAAAGAGAGGAAGAGTGAAGAGATAAAAAGAAGAAATGCTGCTGATTCCTCAGTTGTACAGATAAAAAATGGGAGAAGAACTGAGCAGACAGTTTAAAAGAGGAAAGAGCCATGCCAGGAAGATAAAAACACATAAATGTTTGTATTTTAAAGAGAGTGGATTGTACAAAATATGGTTGGCAAGAGGTTACTATACAGGTTGGAACTAGAGTACAGCCAAAGCTGAGCCAGTGGATGAGGAATAGAAAGCTGTGATGCAGAAAGAGCTGGGCAGAAGTTGGCACTAGCAGAACTGGAGACAAAGCAAAGCTCTCAGCTGAGGTGTCTGGTACTATTGTAAAGGATCTTTTTTTTTTTTTTCCTTAAGTTTTTCTTTCTTACTTGTCAGTGAGCTACTCAAATTCAAGAGTAATGACAGGCCAAAAATGTTGTGTGCAATATATCCATAAAACTGTAAGTAAACCTGATGCAGCAAACTGTTTTTAATACTCACTAGAATGAAACTCTATTTAGCCCCCCAAGATAAGACTAATAATGGCAAATTAATTTATGCTCCCTCTAAACTAGTAGGCAGAGACATGCACCCAGTATAGTCATGATAATGTCTGGCTTACTTGTCTCCAGTGCAATAAATTTATATGAGGTATTCTCTATGCAAATTGAAAAGAGACATCTGATCCAAAAGAAAGTGATGCTGTACGAAACAATTTGCAGGGCTGTGTCAGGCTATACTGAGCAATGCTTCTCTAAATTAGTGTGACGTGAAATCCACCTAAGCCAAAAGCACTCTCTTTTTGACCTACACCACAAGATACAACATTATGTAAGTAACAGGATGGGTAAAGAGTGCAGTAATTGTCCACACTTATTTTGTATTAAAATTACACTAAGCAGTAAGATTAGAATAGTGCAGTCCTTAAGGGTTTTATTTTTTTTACATGCAGAAATGAATCATTATCAATAAAGTAACAACAAATGAGTTTTAGAAAACTCTAAGGCTGAGACTTGTAGATCATGCAAAGTCTCAGCTGCTTCACTGAGTTTTAGCTGGTTACCACAAATAGAATAAAAGTATTGCAGGCAGAAGCATTTCTGTCAATTCTACTTTCAATGCAACCCAAAAATTGTACAAGAGGGATGCCCATCATCTTTCTGTCTATGTTTAATATGTTAGGCAAGCTTCCTGGATTTTCAAAATTTAAAAAAAAATTAATTGTGGTTTCAGTCCTGCAGAGATACTCTTGGTACAGTAATGGCCAAGAGGAAAGTTTTAAAAAGAAAGTCTCTGTACCATTCTATACCCTGAAGTTATTTAGATGAGACTGAAGGACACCAATAGGTACCAGCTGGCTACAGTCCCTAGAGCAATATATCAAATAAGCACAGCCCAAACGTTCTGTCATGCCCCTCTTCACACCTCCTGCCTGAGGGGTGAGGATAGGGAGCTGCTCACCATCTGAGAGGTCACCTTTGCTGTATTTCCTTGTATTCTAGGCATGATCCACACATTTATTAAACTCCTGCTGCATTGTCTGAGTGCTTTTCCCTCCTAGATTAAATTTGAATTACAATAAATGATAAAAAATGTAGCCCAATAAGGTTCAATGCTTGCGAGTGCACAGAGATCAGATATGTCTACATGAACAAGGAGCAAAATGGAGAACCTAATTTTACATTTATAAAACTCTCCCAACGATAAACAAACAACACAAAAGCCAGATTACACATGCATTGTGAAGTTCATTGGCTGAGTGATATCTTATTCATAAAATACCTTTTACACTCCCATGGATCTCCCAGTTATACCTCCACCTACCATTAGGAGTACAGCCACATGATCCAAACTAGAAGAATCAGGCTGTAACTTTCCGGAACTGCAAATCTGAGCAAGAGCACACGGAGCTTCCAGTCATAAAGTGAAGGCCAGCATTCAAAGAAAGTGAGAAGCAGCTATGAATTCACAGATTGAGAAGTCTCTCCAGTCAGAGCTGCACAACTAAAGTCACTTCAGAGAGGCAATCCAGATTCCCTTGCTGTCCCACTTTTAAGTCTAAGCTTATCAGCAGTTCAGATGTGGAGAAGGGGTATCGGTTATACTTAGACTGCAAGGTAAAATTGTTTGAGTTATCACAAAACACTATACTTGATTTAGAATCTCTTGGATTCCAGCAAGAACTGAAAAAAACCTGGATTTTTTTAATGTCAAATATGCCAACTGTTGCCTGCAATAATAAAAACATGTACTCCTTATATTTATGAGTTGGTTGTAAGCCCACTGGCATACTGTCTGTCTTGTGTCTTCTGTGTTCTCAAACTGAAAAATCAAACTCAGGACTGAAGGCATTACAGTTTAATGTCACTAAAAGTAACTAAATAAATGTAATCCCAAATTATTCCTATGCTACTGCTGCACTTATCATTATATGAATGCATTTCAGTAAGGTCAGAATATTAAAATCACATAGTATTGAAAATATGAGCAGCATTTCAGATGTACAAATGGTTGTAGAGAGTCAGCCCAGAGCTCCTCAGACCCAGGAACTTCACCAATGACAGAGTCAAAAGGAATACAACAAAAATAAAGAAAATAGATATTCTGTTTCCCCCAGTACTTGAACACCTTCACAAATGTGAGGCAGATTCCTCAAATGAAAGGTTTCAATGGATGCTGTAATGCTGAAAGGATTTATCTTCCCATCAGCTTTTTCTCATTGAATCAGCACAGTTTTACCATACAACAATGTCTATGGCAACTTATTTCAAAGCTCATTGTTATCTCACAACTTTACATTGTCCATAAATATCATATTATTATAGTGTCCCCTGGACGGATAGCTGGACTCAAAGGGGTTTTAATCAAGCACAAGGTTAATCTAAGAGGCCTTTCAGCTTAGAGGCATGACAGCAGTCCCAGCTCAATCAGGTGCCTGTTCTGTCAGTTTTGTGCTCAAGAATTTCACTAGCACAAAACTGAAATTTGTTTATTTATATGGATAGTACCAGAACAGCTTGTACCTTTGGACTTACATCCTGCAAAATACACACAGAAAAAAACTCCTTTCTCAAATCAAATGTAACACTGGTCATTTAATTAGTAAGTTATCTTTATATATATTTTTTAGCCCAAAGTAAATTGGCATCTGCAGTTTGCAGCTGCAATACTGTAACATCCTAGAGCACTAGAAGTCAGAAACTGAGAGGGTCATTAGCTTGCCATAAATTAAAAGGTTTGCCTTTGCCCTNAGAGCAAACAGTGAAAAAGGTTTTCATCAAATCCCTGTGTTTGACCCATTTTTCATCTCTAAAGGTCCCTTAGGCTGTCATATAAAATATAAAAGGCTTTAATAAAAGATTGCAGCCTTTAGCTATAAGCTGAATGATAACAAAATGTACATGGTTTTTAATGTAAAGGTATTAATATACACTTTGATTTTTTTTTTAAATCGCAGATTTTAAGATAGTAGAACATGAAAAGTGAAAATAAGTTCATGGTCTGTGCTACTATTATCATACATACCCAATATTAAAGGGATCACAGTGTTCCTGCTCTGTATTAAAAATAAATATCATCAATACAAGCTGTAGCAAATTAAAGCCATTTAGAAAAATAGAAATTTTAAATTTAATACTTGTTGGAATGAGAACCCCCACTAAGTGCATGGTACACAAGCAGGCCTTGTGAGGCAGTGGCTCAGAAAATCTAAAAAATATTTATATGAGACTGATCCTATTCTTTTTTTTTTTTTAACCTGGGAAAATGCCAGAAGAAAAGATGCAGCAGAGGTGGTATTCAAAAGTCACCAGCATTTTACATTTAATAGCAGAAGTCCAGTTATAGCCAAGTAAATTACTATAGCTCTGTGTTAGGGTTTAACATATTCAGGTCTAACTTCCATTAGGCTGTCAAGCATACCTTTAAAGTGTTTTGCAGTTGCATGGCACTAATATTGTACCAAGTTGTTTACAAGTACTGAGGAAATTCATATTCATATCGCTGGAATTCTGGATTTCAGTTGGTGTCATGTACAATTTAGCTGAAGGAAGTGTGTGCGGTTTGGCTGGATGGGATGTGGGTGTGCAATCCTCTTTTTTTCCACCACTGGTGATAAGCATGTGCCTCGTTATCCTGACAAGCAGCCTGCTCTGCTGCTTCTTTTCAGGACACTCGACCCCTTACAGATTGTTTTGTTTGCATTTAGCATTTCTTGAAAGCAGACATTTTCTAAAAAGAAAAATTCACCTTGCTCTCCTTTGAAAACCAACAAAAGTGCAATTACAGCTTTAAAATTAAGAATTGCAGGTATTAAATTTGCCCTGAGAAAATGTGGAAATGGTGGTTTGTGCTGGCACCTAAGGCATTACCTCAGTCACACAAATGCAGCACCCTTACAATGGCTAATATTAAGTAGTTACCATTACACATCAGCAGTTCAATATTCTTGTTAAAAAACCTTGGCTCTTTCAGAGCTTTGCACATCTGACTTCGTCATAGTGCTTGGCCCAAAATGAATGATTGAAATTGAAATATATATATATATATAGATGAGAAATCAGAAATGCTACAGATACACTGCGAGCCTAGAACTGTCAGTTCAGAATTTGAATTTTTTACTTATTCGATGCAAGATGAAAGCAGTATCTTTCATTCTGTCTCCATAACATCATAAGCAACACTAAATCCCTGAAGACAGTGACAGCACAGGGCATCATCCTTGATAAATCAACAGATTGGTTACAGTTCTTACACAGGGAACATTTCAGCTCAAGTGAATTTATCAAAATAACTGTATTTGTAATCTGAAAAAGATCTAGAGGGGTTTTTTAATGTGTTTTTATGCTTTTAATAATCTTGAGGCCTAGGAAAAATAAACTGACATAATCCCATTGATGAAATTATCAACATAACATACATTTTTACCTCAAGTTCACAAGTAATTATATCTCACACTGACATTCGAATATGTCCTACGAGACTTTTTTGTGAGCCTAAATTTCCAGAAAACAAAGTATTTTACTGTCATACCCAAATTAACCTGTAGTTATCCAGCAATAAAAAAACAAAATTGTTTCAGAAGTCTCAGCTATTCTTTGGTATTTTCTACATTAAATTTTCACAATTAGTTGTTATTTTATACAGTATTTTCCCATCTCCCACTGTGTTTGAAAATGTTTTAGACAGTTGCTGATCTCAAACACATGACAGGAGCTAAAAATCAGAGCATAGTATAAAAGAAGTAGGAGTAACACCCTCATTCAGATATTCTCATTGGAAGGAAATTTCATTGTCAAAACTGGACTGTCTGATAAAATGTGGGCATACCAGCAACTGCCCTGTGTGATTAACTCCATAGATGGTGATTTTTGCTACTTTCAGGGAAGAAAAACCAGCAACAATAATAACAACAACAGAAGATTTTCATTAACATAATTTGAACAAAACTTTGCCTGTATACCAAAAAGAATCTCCCACGGTGAACTTTATATTGATGCTTCTTTGAGAATGGCTAAGTATAACTTTAAACTCAACATGAGTAAATATAAGCATGTATTTTCCACCTTACTGCTCTAATTTATTTTTCAGTCTCTGTAAGTGCCATTAACATCTTACCTGTAATTCAAACCATAGACTCAGGTATTGCCTTCAATGCAGATCTTTCCTGAGCTCTCAAAATGCTAAGATATTCTTATCTCACTTAATCTTCCTACGCAAATTTTCTAAAGTGAAGACTTTCTTTTGAGCCTGAACAGATGAACTTGGCAACTGGTTGGTCTGGTTTCCAGCACACTTCTGTCTTCTCGGCAGCCTTGACCTCCTCCATCTTGCACCACAGAAATCCACACAAAATGCTGCACAAAAATCAGCTTTCCTCCTAAATCCCACATACCCTGTAACTCTATTTTCCTTCAGTGGGTTTATTTTCTTTCTGAATTAAATGAAAAATTATCTTTCTGTATCACTGGTTCCCTAAAGAGTCATCCTCTTATTTGCCCACCCAGTTTTCCATCTGTTGAATTTTCAAAGATCTTCTTCTAGTCTCCTTCTGAGGCCAACTTTTGTTGTTAGAAACCCTTGCAAATTTTAACAAAATACCTCAATATCTTCATCTTCTCCAGAATTTTACCAGAATGATGTTGGAACATAAAATTTATAAAACTTTGATTCCATTCAAGGAGCAGATAGGATGCAAATATAATTATCTGTTGCAAATGGTCCTTCTCTTTCATTGTATGGCCTGAATTTTTTGTTCTAGGTAACAGTAATCCTAACAAATTTTGCGTTCTTGCTTTATGAAAGACTTTTTTTGCATGTTTAATCTTAATGTAAAATCCACAGTGGACATGTGGACAGAATACATATGCTAGAACAAAAATCATCAAGCTGTGAACTTTAGTTCTCTGTTCTCCACTGTAGAAATTATAATTCCCATTATAATTTCACCCTTGAAATGCCATTTTAAAGCCCAAAAGTCACACCTGCCCATTTTTCTGAACTCTCCTCTTTTCCCTCAACATATTTTTCATTTGAAATCAAATAAATCCCAGCCATTTTCAGCTGAAAACATCTAGAAACAATTCTTAGATGATTCAAAATGGGCAACACATCACAAGTATTTCTGACAACTTTCAGTAAGCCACTGACATTGGTTATCATCCAAACCTCTTTCAGAGATATTTCTAGTACATTTCCATGAGACCTTTGGTGAGGTTACTGCAAAATGTTTAAATGACTAATACACTGAAATCCTGGGCTTTTTCTCCTCAGTAGCTGGCGTTTATCTTCTCCATTATTCACAGGCTCTACTTTTCAACAGTTTTCATTCTGCACATCAAAAAACAGTTTAATATTTTTTCTACCATTGATTTCATAATGATTGATAGACTTTAAAGAATTCTGGAGAAAATTCTTACCTCATTTGGAAAACCACCAAAAATCCCATTTCCTTCCTCCATAGGAGAACTTATTGTGACACCAAATCTTTTCAAAAACACAGAATATATTTACTTTCAACAGCCTTATACTTTCTTTGTAGTCAATCTTACTTTTGCTTGCTCTTTCCTTGTTACTGCAATGTTACCACTATTTACCATTATTCATCTTCTTCAGCTCCTTATGGACTGCTTCTCAGAAAACCATAAAATGTCAGAGTATTGCAATTTCTCATGTACTTTGGAAATATTTAAATATGCAAATGAATTTATTGTATTCAATGTCGAAATATCTGTATCAAAAAGCTTATTCCTTCATTTCTAAAAGTCTAATGAGATTCAGCTTGGTATTTAGCACCATAATAGTCATTGCTGAAATTGTACTTTTCAGTGGAAAGTTCAAACTGAGAAACTATCCCAAGTAAAAATGTTGATGTTCAGATAATTAACATTTTAGCAGGTTTTTTTCAAAATGCTCTGTGTCTCCTTTCTGCAGACTTCCCTAAGAGCTATATATAGCTTAAGGGAAAAGGTAATTAGGCAGGATTTAAGAGGTCCCACTGGCTACTTCAAGCTCTATCTTCACTTCAAAAGGAAACCAAAGCCATTTACACTGTATTGTTCAGTTTTGTAGCAAGATTTCCTAATATTTAACAGAGGTGCTGGAAATCCAAAGCAGCTTTAAACAACCGGGGAACAATGTAAAGCCAGAAGTGAAAATATTTAAAAGAAAAGCAAAGAGGATTTCAAATCCATTTTACACAGCTGCATTGGCTGTGACATTTTATTAAGCTGCAAGGCAAGGGATTTTTTTCTTCCTTTCTGAAATATTTACCATAAGCTAAATAGAATTGTTACAGTGTCTCAAGCCACTGCTGTTGGAAAACTGAGCATTAGCATTCTCACATGAGAACATTACTTGGTTGATACACAAAGCTAAAGGCTGAGAAAAATCAGATCCAACTGGGAGCCAGATGTGCAGAAGGAATTGAAAATGGGAGAAAAACTGGAGAGAGGAAGTAACAGGCTTTGTGCAGTAATGGACGGAAAGCCGCAGAGAATTTGCCATTTTTGAAGAGGTTCCAACCTTTGATGATGTACTAAGCAGAAAACACCTACATTTGAACTTTTTCAGGAGAAACAACAATTTTATGAGAGTTTTCATTTTGAGAGAATGACGACCTTGGATGAGGAAAGTAATGTGTAAAATAATGGCCGGGAGGGTTTTTTATTTCTGAAACCATTAATGTAAGGTATGATCATTTAAGTTGCATAATTCACAAGTGTTGTATTACTGGATTTGCTAGGAAAGCAGAAACATAAATCCCTTCTCCTCCCAGTTAGCCTGTCCCTGGAAATATCTCTCCCAAAACCACACATCAACCACCAAGCCTCTAAAAGACGTCATTCTCCTAATTAAACCCTTCTGTGTTCAATCTTTGTTAAATTTGCAGTCATGTTCAACAAGTATGCATGACAACAAAATAAAGGCCTGGACCTCTAAACCAGGTGTTTACTTCAGTGGATGAGTTACAAGAATAAAGCAACCATGACAGTGCCCAGTTTTATTTCCTCCATATAAGCAGGGCAGCTACATGGAGTACAGGAGAGAAGAGACTGAGGGTAAAACACACAGGAGCAAGAGGCAAATCCCACCTGCCTGATTCCTGCAAACTTCTGCAGAAGCCAACAAACCACCTTGGTGAATCAGACATCACCCCCTCGCTTTTTCTCTTGATGTTTAGAGCAGTCATTGCATTCCACGTGTGCGCCATATAGTTAGGCCCTGGAATAAAGATATTGACCTTTAAAAGCTCGTTCCTAGTTAAAGTTACCCCTCTGAAAGCACACAAATAGTTCTTGCACCTTTAGCCATTCATGGCTATTAACTGCTACCTGAAAATGCACTGCAACAGAGTCTACAATTAAATGTTCTTTAAAGTTCTATTCCCTTTAAACAAGTAAGAATTTGTGCACAATATTTATTGCATTCTTTCAAATCCTCTGGAAATATTTTCAACTCCTAATTATACTTACTTGGAGAGAATAAACCCCTATGATGTTGATAGGAAATTTTTACATTAATTATTGCATTGAAAGTCAAAGGTTTTATCATAGTATGTCACAACTCTAAGAAGCTATTACATGGGGTCTAAGAAACTGAAATATAAGCTGTGTCATGACTTACTAGTAACACTAATTTTCCTATTATATATTCCATTTCTAGAAATTAATTTGTGCTGGAATTTAATCAAGCATAAGTTTCTGTGTTCTCTCCTTATAATAACATGTGCTGATTCCTCTGATATTTTCATGATCATCACAGAACCTTCAGTTTCTTCCTAAAGGCTGAACAGAGCTCTGATCTTTCTTTTTTCTTTTTCTTTTTCTTTTTTTTTTTTTGTAATGAAACTTTTTCTTTCAGAGAGATGTTGTGAGGCTGAAATATGGGGATGATCAACAGGAATTTTCTTTTCCAACCAGTTATGATTTCGATGAAACTGATGGATTTAACATCTTTTGTAAAAAGTTGCATCAGCAGGAAAGGGACATCATCATCATCATTATCAGATATTCAGTATACCAGGCTTCAGAATTCAGAATATATTTAAAAATCAAAGCTAAATTAATAAAATGAAAGAAGGATATCTTTGAAAAAGGAGTATCAAGGCATTGATTTAAGGCTGGGAAGAAACAAACAATATCAGAAAATGTTTAAATGGGAAGGTCTTTCCCTTCTGAAACCTAATAACTGGGGCCAGGGAAGAGCTTAGTGAGTATCCCTAGGATATTATACCCACCCAAAGAACAATAACTCATTTTCATTTTCAGCATGACCAGCACTGAAAAGCTCTCATGTGACCCATTGTCACTGAGAACATCATTGATTTGTTTGTTTGTTTGTTGGTTTGGTTTTTTAATATTGACATAGTAATGATAAGGATATACACTGGTTATGAGAGGGTGGAATAATTACCTAATTAAGTCAGCACTGCAGGAAATTAGGCAAATACATGAAATATGCATGGGCAATGGATCAGTTTGTTTTCCTGGCTTCTACTCTACTGTCTCTATCTGCAGCTTGCATGCTAAAGGGGAGGAGAGAGGCAGGAGGAGAGAAAGGAGTGGGAAAGCAAGAGAAAGGAAGGTTGGTGTGCTGCATCTGCTTTGCAACATAAAATAAAAGATTAAATAAATAATGAAAACCAACTTCAGTTTTGACTTGTTAGTGTTGCATGAAGGGTATATTCCTTATATATTTCTGATATTTAAAACTAATGTTTTTTCATGTATAAACAATTCTACACTTTTGTATTTTATAAAAGTGCAGAGGATCCAATGCAGCTTTATAAAAAAAGTAAGACTTAGTAAAGACTTAGTAAGACTTACTTACCTTAGTAAAACTGAGGTACACCAGTGCCATATTTAACCCATTCACTGGATTCTATACACTTAAGAATCCTGAAGTTACTCCATGCCTGTTTATCAAATTTTGAAATAGAAGCCTGAGCTGCAGGGGATTTTTTTTTTCCCCTTGCTTTTTCTGTCTGCATTCTGTGACCCTGCTACCCTGGTAACTTTCTGACTACTCTAGATAGTTCTCTACTTTTCATAACACTCTCTGGAGTCTGGGAAGCATGTAATTCAGTCTCACTGGGCTTATTCAGTGAAGGAAGGGACAAACAAATTGCTGAATACCTACTTTTAACATGTTGGAGAAGTTTTTTCAGTATAACTTCCTTTATTGAACGCTTTTGTTTAGCCAAAAAATGCAGAAGAAATGAAAATACAAAATTAGCTGCAAAAGAAGGATTATGAGTACCCTATGCTGAAGTCCCATTAACAAGCCAAAATGATGGAAAAGTCATCACAGAAACTCCTGGATAGGAAAGGGTGAGGACTGAGGTGCCAAGAGTGATCTCTTTGTATACAAAGACATTTATTTTGCATGCAATATATTGCCCTTAACAGGAATTTATTAAATGTCCCAGTTAATAAGAACAATACTAACACCAGCATTCAAGAGAATGTCCATGAGAAATTCTGCACTCCTTTTCATATCTAATGCACAGGTGATGTACATAGAAATCTTCATATAATTACGCTCAGCAATACCACAGAACATGAAAAAGTTGAGCTTATCTCAAAGTAAACAAGATATTTACTTTGAATGAAGAAAAGAAAATATCTTTACAGCAGGTTTCTAGCAGACTTTTACCTCTGTACTACATCTTGGTTTCATTTTCTGCTTTTGTAAATTATAAAATGAGCTAAAATTAAAACCATTCTGTCAGCAAAAACATTCTGTCAACTAAAACCATGATTCATTTAACTCAGATTCTAATTTTATCAAAGTGGGTTCAGTAAATCAACAAGATGGGAGTGATCTTTTTGGTAGCCCTCACCTTGGTCTCTGAGCCCATCCAGAGTGGGAATATTTACAAATATTTGTCTTGTATTTTCAACACACTCACCCAGCCAAGAACAACTCCAGACAGTGAAGAACAGTGCTAACAGAGGCCTTTTTCAGTGATGGATCTTTCCTTTAAGAATATTGACACTGCAAGGACCACAGAAGCACATCACAACAGCAGGCTTCAAAGTCCTCTAGCATCTTTTTCACAGGCTCTGCCTCAAGCTTTCAACCAACTTCTGTTCCCCTTTTGTGCCACAATCCCTTGGCTGCAATTCAAGTGAGGGACATCACAATCATGGGAAAAGTCTCTGTGTTCCATGTGCTGCTGGTTTCCCCGTGGATGGGCTTGTTTTACACCGGGTGTGCAGGCAGTGAGGCTCCCATTGAACTTCTCCCCTTGTTATTTGAGCTTATGCATGAAGCCACCATAAAGAAATAATGTTAGCCTTGTGTTTTCCCTCTCTCTGTTAATTATCAAGTGTCTGACTGATTGTTCATGAATGATGACTGATGGGGAGAATATTCAGCAGGTGTCAATGGGCTGGGTGATGTGAGTGACACAGAGGAAAGAAATGGCCCAGGATTTCATCAAAGCATGATTGCTGATGCTGCCTGTAAATGGTTTTTCTCATGGTGGAGTGTGCATGAATCTGTATTATAAACTGAAAATGGGAATTTCTGTAATGCAGCATTACTAAAAAGAGCATTACTAAAGAGGGTTGATTATTTCTGATTTTCCTTCTTGAAAATTTTTGTTTATTTGAACTTTCAAGTGACGCAGAAGGTATAGTCAAGTGAAAAAAAACTTCAAGTGGAATAATCAAATTAAGTACTATGAACTCAATTCAGCATCAGGAAAGAAATCTTGCAATGTAATCCAAAATCTATCTCAACAACTTCATATAATTATGAAGAGAAATGCATTCACATGAAAGATTTTAATAGTTTTTGAATTTAACTGAACAAGTAGTAATCTTAACAGAAAAATTACTTCTGAGATGTGGGAAATGCAGACAAGCTTTATTTAAAATAAAAAATCCAAATTTGAAACTGATTTCTTACCAACTAAACCACAGAACCACCTTCTTGATGTCTTCTGCTTTGGTGAACTCTATGTTATCATGCTTTTTTTTAAATGTTCATAAGCATCCTATATTTAGCTACCTCTTCTTGGAAGCAGATCCTGAAGGGGATAAGCTGGTGTTTCTGCCTACAGGGAAACTTGCTTTCACTTCAGTACAAGAAATCAGGATATCTAAAAATTTAGAAATCTAGAAAATACAGAAAATTTAGAAAATACAGAATTTTTCTGTAAAGTTTGGGTACTCTGTAAATTCATGTAATCCATTGCATGCATGGGATGCACACAAGTGGAGGGACTATCCTAGTTAATAGATGTATTTGTGCACACAAACCTGCAGACTATGGATAAGAAATAGATGCCCTGAAGATTTTTTTCACTTTAGTTCCATTTGTGTATTCTATAAAACTTATATTTTCTTNACATATCAAAGGCATTTAGCAGGTAAATACAAGGATATGCATATTATATCAAATTATTAAAGAATTTAGAAAATCAAGATAATTTTCTGCTAAAATGTGCATTCATTTTGAAATATTATTTATAATCTTTATTTATTTGTTTGCACATATCTCTGCCTGTAAAGCAAGACAAGTTTGGATGCAACCATGTCTTAAAAATTATCAAATAAGCAAATTCTGAATCTCTTGTCATAATTTTATTCCTTTAATTGTTTCTGAAATGTGTAAAATCCTACTTTGGAACCTCTTGAAATTTCCACCAGTTTTCTGTTCAAAGGTTGATACGATAAATTAATTCCACAACCAAAGTTTGAATCCTGTTAACCTAACACTAGCAAAAAGAGNGTAAAAAAAAAAACCTCATTCCAACAGAAAATCCAGAGAGACATTTGAGAATGTTTATGAAAACATCTTAATAAATGAGTAAATGTGCAAGAGGAGACATCTTTATATTCAATTAATGCTTAAAATTTGTTCCAGAAGGCAGTTAAAATTTTAGTGTTCTTTCAAAACCACAGTTTAAAAGTGGAAAAATTAATATANGAATCTCTTGTCATAATTTTATTCCTTTAATTGTTTCTGAAATGTCTAAAATCCTACTTTGGAACCTCTTGAAATTTCCACCAGTTTTCTGTTCAAATGTTGATACGATAAATTAATTCCACACCCAAAGTTTGAATCCTGTTAACCTAACACTAGGAAAAAGAGTTTCCCAAAATAAGTATAACCCAAAATCTGTTGCATTTACAAAGGTACAGTAATTGTTTATAGTTCGGAATGTAGTTATTTTTAGGTTTCAGAAATGTAAATTTCAACTTACAGAAGCATGAAGCACCATATTCTGGTCACATCAAGAACTGTTTAGAAAAGTGTTATTAAATTAGCTCTTGTGTTTTAAAAGCACTCACTTATAGTAGCCATAAAATCCAAATTTCCTTTCAAGTTTCAATAGAATTTCCACTTCTAAATCCAGTAAGAGCTTTTGTAAAATTCCATCCTCTTCTCTCTATCATATTGGCAACTCTTTTGTGAAAACCTCTCGCTGAAATGGATTCTTTTTGCACTTGAGTCAAAACAATGAACTCCTTAAGGACAAGGAGTCTGTACTAGATTCTGAACTCTTCTGTGGGAACAAAACTATTTTAGCATAACAGAATTACTGAAAGCTTTTACTTTAAATAGGAACAGCAAGCTAGACATCTGTCCTTTACTAGACTTCAATATGTTCAAGCTGAAAATCTATTTCAGTGACTCCAAGAAAACTGATACTCAAGAGAGCTTTTTACAGGGAAAGGCAAAGGCAAAGGCAAAGGCAAGGCAAAGGCAAAGGCAAAGGCAAAGGCAAAGGCAAAGGCAAAGGCAAAGGCAGAGGCAAAGGCAAAGGGAGTTGTCCTCATAGCTGCAAGAATAAGAAATGGGACAGATGAATAAGAGATTTTTTGAGCAAGTTTAAGGTTCTAAAGAAGTAATTTCCCTCCTCTCTCACTCAACCAAACAATTATATAGAAACAAGTATTCTTACTGCTTTCAGGCGTTTTTGGGTACAGCTTCAATACTTGTAACAAAATTTAACAATGAATGCTAAAGAAATAGGGAAACTAGAGGAAAAAACAAGGCATATCAATGATCTTGGCAATAAAGTTTCTGAGGTTCAGAATTAAGAAACATGGGAATATACAGTAGGAGCACAGTTTTCTGTGCTGCATCCCCAATAGTGCAGAGCATGCTGTCCTGGATTACATTTTTCCCCAAGGAGAAATTTTACAACCTCTTGCTAAAGTGGCAGTCAGAAATCATGATTTCCTGACAGCAATTTGTGACCACCACAAATCAAGCTTTCTGAAGACAGTAGTTCTAGTTGCTACGTATCCTATGAAGAATGGCAGTTTTAAAGAGGAAAGCATTGGGAACTACCAAATTTAAATATTATGATATAGACCACAGATTCTTATTGTTCCTGTCTGAACAGGTAGGGTTTTTTGCATGTACTCCAAAGAAAAAGGCTCTGCAATGGACATGCATAGCTGAAAAACATAAATACACACAGATATATCTGGCATGCATATATTTGTTGTCTCCATTACACCAGCAGGCTGTTACTTCCCTAACTTATCAGATTGTATCACAATTGTTTCCCAGCTTCATTCACACAAAATTTTAAAATTTCAGGTATTACATCTCATGTATGCTGTTAGTATTGTTGCACATTTCTAAGAGGCTGATTACAAAGATAGAGCATCTCTATAACCAACCTTTGACAAATATCTTTCTGGGTAAGGATATTCCAAGTACTAGTTTCCATCCTTTTTCTTTCCTTTTTTTTTTCTTTTTATTTTTGGCAAAACATCAGTTATATTCCAGTTTGGAGACTTAAATCTTTGGGGAATTTATCTTCATGACAGCAGTTTCTAATAAACAATGCAGTCTCATGGTTCTTACTAATGAAAAAAGACATTTTTATGGAATGAGAAATGACAAATGGGAAGGGGAAAAATGTTTCTGTTTCTGAGCTCTAAGGCTAGAGCACTTAAAACATTTAGTAGCATTTATTGAAAAATGTTTATGTTTATTCTTTTGAAAAACAGATATATTTTTTGTAAAGAAAAATTAAAATATTTGATTATTATTACTGCAGACAATCCATTTACTGAACATTTCTGCCAACCACACACACAATCCAAAATTCAATGCACCATTCAGCAAGCCAGCAGTATACTGCCTTTTGAAGGACCTGTTAGGGACCACAATAAACAGGAGTCAAGAGGAAAGGTGTTACTACAGGAGACAATTTGCACAGGCTGAAAGAACAAAGCAGAGTTTTGGTAGAAAGCTTTGAGGTACAGTCAGATGAAAGAAACAAAACCATTTTGTTCAATGGCAGAGATAGATGGAGAGTAAATTATGAGTGAACTGGACTACCTAAGAGTCTTAAAACTGTCTGAATTAACTGGCTAAATGAAGGATCATTTCCAATATTATTGGTATAGTCACAATATGCCTAAATACACATAAACCATGTTTATTTTCTGGAATCATTCTTCAAAACCAGTTTTTTAAAACTATGTGAGTCCAAAGTAATGCTTTCCAGTCTCAGATTCTTGAGGGTTTTGTTCTGTTTTGTTCTTGAAATAAAGTCTATAAATAACATTTATTGCTTTTAGGTAACTAGAAGATTTGTTAGATCAATAAGAAAAGTGAAAAATTGATTAGCAATGCAGTATTATCAACTTCAGGCCATCATCATTACCACTTCTGATTACCTGCGTAAGTCTGACATTAGATGTGGCCATTGGACCATCTATCTGGTCTGCCTAGGGTTTAAGATTTACATTAATCAAGGACCAGGCTAGACTTCAGAACACAGTCCACCAAAATCATCTCTAGGGATCTTTCTCTCTAGCCCCTACCATTACTGCTTGCTTCATGTCTCCAAGTATGAGAAGCTTAGGCCTAATTAATTTTATCCCATCTAATGTAACTGCCTGTGTTCTCATTACCTGCATAGGTATCTAATCCCACTTAAGCTCTTTACTTTTTTGGTATTTCATGGCAATAATTTCCATAAGCTAATTATATGTAGGGTAGAAAAAATGCTTTCTTTAAATCTCTGTCATGTCTGTCTGCACAAGAACCCCGTAATCTCCCACCGTTCCATAACCAATTTTGTACCCCACAGAAATCTCTTGCTTGGAATTCAGACCCTCAGCAATTCATCAGATAAGCCTCAAGGTCTCTGGTCACTTCTTCTCATTAAATAAACTTGGATCTCAGTAAAGATCCATTTTCCTTTGTTAATTTAGTTCACCTGTAACATTTTCTTAGCGTTCAAAGCAACTGGTCCTGTGTTCCCCAAAGCAACCACACTTTTCATTTGCTGATTTTGGTTTGCATATGTGTGCCCTAAAGTGACCAATTTTCATGTGTCTAACATCAATTATAATTATATCTCTTTTTTTTCACTTGTTCTTGTCAGCACTCCAGACAGAAACAACTTTGTGACTTCACCTGTAATGTTTCTTCATGTAATGTTTCTCAGCTCCTTCTCCAGAAACTGTTCTTCCCCTACCAAGGTGGTTCATTTATCCCATAATTTCCTGTTCTTACTGCCTTTAGTTATCTTCATGTAATGATGTTTCAGACTAACTTTTCCAAACTTTTTGATAAGGTTTCATATTTGAGCAGTAGATTCTGTCTGAACTGTGAACCATGAAGAAGTTAAGCAAAGGAAATACAAAGCTTATACAATAGAGAGTTGCTATTGGTCTTTTTAAGAATCTGTTTAAAAAATTTTTATTATACTTCTTAAAAATTGACATAATATCTGATGGCAAGATGTTATTTTAAAAGAAAATATGTTCTGTTTCTTTTATTATCTAATTTTTCAGAATGACACATCAAGTTAGCAATTTTTAAATGACACTTGATTGAAATATAGACACATTTTAGTTAAATATTTTATGAATAAATGGGGCCTATATAAGTGGACCAAAAGCTATGACTATTATCACAGGTAAGTTTTCTTGATCTAGGCACACTTTGTGTTTTCATACACATGCCTGAAATGTTGATTTTTCTTTTCTTTTTTTCCCCTAGCTGAGAACTCTCTTTTGTCAATAAAGCCACTGTTAAAATTAAGAAAACACTGTAACAGAATTACCTTTTAATTGTAAAAATGTTATTGCCTTCAGGACACATGAGCTAATAAGAAACATATTTAATAAATAAAGCGTAGAGCATAATTTACTTTGAGTAATTAAACAGAATCCTGATGGGCCACGATGTTCTGTATTACCAACAGGTAACTCTTCTGGGAGACACAGTAAAGTATTTTGCATCAACAAAGCTGCACCCCATAATCAAATAATGGATTAAGTGAGTGTTGTGGTTTCACTCTAGCCACTGTGAAGAAAATTAATGTTACCTCAGCCAAAGCAGCACAGTAAAACATATAATGTATAAAACAGAGTAAAACTCTATGTGGAAAGCATAATACAGATGTTCTTTGTTGAAATGTGTGGGCTTTAATGTGACCTTGTCTGACCTCTTAATAAAATGTAATTCTCCATCTGGGCACAATGGGTGAGAACCACGATCTGGCGGTGAGTGATGCCACATTCAGCTGGTGGCCAGCCACCAGCAGTGGGGCTCTCCAGGGCTCAGTACCAGGGCCAGCCGTGTTTAATGCCCTCATGGATGATCTGGGTGAGAGGGTAAAGTGCACACTCTAAGTTCATGACACAGGGCAGAGAGTTTTGATCTGCTGGAAGGTAGGAAGGCTCTGCAAGAGGGATCGGGACAGGCTGGCTGTAGGGGCTGAGGCCAACAATCAGAGGCTCAATAAGGCAGAGTACCAGGCTCTGCACTTGGGTCACAACAACTCTATGCAACAATACAGGCTGGGGCCAGAGTGGTTGGAAAGCAGGCCAGCAGAAGAGGACCTGGGGTTGACAGCTGAGCATGAGCCAGCTGTGCCCAGGTAGCCGAGAAGGCAGATGGCACCTGGCTTGGATAAAAAATAGAGTGGCCAGCTGGACCAGGACAGTGATTGTCCCTCTTAAAGCATGGCAGTCTGAGGCCACACACTTTTTTTTCCTTCAGTGGGTTCTATACTATGTAGCACTCATTTCAAAAATACATCATTAATTCAACTACTTCCAACCTTTCTTTAAAGCTGGAAATATAAAATGCTCTATCTCTCATGGTATCAGATTTTCAGGTTTGTCATTGTCATAGATGCACAGCCTCTGTCAGTCACTGATATATTTGCTGAGGAGAAACGTCCACCCTGTTCCAGGGCATTGATTTCTTTTTGAGAGGATTAGCCTCTCATGACAGAGATGAATCCTTGTAGCTGAAGAGAAAACAAAATACAGCAGCTTACAAAATGAGATTTTAGAGTAATTTGGTCCATCTAAGTAGCCAAAGTCATTGACAAATCAGGTCATTAAGCTTTTATGAAAGAAGCTTTCTTCACTGTATTATTACCTCCGAATTCACAGTTTATTGCCCTAGTTTACAGAAACTAAAGAAAAATTCTTCAGCAAATAGAGATGGGAAACACATGATGCAATCCCAAAAGCAGCCTTAACTCATTATTGCTCCCCAAAATTAACATAAATAGTGTGTGTCTTCCTTCTGGCCAGCTTGATGCTGAAGTTAAAGACAAATCTATTCTGATTATCCTTTTTATTTATTACCTCTTTATGTGGTCCAAAAAGAAACCTATTCTATATTAACATTGCAGAGGTTAGAATAATTAGATGGCAGCTACTAGGATTCTTTTTCTTCCATGTAACAAAAATAAAACACCTCAAAAATACTATTGGTATCTAGAAGACCACAGATACACACTTCTGCACAATTATTTTGAAGTTGAATTTAGTTTCGTTTCATCTAAGAAGTAAGGGCAAAGGTTAAAATATCATGAAGTGGACCATCTATTGAAGTCCAGAACACATATTCTGCAATTTTAGTTTTTCTGTGGAGGCCTGTTAACCTCTAAGGGCAATACCTTAGAGAACAGTACTACTAAAATAAGTGGTGCCCAAAGCAGGTTAGTTTTTATGAATCACTTCAAAGTTTTTGATGGACTGTACTGAATTGATCTCAAATAATTGATAATCTAATGTGCGTTTTAAGGGTTGTCAGTCATTTGATAAAAATATAAATACTGCTACAGCAACAGGCCAACAAGAACTACAGTCCAGTCTCTAAAATCCATCAATCAGTTTTAAACATAAAGTTAAAGCATGGCAGTCTGTAAAGGCTTAGTTTCAAAACAATAAACCATCTGCCTTATTAAACCATCAAAACTGCTCATCTTTTACTTCCTCTTGACTAAATCTGCTCTTCTCAAAACTGTTGAGCTGTAGCCAGGCCTAATTCTCCATCCTTTCAAGAGCTGTTCCTCCTCTGAATAACTAAGCCCCATCAGCGGCCTCTCTCACTCTCTAACCCATGCCTTGCAGCTGGAATACAACATTCCATTATTATTTTTATCCTTAGGAAGGTGAATGCCATAGGCAGAGACTAGCAAGGGAAAGTGGTGGCCATTCTAATCAGCCCACTTGCCTGTCCCTGACAGAAAATACATGTCTTCACAAGAACTGAGAAATACTATGAGTCATTCTTTGTCCTAACGTAGAGACTAGCAAGCCTCTCCCCTCGAGAAATCTTTCCAGCTAGGTCAATCAAAATAACTGCAAATATTCTCTTATGAAAACCCCAGCAAACAAACAAATATCTCATCTTATAGAATGCACTCTGGATTTTTGTTAACCAGAAACTGACCTGTTACATAATGAAGATTTTATTGCAGAATGAAGAAATGGATGAGACAAATATTTGATAGAAAGATTAAAAGTACATCAAAATACACTTAGAATTCAAAATACATTTCTTTTCCCTGGAATAGAATGAGCTGATTAATCTACAATATGTGGCCTAAAGTACGAATCACACAAGACCAGAGTGGTAAATCTTATCCAGAATAACAAATAGCTCAGAGGTTTTATATCAACATTATCAAAATAACAGAAAACATCAGAGTAGTTATGAGTGACACTAGGATAAAAGCACAATTATCAGAGACAGCCAGAAATGTTTAAGACAGAGTTAGTGAAGGAAAAAAAATATCTGCAGAGAGCCCTCAGATTTTGTGGAAGAAACCTAATTTCATAAAATTTCCAGAAAACTTTTTTTGCATGTTTGTGACAGATATTTGACTAATAGCTGCTTAAGAATTTCAAAAAACTGTGGGTCCTTTATCTCAGTGGACAACCTCTACCAATGCATAACTATTTTTACCTGCAGAAAGTTTAGATTTGCTTTTAGAAGTGTGCCTGCATACCCAAAATGAGCAAAGCATTTAATGGGATGACCTCCTCAGCCCTGAGGGATGACAGCAGCTTAATCTAAATGGTTTTATTTGTGTATGTAAATATGATGTTTTCAGTTCCTTCAATAACACTGGTGATGTAGGCTCAGTCTGTTGCTCTAAACTCTCTATTCTGAGGAATTATTGCTGGGTTATTGCCCTCTAAGCATAGCATTTATCAACAGGATGTAATTCAAAAGGGAAAAAACCGTAAGAGAAAAAAAAAACCGAACAAGAAAGAACCTGTTGAGTCAAATTTTCTTGTTCTAATCTCAGAAAGAACTGGAGCCCTACTAAGCTTGACATCATAAACAGGAAAAAACTGTTTTCAATGCTAACACTGGACTCATTAATAAAACACTGCAGGAAATTGGGCCCAGGCTAGATCCTGCCCTGAACAAGGGACACCCCCAATCTGGCAATGCATCATCCATCAAATATTTTTAGAATTTTTATCTTGTTTAATGGTCAAAATGCTGATTATCTTCCCTTGCTCAGAGAATTAAGGGGGTTTTGAGGAATTTGTAAAAATCAGCTCTTCCTTGATCCTTCATGCTGTGGAAAAAGTCTTGAACTCCTATAAAGGCAATGCCATTGCTATTGACTTGGGGTTCTGTGAATCATTTTTATTCCAAATGTTTTATACCAAGGATTGCTGGTTGATTCAGAAAATTTACTGAGCTACTTTATTCCATAAGACTTCATCTACCTTCAAACACTCCTTTCCTTCCCTCTCTGTATTTACAACAGCTATTGTGCCATTTTGTTACATAGCAGTTATTCACTCCTGAAAATTCCAGTTCCTTTCTTCATAGTAGTGATAGATGCATATAATAAGCCATAGAAAAGTAAATTTGATGATATTTTCTCCTTCCAACTCAATTTCTAATCTGTTTCTACACTGACTCTTTTTCTCCAGTTAACAAAAAATGCTGTCTCTGAGCTCATATCAATTTTAATATTTACAACCTGCCGAAACGATTCACATCCCTCACTGAAGCCTTAACTCCTGTGTTTAATTGATCAAGTCCCAAATCCCTTTCCTTGTTATGAACATTAAATCAATTTCTCAGAGCTGGCAACATCCCTCACAGTAGGTAAAAAGACATTTTTAGTACAGATAAAAGCAAAATACCTAATTCCTATTTAGTTAAGCACTGATCAATGACAATACTCTTCTGAAGTTTCAAGAGTCCTTATAAAAATAATTAGCTGGAAGTGAGAGGCAATACTGTGACAAGGTGTTTGTTGCTCAGCATCAGTGTCAGGCCCCATCTTCCCATGAACACATGGAACCACCTGCCTCAGCTGGAGCTCCCCACGTGCTCCCAAAGGTGAGATCTGAGTGTTTCACAGAATTACATCCACTTCATCACTCCCCCACACCTCTCTTCCCACAGAAGAGACAGAAGGCAAGGACAAGTCTAAATTTTACTTAATGAGAAAACCTTAGATGGTGATGAATTGGGCTGCTCAGATTCTGAAATGTTTCTCCAGAAATCAAATAAAAATGGTTTGTGAAAACAGAAAGCTTAAGACAAATTATTTTAGGTAAATAAGCACAGCTTTCTGCAAGCCCAAGGATTGTAGTAGTGAATCGTCTCCTAACAGCTTTATAATCCATTTCAAAGAGTGAAAGGTCCAAGCTGAAGACAGAAATCACAAGATTCCCCAACCTTGAGTCATCCAGCCATGAGGTAAGTAGGACAACTGCTAAATGTCCTGTTTATTGTTAACTGAATGTCAGTGAAAAATACAAGAAAAAAATGTGATTTTATGTTTCCATTAACCACCTTGCTCCTTTCTATCAGCTTTATTTATTTAACATTACCAGATAAACACACCTATCCTTAACTACAGAAGGAAAATCAACCAGCAAATTCTTGCAATTCATTGGGAAATATATTCCAAAATGAAGTGACCACCAAGGTTTTATAGCACCTTGACCACCTTTAAATTTCCTCACTTATATTTGATCCTTCAGATAATATAGTTAGGCCAATTTCAAATTTAATTTCTCACTTTTATAAAATTTGACTTTTCTACCTCAGCATATCTTAAAAATTGAAGATATTCCTTGCAATAAGTAACTACTTTCAAGGATACTAGAGAGAATTTGATGATCATTCTTTAAAACAGGAAGTTAAACCTTTTTACTGTGGAGGTGATGGCATAAATTTATATCAATATATAAATGCTTTACAGCACTTTTATTATCATTTTGAAATACTGACTTCTCACAGTTGTTCTGAAACTATGAGGCAAATCTTGAGGTCAGAATTTCATAGGAGCATCTGACTTTTCTCTGAGTCATTACCAAGAAAGAATCTGTAGATTGATTTTGACTCTAGTAATTTAAGGGTTAGGTTTGGTTTGAGATCAAATCCAGTAATTTTTTGTTGATTTTAGTAAAATATATTTTTTATGATGCTAAGAATAAACCCACACCTTGATGGATAAAGATTCATTTGAGTTTCATATTTAAAGGTAATGATATATGTGCCTACACTTAAATTTTTTCTTCTATTTTGTTTGGCTTTTAGTGGAATACAAATATCTTATTTACTGAATATAAAACAAGAACAGGATAACATCTCTTTGCAAGCTCATCTGGGTGAGCAGGCTTTGCTCCTCTGGGTAATTCTTTCAATAAAGCTACTCACATGAAATAGCAGGTCGTGTGGATGTGCAGTGAGTTACTCCGCAGTGAGGATTGTTATCCAGTAATACAGATTTTTTCCATTTCCCAGAAGTTTTACTGAAAGAAGATCATGAAATAATTGCTCAATATCCTCTTGCTGTCACTCTTTTTCCATTTCCCTCACCCTCATGAGCTGTTCACCACTATAAAAGAGACAGTTGCAAATTCCAGAATTGTATAAAAGTGGCTGAAAGTTGAAAGCTTCTTTTCCTCTCCTCTCTTTAAATGAAAAATGTTCAAGGGTTCGTGTTTCTAAACTTAAAATCAAAACTGTTCTTTTTATGTGTCTTTTGTGACATGCTTCACCCTAGAGCAAATGCTTACACAGCTAGGAACAGGGAATTGTAGTGGAAGCAGTAACAAATGTCTAAACTGCAGCAGTTCTATCTGACATGAGCATAACTGGTCTAGGTCTGAAGTGGGAGCTCACATCCTCAATCTCTCCATAAACTTAAAGGTAGTGTCATGTTTACAAGGATGGTGAGAAGGTAAATTCAACCTGCAGTGCAAAATAGCAGGCAATGATGCAGCTGTGCTCTAAAAACACCTGAGGTGACAAAGCATCTGTAGCAATGACAATGAAGGAGCTTTTCTAGAGCCAGCTTACTAAAATGAAGAAAGAAAAAAATAATCAAACATAGAGCAGCATTTGGTCATTAAATACCAAAAAATAGGTCAAAAGGAAAGAAAAGAAGGTAAGATGGGAAGGCTTGTATCTGTCTTTTAGTGTCACAAGTCTTCAAAATTTTTCAGTATTTTTAAATCCTCATATTAACCATGATAAGGTTTGAACAAAAGTAAATTGGGCTATCATTCTAGCACAAAACTGGAATATGTATTTTAGCATCCTTGAACTATAAACAGGGTCAATGTTAGTGCAAAAACCTAATTCATGCTTTATGACAATATTAAATATTTTTGCAAACTTCTGTAACTTCTATAAGTTATGATAGAAGGACTATATATGTAGTTACCACTACTACACTTTAGCTGGGCATATTGAAACCAAAACTTTGCTTTAATGCCCCAGCATCCATATCAGTTTATTACAAATGGCAGAACACTGGCAGATATGAATTTTTAGTGAGGGGAGAAAAACAAACAAACAAAACCAAACACAGACATTTTTTTCCTAAATAGGTAAAAATACATGGGATTCAATGCTGACCCTTAAATGAGACCACAGACTTCACTAAAGCAGGAACTCCATTCTAAGCACTTTGGGGTATAATTAAAGAGGGTTCTTATCTTTCCTAAAGTTGAATTTGTCCTACAAAAGAAGCACCTCTTTCAATGAATTAACATATGAATAGTTATTAGAATAAATTTCTAAAAATTAATTTTTTGGCAGTAAAATATTAAATTATATAATGGTATTTCTTGCTGTGAACTTTTACTGAAAGTTCACTGGCTAAAGTACAGACTTAGCAGTGAAATTCAATCCTCTCTTCACCCAAAATGCCATTGAGATTCATCTGTTCTGTAGAGCTCACATCTGCTCACTCACTGGTAGGAATTCACAGCATATTCATTGTAATAATTCACATTAAACTCACAGGAAAAAAGAGAGATAACTAAAAAGTTCCGCTCTGACCATTGTATTTTGGCATGTTTTTAGCAACTTTTGTTGAGTATTCAGAAGCTTCAATTCCTAACTTATTCTATATGTGTATGGGTGAGCAAAAATAAGAAAAAGGTCACTAATAAGCAGCAGGATAACCCCTAAATTAAAATTCCTTTTATGTACATTTCATATAGGTCTCAGAGGAAACCAGTACTATTTCTGGCCCTCACATATTGCTGCCACAGAGTCAATCACACAAATAACTTGTGTTGGTGCACTCATTTTCACAACCTGCTGATAAAAACTAGGCCATCAGCAAAAACAAATTATTCTGCACTGTTCTATTAAGGACAGAAAATTATTCACATACAAAATAAAAAGTATGCACACATATTCACACATAAGTTCACATGTATATACATATAGTACTCATAACATTAATCACTTAATCCTTTTTCCTTTAATCCCACAGCACTACTAACATTCATCACTGACTGTAGTCAAATTCAAATCCCAAGTACCTTTACAAGAATAATTTATAGTTTCAAGTTCACTCTGAAATCACCTGGTGAACAACCTTTACTGTTCTGGTTAGCAAAAAGTAAAAGATTTTATTTACATCCTGGAACTGGGAAATTATTACAATTTTCCATTAACAAAGCATCTTACATTGAGCTCTTACAATGCATCTTTCCTTTGTTTCTGTCCTAAAATGGAATTAAGTGAAGAGATAACTTTTTTTAAAGCTTTATATTAAAGAATATTTCCACAGAATAAGTGAATTACATACCTGCATACAGCACAACATGCAGCAGCTGTGACATGAAATTTCTTTCAACCAACCAAAGCGATAGCTCAGGAGATTTCACAGTAACCACTGGATATTTCACTTTCCCATCTTCTCTGGGGTCGGTGGAGAACTTACAAAACCACTTATGAAGGTCAAATACTTTTACTTTGAGCACTCACGTGCTGGCACCAAACAGCAAGTCCCTCAGGTTTAGGTTTTTTTTGAGGGAAAGACATATTCAGACTATTTCAAAAAAATCTTTGCATTTCAAAGACACTGCTCAAATGATGGAGATTAGCTACTGTTGCATTATCTAACTGCCAATAGTACAGTTCTTAGTGATGACAACAAGAAATAGCTGATACTATTTAATGAAGTTTAAATGTTAATATATACTTGTGGTTTGTTACTATGTTCCTCCTCGGATTTCAAAGAAAAAATCTTCATTTTGATTACAAAATCTCAAATAAGTGGACTTCCTGATATCATTTCCTACTTTTCTCTGGAGGTTTGCTTTGACTAGTACATGTATTTCTCCACATACTGCTGAGAACTTCTTACAGATGCTCTCAAATCCAGAGTGATCCACTCCCACTATTCTCAGGAGCCATCATCATCATCATGTTTAATAACCAGAATACAACTCAGAAGAGATGAAAGTGCTGAGAAATGCATGGAGAGTCTGTTGGGACCTCTCATCTTTTTAACATCTCTCCCAGTAAAAAATAAATTCTTGTTCATTGTTAGTGGATCCCATTCCACAGCACAATAGTTTGAACTTTACTTTTAATAAGGTTTCAACGATCCCACTGTAAAAGGGAAGCAATCCCTGATGTGGCCACTCAAGTTTGGAACTCAAAAAAATCTTCATTAAAAATTTTTCTGGTTTACTATACTGATTCATGGTATGCTGCCCCTACTAATTAAATTAATAGCTACACTTGCTTACTAAAGAGATTAACTGCTGCATTGCCCTCACTCGGTGGGTTAGTTGCTAGGCAGCTCTCCCAGGGGATTTGGCACAGTGCTCTTATCTCTGAAGACAAAGGCTGCCGAGGAGAATGAATGCTGCACTGCTCTCACCGAGAGCATTCATCTCCATTTTAATATCTCAATAACTCTCCTTTAATTATTTTAATCATTTGGTGCATTCTAGTGTTGCAAGCCTGTTTAATCTGGAGTATATTTCTACTTCTATGCTATGGAATTGCTTCCATTTTTCCCCCCCTTGCCAGTTTACAACCTCGGGATTTATTTCAAGTCACACGTGAAGGTCTTGCACGCCAGAGCACGCTGCGATTGCTACTGCAGTTATATTCAGTCTGACTCTTAAGCCCTTCTCAATATTTTTCTATCCACTGAACTGTTCATTTTCAAACTCCTATTTTTTTTTTTTCCCCCCTTGTTCACTTTGTCCCACACTTCAGTTCACGCCTGGGAAGTTGTACCTTTGATCAGCAGCCTCACTGCCAAATGCTCTGGCAGTGCAGGCAGCAGGGGCACCGTGACATGGCCAAGGATGTGATTTATAGCACCAGCAGCCTGCTCTTATTTTCTGCTGAGCAAGTATCCAGACATGGCTGCACTGGCCCCCTCTGCAGTACTCAGGTGGCTTCCAAAGAATAAAAGACCTTTTTTTTTTTGGTTTTCTTATGGTCAATCTGACTTATTTTTCCTAGTGAATAAATCCACACCCTTGCACCACATCAACAGTTTAGCTCCTCAGATGGCAGCAAATCTGAAGACATAATTCGTATTCTCCAAAACAAACCCATCCATACCCAAGGATTTAGGGAAATTTTCGGGTTTAAGCTGGAAACAGAGTTCCTTCCTGGAACCTGTCACATATTCTTAAAAAAAACAATACTTAAAAGAACTTAGAAGTGCTATCAGTGTTTTTC
>VZTB01018173.1:251935-362959 GCA_013397245.1 Thryothorus ludovicianus
AGAATGTGCTTCCAGTGCCTCTACTTGTAAAATAATGTGATTACTGAGTGGGAGAAAACAAATTTCAGCTGAAAAATACAGTCTTCTTCTCACTTATTTCCTAAGTTATGTGAAGATTTATCAAATAATTAATTTAATAAATAAATATAAATAAAATTATTTATTTGTAATTTTGTACAACCATATCATGAAAATTTATGCCAAGTTGTGTTTCGCTATTTTTTTTTTTGTCATGAATCCACTTCTGACTATTCACTACCCTCTAGATACTACTCATATAATATTATTATTCCAGAAAGCTCCATTTGACTGGATGGCCCAAATGTTAGAGAGTTTGAGACAGAAAAACCTGAATAATTAATAAAATATCCATACAAATTCAAATTCTTTTGTTAAATAGAGAAATAATATAATTCATATTCTTTGCAATGAGTCTGTGAGCATAGTAATATTGAAACATTTTTATAAATATAGAGTCTATCCTTTTGTGAGTACTGGAAAGGTTTCGTGCAATTATGTAAAGCCAAAACCTGTCAGCAGCACTGCTTTTTTTCTCAAAAATATACTGCCTGTGGATAATACAAGAAAAAAGAAAGACAGCAGAAGTCAGTCAGTTCTGCTTCTGAAAAGGTCAAAATATGGACATCTTAAGGCTCAGCTGAAACAAAGGAGAGTGATTATATCTTTAAAATGTGTCAGAAAACAACCAGAAAGGAAGATAATGGTAATGTTGAATTTATATATCATTCTTCTGTTTTTAAATGCAGGTTAAATCATGGTATTAGATGCATCAAAGATTTTGGTTGGGTTCTGCATTCAAGGAATTGGGATGCTACAACAACAAAATAAAAATCAAACTGTCAATTTTTTTTCTGTTAATATCAAACTGATGACTGCTTAGAGAAAAACACAAGGTAACCACCCTGATGGCACTTTTATTTCCTTTAATATGTCAGTTTCTTTGACATTGTATGGAGAAATATTAAAAATATTCAAAAAATTTGTCTGAAAATCTACCTCTTCTGGGACATCAATTTGAAGGATAATCTGCTAATGATGCATTACTTACAGGGAAATATTTGAAACAGGCATACATAATTTATACTGTAAAGCCACACATAAAACTAGTTTTTAACTCTTTTATTAGCACATTAAAAAGTGCTTTAGAAAGATGAGAATATAGAGCAGAGCCTACAGTTTTAAGAGTCGAGGAAAAATATTGCACTTGAGTCTCAAACAACCAGAACAAAAATTCTGAGAATAATGAATATTTGTTTTATGACTTAAAATATCTAAATATCAGCAAAAATTCTGATCTATATATGATGAAATCTTACTATTTTAATGATGGTAATTAGAAAATAATCCTACAATACACTGATTCTTGATACATTTGTGTGGTCTTGAAATCCTCCCCCTTTTGACTAATTTGACTGTTTTTATACAGGAAAGCACATCCATAGCCATAGGCTTTGCTACTCAAAATTTGCAGCTATGATCATGCAAAAATAAAACCAAACCAGACAGCTGAACAAACCAGGATTATTAATTTTTACCTTGGTTATACAGCCAAACAATTCTGAAGCATCCAGCTGCTTGAAAATCTACTGAAAACCGTAGAAGAGGTGATACATAACAAAGGGCTTAGAAGTCAGTATGATAGAACTGGTCTACTTTCACAAAATATTTTGAAAAGAGGCAGACAACAGGTTTTCTTGTTGGCTTTTCATAAATTGTTGGTTGGGGTTTGGTTGTTTGTTTTTTTATTTTGGACTATTATGTTTTTCCAGAAGACTCTTCACCTGAAGTGAAAGTGAGCATAGGAAAAAAGCTTGGAAGATCTAGAACAGAAGTCATCCAAAGACCACTGTGAGAGATTCCTCAATATCTGATGATTTGTGATCAGGGGCATTCACTTCATGGCTGGTTCACTGCGTACTGAGAGGCCATAAACTGTTTTAAGATGATGTAAGAATGAAACATTCTTCTTCAAAGTACATAAGAAAAGAAAAACATTAAAAGAAATGCTCTCTGTTACTGTGAAATTGCTCTTTGTGCTATCCCAAAAACTACTTTCACTGTAACACAGAGAACATGATATATTCAATTTCTTTGTTTTGTCTCTTCCAAAAATGAGAAAAAAAAAGTATATTTAATTTGGACAGGAGACTAGTGCACAGGAAGCCTGATTCTGTTTTATACATACATAGATATAATTATCACCCAAGCAGGCACAAGGAGAGCATTCTCCAGCAGGCACAAGAGAAAGAAAAGCACACATACTCCTATCAGAAATCAAAGCTGCTCCTGCCACTACCATCCTCAAAATAGTCACAACCTCCAAAATCAAGACAGCCCATGGTTACAAGTTTCCGGCAGATAAGAATTATATCTCCCTTAAATTACACTTTTTAAATGAAAAACAATAACTGCAATGTTCATGGAGAAAGAGAGAAGGGGTCCAAGAAAGAATTTTAAGTAGTATTGGCCAATGTTCTTTATTCAAAAAAAAGTAGTTATTGGAGCATTTTTTATTTTCTTTTGAAGGAAGCATCAAGACGAAAAACAATGAAAGGTACAGAGGAAGCACACTCTAGGCAGAGAGAGAGAAAAATTTAACTTCTAGCAGAACATTTAAGTCAATAGAAGCAACATTGTAAAACATCCTCCATATATCAACTGGCAAAATAAAAATGGTTCCATTTTATACTATCTTCAGCAGAAAACTCCCAGGCTTGGGTGGCATGTTATGAGTCCTGCTATGGCATCATTTGAGTGTGAGTTTCAGAAGTATTTCTACACAGATATTTAGATAGGGCTGCTCCTGCCTTCATGTGTTGATCCAGTCTCTGAGCTTGAGAAGAGTTCAAGCCAGAGCAATTAGATATCCCACATTTCCTCCCTTCTGCTTGCCTTCAGCTCAAATCACTGCTGGCATACCCAGACATTTTAACTAGAAATTGTGGAACAGATGCATTAGACCTCAGAACCTGCACTGATGATTGCACATTTTAAGTGCATTAGGCAGGATGGCTCTGCTGCATCTCACCTGTCAGAGCTGGAGGTTTTGACACTGCCTGAAATATTGGGCAAATGCTATCTTGTTAAGGTCATGAGCTTCATAAATCAAAGGCATGAGTGAAACTTTCTTTGCCCTCAGTAGTCTACAAGCCCATATTTATGTAAGGATATTTTATCAGATGCATCTGGAACATTCTGCTGATGCAGGATATCAAGCAAGCCCGGTGAGGTAAATGATGTGACAGCAAAAAGAATGTAGAATATATGTCAGAGCAAATGACTGATGCAGCAACTAATAAAATCTAATAGAAATATAGCTTTTACCAGGGCAAAATAGCACAAGAATGCTAGTGTCTCAAAATTAGTATGATTCAAAAAGTGTTTCCAGTCACTGCACTGTGCCATTCACGGCATGTAATGAGCCATGATGATGTACTGTGCTAGATTAAGACATTTAGAAGGTTCATAAGGGTTGTTTGGAGTAAGAATAGCTTCTATAAACTGGTTTATATTATCAGCTGAAATGCTTCTGAGGATGAAACTTTTTCAGTACTATTATACTTGCAAGATTGTTGGAGGAGAAGAAAATGCCCTCATCAGTTGTTCTTGTTTAAAACTTAACCATGCAAGATTACAGGAAGAGAGCTTTTGTTGTAGGCACTCCAGATATAATTCTGATTGAATATCATTTTGGATAAAGCTTTCTCTGTTTTCATTATTGATGTTCAGCATGAGAGTCATTTTTGGATCCATTGTTTTCTTTTTTTTTGGTCACAATGATTAATCACACAAAACTTGTACGCAGCTCATGTACTGAAACTCTCGAAACCTTTCCAGAATTATGATAAGTAGAACAACACTAGACAAAAAAATAGACAGGATGTGATTTTCCCCGCTGATGAGTTTCTGCCACTACAGAGGCTACCAATACCACTGAACACCAGTCTATCTCAGCCATCATCAGCGTAGCCAGCCAATTTAATATGAACAAGAAAAATCCTGAGAAAGCCTCAGAACACTGTAAATAATCACATGCAATCTGGGTTCATTAAACTTCTAATTTTGAGTTTAGTAGTTTAACCACAATGAAAAGGACATTTTTTATTTATTTTTATAAACTTGAACAAGATTTTTAAGTATCTCATGTATTGGAAATTAACAAAGATAAATACTGGATAACTCTGGTGCCTATCTTGACTTCCTCCTGTTCGTTTCAACTGAGGTGAATCAGGGGGATGTTACAGTGGAAGCAAATACTTCTGTAAGACAGGGTACCTCCACTGAATAAACAAGAAAATTCATCTTCTCTACAGCAAGGATCTGAATGAGTACTGTCTATACAGAAAAAAAAAAAAAAACAAAAAACAAACAAAAACAAAAAGTCTTACTGCTGAAAACTGAGGTAAAGAAGATATTTAATATCTCAGACTTTTCCTGATTTTTGGTGACTGCATTTCCCCCTACCATGCCTAACAAAGAATGGAGATTCTTCTTGCCTTCCTTTTGTGATTAATGTATTTATAAAACCATTTTTTTTAAATTATCCTTCACACAAGTGACCAGAGTAAGTTCCAATTGGGCTTTTGTCTCTCTAATCTTCTTCCTACATGAACGAGCAACATCCTTAAATACTACCTGAGTTTTCTGCCCCTCATTCCAAAGGTGATATACCCTCTTTTTTTTTTTTCCCCTTAGCTCCTTCTAACTCCCTGCCCATGCAGTCCAGTCATCTTTCCTGTTGGCTCATCTTCAGCACTTAGGAGCAGACAGCTCCTGCACCTTCAAGATTTCATTCTTGAAGTACATCCATCCTTGAAGTGGATCTTTCCTTCCTGGACCCCTTTGTTTTTAAGGGCTGACTCTTTGAATCAGTCTCTTAAAGAGGCCAAAGTCTGCCCTCTGGAAGTCCAGTGTGTAGTTCACAGGTTAAACAATATATTTTACATTATATTTACATCCCTACCTCCTATTGTTAGAGTAAGACTTTAAAACTGGACCTTAACATCTCCAACTGTTTCTCAATATGTCTGGGTTTGAAAACAATAAAACCAATACATGGGTTTTTTTCACCCACTGAAAAAAAGCCCTCCTAAAAATCTTGTATGAGAAGCATAAGCTGCATTATTCATAGAGCTCCAAGCAAAACCCTACTTAGAAGAATCCCCCAGTGTCAGTCAACGGGAATTCTGCAAGATTAAAGCAAGCAGGATTTGGCACTGAACCTCACTGCCAATGTGTTTTTTTTCCCTTATCTGGCTCTTAAAAATGGTCATGCTACCAAAATTCTTATTTTATTACATTTTCAAAAAAAAATTTTGTACAAAAAATTTTAGTAACTTAGTTTCAGGTAAATAAGACAATCCAGTTTTTTATACATTTTAGATACCTAATTTCATAAAAAAAGCAACAGAAAGGAATTTCTCCCTCTTCCTTAAATGTTACAGATATTTGTGAGTCTCCTCATCCTGGGAAAAATGTGATCCATACCTTTAGCAAAATATGAGCTGGAAGTGTCTTCCCTTTCTCATTTTCTGTTGAGATTTCTGAATCCGATGTTATTTCTCACTACTTTAGTGAATATGTTGTTCATTTAAAAATAAATAAGGTTGAAGTCCAACCTAACACAGTCATAAATGTTGAATAATTTCATTTCAATGTATGCCTTCTTTTCTACCTCAGAACTGAAAAGGAAAATAAAAACCCTCTAGATTTTCTCACAGATGAAGATGTGTCACGGCTGCTTAGGAACAGTTACTCATATCTTTGAAAAGAGTATTTTCCATGCACTTCGTGGACCATTAAAATCATCTAATTTATGAACTGAAAGGATTGCTACTCAGTAAGCTCAGTGCCTGTGCTGTTTGCAGTGCCAGAATCCTCAAAATTACCCAGTGACTAAAGTCTCACAGTAATAACTGATATTTCATTTAACTTTTTTCACTAAAATAGCTAACTCTGCTGTCCCGGGTTGATGCTAAATAAACAACTTTTTTACACTTTCTTCCAAGGAAATATTTTTTTCCTATCCCCTCTCCCAAATTTGCCCTAAACCAGGACATCTGCAATCACCCATGCCATGCTGCAGAAAATCTTCTCCCTGATACAGAAACCTGAGCCTCCAAAATGACGTTTGGCACTTTAGGGATCATACCTTGAAGTCGTACAATCTGTAGGGAGTATCAAGTGTGTGGCAATGAATATGAACAGCCTGGTAGTAGAGGCAGCTAACACTCACTGTTTCCTTTTATAGTAACATACGTGAAAGCAAGAAAAATAACCCAGGAAAAAAAAAAAATATTTTTTATTTAAAGCTCTAGGCAAAACCTGCTGATACTAGAAACAGTTTGAGTTTTTCCCATCCATAAATCTGAAACCAGAAGCTACTTTAATCTTCCTCAGCCATCTCTGTTTGAAGACAGCATCAAATACTAAGTGTGCTTATGAGAGCAGAACAAGGTAGGACTCCCTGCTTGGGGATCACACTTGCTTCATTTTAATTAAGGAGTATTTTGCCCAGGTTCCCCAGGCTAATGCAAGTCTAATTGAAGTCAATACTAAGTCCAATACCTTGCCATATGTGCAGTCTAAATTCACATCCTAAGCTCACCTCAAGCAGATGAGAGTACTGCAGATAGGCCTAATAGAGCTTGCAAAGGGACAAAACCAGTTCACATCCCCTGAGATGACCAACAGCCAGCACCAGCAGGCTGCTGGAAACTGAAAATAGAAAGGGAAGATATAGCGTCAGGAGGAGTCAGGTGTAGTCAGTGAGCTCAATACAACTCTTCTGAAAGAGATGGGTAATTCAAATTATTCACCTGGGGCTGCAGTGATGCTTAGTGCTAAGAAGGCTTAGTGCTAAGCCTTCATGTTTTTTTCTCCAGCGTCCATTTCACAAAAATTCTGAGTGCCAAAGCCACCCACTGCTGCATCTGGGCTTCTGGATAGGGAGAGCTTGATTCCTGCTAACAAATAACAACCAAACCCAAACAGTATATCAATAATTACCAACATCCTCCCATTTCAAAGCAAAAAGGGAGAGGAGGATTCATAGATTAAGAATTAAAAGCACAGAAAGTTACAGGTTTAATTCCCCTGTGAACAGAGCTGCTTACTGAAGGAGCTCCTTACAGTGCTCCAGGTAGACAGCTGAGAGGTAAAGTGATGCAGGTGCAAATCCACATTGCTTACAAATTGTCAACCCTAGAATTTAATTCCAATTTAACAGTAGTTTTAATATTACAAGAGATTGTCATCATCACTCCTCATTAGCTTTACCTCTGAAGCTTTCAAAAGAATAGGGACTGAACTGAATTCATTATTAGCCTTACACCTTGGAGACTTTGGTACAAAGGCAAGAACTAATAACTCAAGAGGGACCTACTGAGACTGGCAGACAACTTTTGGTCCCCAGTGTGTTCTAATGCCTCTCAAACACTCTCCAGGCTTCCTTACTCTTATCTTGGATTTCCCTTGCCCTCTGTCCAATTTAAAGTGAAAATTCAAGCAGTCAGGAATGTCTGACATCTAATCCTCCTTGTGTCGAATGTTCATGTACATCAGCAATGTACAGTTGCAGAAAACAGCACAACCAGTTAAAGATGACCATAAGCCCATCCCAGACTCGAACAGTGATGAACACAGGGGTTAGAATCTAAAGTGTGATCTAGAAAAGAAACTTGCAGGAGAATACCATTTTACTAGCAGTCCTCATCAAACACCTCAAGATTTCTTAAGCAGAAGACAAAGCAGAGAAAGAGGTTTTCTAAATATGAGACTTGCTTGTTCTGTCTCATACATGGCTTTCACAGCAACTGTCACCATGATGCTGGTCAAAGGCCAGGTGAAGGAGCACAGAGAAGATCAGCAGCCCTTTGTGTAGTAACAAAGCCTCACAGCCAAGTACAGACATGCCTTAATTACGTCTGTGTCAATTACGCCAGGGAAACAGGCTGAACCGCAGAAAGGGTTATGGCACACGTGCCCTGTGCAAGTCTCACTAATGGCTCTGAATGTGAAGCTACAGAGGAGCACTTCCAGTTCCCCAAGACTTTAGCAGGGGCTGATAACACTTGCCCTTCACAATTCACACCTCAAAACTTCTCCAGACCTCTGTAGTCTATTCATAAGCTAAATATACCCAGGGAACAAACACGTAAAATATCAGTCTCTTTTCAGAGATAACAGCCTGGACTGCTTTGATATGAACAGCATAGAGATCAGCTGTGAAGAATATAAAACAGCTGAATTCAACAAGAGCACTCTCTATCAGAATGTTTTTATTACTCCTACCTTTTAGTCAATGTAGCATCAACAAGTCAAAAAGAGAAGCAGCAGCAGAAAAACTTTTAAACTGGAAATTTAAACACTGAGTGCTGTATTTCTGATATAGATAGATATTTTATATTAATATAGACCTATCAAACAGGCATTAAACAGAGGTCATTGGACAACACTTCAACAGATGATGTGAATAAATATAATGACTATTATTACAGATCCTTTCTAATTTTGATAAAGAAATTTTGAACCATCAAAATTCAAACTCAATATGTAAATACTAGGCATCTAATAAAGAAAAGAACAAAAAAACTCCAGGAGTTTCATATTGAGTAACTATAAAAACAATCAACCATTCCAAAATCCATAGATTTCTTTTTCCATGCGCAGCTTGCTTCACCCTTGCTTACTCCAAATAATTATCTACCAATGCATACAGCTGCACTCTCAATAGAAGTTCCAGAAGCAGAAGAAAATAGAAACAGAAGGATCATAGTTCTCATAAACTTCTCTGTTCTCTTAAAGTCTTATTTCATACACATATTTAAATCTTGATTGAAATTATATGATCAACTCTTACAAAAAGCTGGAAGCAAGGCTCATTCAAATCCACCTAACGTATTGACAAACAGCTATTGCTGGATAGGTCATTCAATTCACAGGACTTTTCAACCCCATTTAAAATTTCAGAGGGGAAGAAAACAAAAAACGTCTGTCTCTTGTATTTAGCACACAGACCTTTTTGCCACTTCAAGCTAAAGACCTTTTCAAAAATGCACTGTCAGCAGCACAGCTTTTAAGAGTAAAATTAAGACTTTAAAGTTGGTGTCCCACTGTGTATTCTACCACTGCGCTGCCTGTGGAGTGTGAAAAAAAGGGCAAGGATGGTTCCTAAAGTCTCAAATACTCTCTTACGATTACTTTTATCCCTTTGAAGGCAGAAGGAAATGTAGCTAATGTGTTTACAAGTAGGCTGGAACCTGATACTTTTTAAAGGAAACTCACAAAGGACACAAATGCCTCCTGGAATCTCATTATGTTATTTAAAGGGACATTTTTGGAGCTAGAAGTTCCCTCAGCTTGATCTCTCTTTTTAATTTCACCTCTTTAAAAAGTTCATGCAGTTTTTCAGATTCTTGTCATGATTCATGACTTCTGTCTCAAAATTAAAACAATTTAAAGTATCACTGATCTATGACAATAACAGAGGGAAGCCTGTCTGTAAAAAGTAACAAATCCATCCTTACCCTTCATATTTTAAAGGGAAAATGTTGAAAATTCAACTGACAATATATTCATCACTTTGCACCTTCATCAATACAGTCGTTCATAAAAGCCAATTAAGCAACATGGAAATAAAACCCAGTGGTCCCAAATGGGTAACTCTGAAACAAGCCAATATGAACAAGTAATAGAAGACAACATATCCTGTGAAGATAATGATTGTAAATATAATCCTTCAGCACACCCTAAAAATGAACATTAGTGTGAATGAAATGAGTAGCATGCAGGAGCCTAGCAAGTTTCTTTAAGAAATCCTGCAGAAATAAAAGAGGAGTGATAACAGGAACAAAGCTTCAGAAACAAATATAATTTCATATTATCATGTACCTCACTGACTGTGGTGTACAATCACTGCTTAAATAAAAGGCCATAAAATTATTTGAGTATCTGTGTTTTTAACTCCTGGTTTTCTATTTGAAGGCATAAAATCTACTGTAACTTTTTTTTTTTTAAATCTTCTTTGATTTATTCAATCCTTATTTTTCAGCACAAGCGTTTACTTAACCCTGGATTCTTCAGTTGCTTTATAGGCTCTCAATAGGACCATTCAAATCAGTGACAAAGGAGTTTTTCCCCTAAGTCTACTGTTTTAGGGCTCACATTCTGGCAACATTAAAACATACAATATCTTACTATATTTTATGATACACCTGAGTCCTCAGCACAAATATTTCCTTTTATCTAATCTAGTAGCAGAATGATTAGTGGTAAGATACCTGAGTAACTGAAAACATCTCTGTAGGAACTTGACCCTTCATTTCATACTGTACACAATGCAGTTTCTCATAAACTCTAATTCTTGCCAAAAGTATCAGGGTATTTTTCATTTTATCTATGACTATTCCAGTGATAGATAATGGCTAGATAATAAATAATATCAGAAAGGTTCAGTGTAACATGCTAAAATCTGGTTTTCCTAGCAATATACAAAGGTACCTCAATATGTTATTTGTGGCTGAAATTAAAGATTATGGAACATGCAATGTGCTTTTGGGCAATAAAACTGGAGCCACATGGTATCAACAAATGACATTTATGAGAAAACATACTTTCTCATCACTCTAGTTGTTACTAAGTCCCCACTCATCCTCATAATTTAGATATGATAATCCTTTTTCCTAATCCTACACTGTCCATAACAAATGCAGTTAATCCTGCAGCCACCTGCACGTATGAATAGAGTTGTGTAGTGGTGTGTTTTAAAAGGTTTTTATTAATTGAATTGTTTTATAATGTTTTCATTACCTGGTTTGTTCTGTGTACCCCCATATTCTCTCCCCTTTGGTCTTCCCCTGTTCTTTCCCCTCCCTGGTGGTGCGTCTGCCACTTCGAGACCCTTCCCAGAGTCTGGAAAGTTCTCTGGAGGGGATCGAGGGATAGGCTGTCCCTTCGTGTCCCCTCGTGTCCCTGCAGCTCCTTGGGCGCCTCAGAGGGGGTGGAAAACGCCCTCTGCAGCAGCGCCCNTGTAGAGGCAGGAAGATACAAGGGGAGCTGCAAACACACCCCACGATATCAGGCACTGCAAAACGCCAGCCTTTATATTTGGCGCTCCAACATTTCTGCCGCTATAGAGTTGTATACTCCTGAATTCAATAATTTTAGTGGATTTTGAGCACTTCTGCCTCAGTAATGCACAGAAGTGACCACACAAAGGGGAAAAACAAAACAGGTCCATAAACATTGCCAGTAGTATCATTTCGTTGGGAAAAGAATGGCTACCAAGGGCAATGCTGCTATGGCCTGAAATCTTTAAAGGGCAATTAACTAATTCTGGAATTCATAAATTATGACATCCACTCTTATATCAATAATAGTGTCATCCAACCACACAAGTTTAAAATGAAATATCATTCTCTCAGGACAATAGAAAAATAAGGTTTTTTTTAAATCCCTCTATTTCTCAACTCTAAATTGTATATTGGAAATGCAATCTCAAGGAATAGTTTCATGCCAACACAATTTGAACCCCAAGAAATCTCACATCAAAGCAGAAAGGTGACAAGATCCAGGTTTGTCCTTATTCTGAGAAGCAAAGGCAACACTCAGAATTTCTAACTCTTATTGCTGACTTTCAACCAGTTGTCTCTGATTTTTTCTGCACTGCAGCTATTTTTTGACAGTTTCAAACCAATTGTAGCAGTAGTTAAATATATTCCCAAAGGTGAATTTAACAGTGTGGTCTAGTTGTAGATTCATCTGGATTCACTTTCTGCATGATCTGCAGGCTAATCTAAGGTTAATATCTGACACAACATAATTTGAGAAGACCAAATATCTACGAACATTAAGAGCATCCTGTCCTAGTTTAGGGCAAATTTGGACCACCCCTCCCCTTAGCTGAATCGGGATAGAAAAAAAATTTCCTTGGAAGAAAGTGGAAAAAAGTTGTTAATTTAACAGACAAAGCACTCCCCAGCACAACAAATGAAGGAACAACACTGAACAACAAACCCTCAGTGTGCCCCGCAGAGATGCCAAATTCAGAAAGTCTCTCCCGGGGCTGGAGCTCGGCTCAGTTGCTGTCGGTCCCTCAGGGCTGGGAAAGGCCGGGCCCAGGCCAGGCCCGGTGGGACACAGGTGGGAGCTCCTGGGGCCCTTTGGGTGTTTAACCAGAGCAGGGTCAAACAGTTCCAAGAAAAAAAGAAAAAATAAAAACAGTCTGAAGAACTTCTCTGCCTCAGCTAGCCAAGAAAAAACTAACAAAAAGCAAAGGAGAGCTCTCTTCTGCTGTCCACACACTGCCCACCACACAGCCGTGTGTGAGGGAAAACAGAAAACTCTGATCTTTATGTTTTGAAAACAACCACCTCAGACATTCCACTGCATCTCCTTCACTCTTAGATCCAATTTTTAAAGGTACAACACTTACTTCTGAACTAAACAGACAAATGGGGATACAATTTAGCATCAACCCAGGACACATCCTGAAGAATTAAACTGAAGACATTTGTTTATGATATGTTTTATAAAAACAACTCTTCTGGGCTTTCAACATTTACTGCTCAGGGTGGACCAACAAAATGTTATTCCTTAAACCACAGAAAGCATGCCGATTAAAAAAAAATGAACACCAAGAAATTTCAAACAAGATAAGCCTCAATAACTAGTTTTCATCAATAATGAAGGGGTTTTGTCATTCATCTTTGCTGGAGGACATACAAATTTGGGCAAGTTTCAACCTTGAAAGAGGGCCAGTCGCTCTGGGTTAACACTAGGGCAGGTAGATCCCTATGTTTGTTCTAATTAATGAGTAGGTATATAAGGTGTAAAAATCTACAGTTTCCCAAAATATACGTCTCAGAGGGAAGTTCCATAAGATGACCAGCTCACTTCCTCCTGAATTAAGTTCATTTCACCACAGCCCCCTCACTGTTGTCCCTCCATGAATCATCCCACTGACTGAAATCACCTTTGATACAGCTGACAATATTTATGGAATCAGTTCAGCTCTCTAACTCAGCAGAAAATTATTCACAGGATTTTTTTCCTCTGGAAACATTGCACACAGATTGCAAAAGTATTTCACCAATAGTGTTCTTTATACCTCTAGGACTTAAAGAGCACTAATAAATTATAAAGGCTTATTTAAATAAGACAATGATAAACCCACTTCTCCTTATTTCACAGTTTTTATTAAAGTTGGTACAAGTTAAAGATAATTTCTTGTACTATCATTATGTTTAGAGTTGCTTCAGTCTCTGAAGAATAACTTAGAAAATAAAATTTTATTACACATTTTGAATATTTTCAGCAAAGGATCTACAGTATTTTTGCCTCAGTTCTGTTCATTTTTGCATATGACAAATCTGTATTGCACTTTACATACAAACTCTGATAACACTTCAGAGCATGAATCTTTAATACATTTAAACCAAAAGAATAAGGGAAATTGGGAGCAATCATCATAAAAGTAAGATGGCATGGAGATGAGCTCTTTTCCTGTTGAGAAAGGTTCAGAGGACAAAAAGACACCAACAAGGCATGAAGAAAGACAGGACTACCTTCTTCAATGAGCTCTTGGGACTGGCTATCTTGAGCTTTCAAGGGCCAGAACTATCAGTCTTAACCAACAACAGTTCAGTGGTTTTACATACCACAGCTAAACTGGGATAGGTTTTTTAAAGGACTGATTGTTTTGTAGGTGCAGTGATAATTACTGTCAGCTGAAGAATTAAGCTTTGGCCATGTGCACTGTCTATCCAGTAAAGAGTCAAATCTGAAATCTGAAACTCCACTGATCAGCCTTTCAAACATTCCTGTCACAGCAATTCCTAATTCCCAACTGACACATAGACATATTCAGGTGCAACAGAAGAGAGTGCAGCAGTCAAATGCTGCCTGCTTTTCCTTAGAGGCAAAGTGCTCAGTGGTGTGCGTTGCAGCACCACAGCATCCCTCCAACTCCTACTCTGCCTGCACAAAGCTCTGATGAAAGCACAGGAGCAGCTACAAGTCAGGGCAATAACTCTGCAGCTGGAAAGAAGACAGCAAAAGAAGTCTAAAGCTGACAGCATGAGACTTGACAAGTCTGCATTTATCTATTCCAAACAATCTTTGCAATTATAAGGGAAAGCTCTAGTAGTGCTACAGCTAGTGCTTCACCGGTAATATTCTTATAAAGAGTGGCAGTCTTACAGTGTTTGTATTTCTTTATACTTGAGGATGTGTAAAAATTACATATATATCTATCTGATTTTATATACATTACATATATATACAAACACATAAATATACCTCTTTATATAGGTATTTAACTATCAGTTAAAGAAGATGGCTTTCTATAGCAATTATTTCTGTATTTGGATTGAAAGTGATGCAACCTTCAAAACTCCCACTGAGTTCATAAGGCCATGGTCTCAACACTGGAGCTTCCCAAAATACATTATTCTGTTATTAGATACCATCAAATCTGCTGACCACATAAAATGCATTGTCTCAGTATTCTGACGTGCATTATAAAACATTTTGTTTGCATGTTGCCCTGCCATGTTTGCCGTGGCAACATACAAACAAAATATGAAAGAAGAAATATTTTTGTTTTCATCTTTATGTTAAAGTCAAATTTACTTGAATATAATTCTGTTTTATAGGTTAATAAAATATAGGAGAAATTAATTATTAGCAAAAAAAAAAATATTTATGATACAGGCACAATGATAACAGCAACAACAAAGGAAAAAGCCTCTTAGTGGAAGTACTTGTCCTAAAGAGTAAGAGATATGCCAAACCTAATAACCTCACCAGGGGTTATGAAAAATTTGCACATTGCCTGACAGCCTAAGGTAAAGTCTTATGGTAGCTCTTCAAGTGGATAAATGGGAAGATGAAATGCAATGCAAAGTGGTACCGTTTATCTAAATCAATGGAGACATTTCCCACTGCACTGACCTTCACTGCATCTTGAGGAGCATAAAAAGCATTAAGGAACATTTTAAAAACACCCAAGGGTTTTCTTTTTCTAGGTTTTCTCCCTGATCAAATAAACTGGAACTCTTTATTACAGATATTTCCCATATTTCAAATTAATGTACATTTCTCTGCAGCATAGCCACCTAAATAATCTTAACACTTCATGAGGGCCCTGACAGTCTCTCAGAAATGTCACATTCCTCCCATGACACACATCCCTCAGAGCAATAGCCGTGCAATGTCCCTTTCACTGACACTGCCTGAAATGATCATCCTTAAGATGACCAGGGAACAGACTGAAAGGACCAGTGTTTAACATCAGTGCAAGCACTAAGGGCTGGAAAACCATGAGTGTGTGTAAAGTGATATTGTATATGTGATAAAGCTCACCTGCATCTGTTCTCTTACTTGAGTGCTCATGAGAAATAACACTGCTGACAGGAGGGCCATCTCTCTTACCCAAAGCAGCATTGTAAACTGTTTACTCCTGACTCTTTCCTGATGAAGACTCAAGATTTAAATCAGGCAGCAGCAACAGTGTTCCCTAAACAGACCTTCAGTAAGCCAAACTGAGCAAGTTCTGAAGCTTCATCACCTTAGCACAACTGAATCATTCTCTGTTCAATCAGTTTACAAAGGAGTTCAGCATCGGAAAAACATGCAGACATGAAATATAAAGATATATTGCATTTAGAATATTTATAGAGCTTTAGTCTCTCAACTCTGAGGTTAATCCAGGTGAACTAGCTTTTCACACCAGGAGAAAATGATAAAAGCAAACCAGCACATGGATTGCAAAAGTATTTCACCCATAGTGCTGTTTATACCTCTAGGAGCTTAAAGAGCACTAATAAATTATAAAGGCTTATTTAAATAAGACAATGATAAACCCACTTCTCCTTATTCCTGCTTATGGTAACATATAGCACTGCAATAAGCTGTGGCTCCTGACTACATGAAGTATATTTATTCCTAAAAATTATCTTCAATCTCTATTCTTCCCAGTAATGTAAAGCAGTCTCATTAGGCAATATTTCTAAGAGAGATGAAACACAGAATAAACAAAAGGTTAGATTTATGTAATTTCTTTATCCATGTTCTCCTTTTTTTAATTACTCCTCACTGTTGCCATTATAACATTCTGTTTGCATCTGAATTTGAGTTTTTTCATACTTCCTTTTTATTTTTTCCTAAGTTCTCATGTTTACCTAGCTAAACATGGATCTCCATTCTATATGTCCTTTCCCAAATTTCTCAACAAATATGTACTTGGTTTTAGGCAGAAATCTGGTTCAAATCTAAAGTAAATTAGCATCTTTCATATAAAAAATGCAATGAGGCGTGCAAAGCCTTTCATTTAATACCACAGGAGTGATAGCGGATGAAAAGTAAATTTTATCAAGTATGGGCTAGTGAACTTCAAGCTCTTCATATTCTTTTCACACATAAATTATCAAACTTACTTACATGCTTTCTAATTTTAGTTCAAGTCACTTGCATTTATGAGTTTCTGCATACGATTAGTAGTTTCTGCGCTGTTGCACTGCATAATACTTCTCTTAGTTCTCTGCAGGTTTTCTTCATTTTTCCTTATTACACTTCCAAAGCATTGGATTTATTTCTGAAAAGTTTAAAAGGCACATGTTTTTCTTCTAAAAAAGCAAGCTTCAGATAGCAATTATAATCATCACTGAGATCACAAGTTTATTCCATAAAACCTGACAACAGTATAGAACAATGACAGAATAAATGAGCGCCAATGACATTTCTTAAAAACCATTGTTCAGAATATTGGAAATACATTGCCTTAGGACTTGTCATGGGGATTCATGTTTTCTGTCCAAATCCAACAGCTGGTTTTAAAGTTCAGAGTAAAGATCTGTGTATCTTGTCTTCCTGTTTCTTCGAATTCCCTGCATCTAGTCTCTAAATCCAACCCACAGAAGAGTTCATGGGTTTTATCCTCTCTTCGCCTCAAAATTAACATGAGTCATATAAAGCACCTGACACCAGTAATCATTCCTTTATATTTAAAATATATGTAGCTAGAACAAAAGTGGGAGAGGCTTGGCCGTGTTCCATGGCTGTGCTGCCGTGCTGGAACCGCTCCCCACCTCTGGCACATCCTGCATGTTTTAAAGCTGTCTGGTCTAACAGATAAATCTTGGCAATAGCCTGTTCTGTAATGATTTCTCCTGACATTCTCAATTACATTTTGGAGAGCCTCAAGTACAACATTTCCAGCGGTTCCCTCAACCAATAGCATAAATTTTCTTAAACTGCAACAGACTGCTGTGCAAGATTTATTTGCTGAGCAGTTAACTCTGGTTACACCATCAAAAAGCAGGAAGTGAAATTGCATCTGATTTCACCAGCAGTAATTAATTTTTCATTTTGAAGGGAAATACTAAGACCTGAGCTACAAACAAAGAATAAATTCATATAATCACAGCACAGAAGCATTTCTTTAAACTTCCTACAGATCAGCATGGAGTACAAGCCATCATGTAAGAAGGTCACCATAAACATTATTAGGGATCTTGATAACATTTTTGGCAAGAGGCTAGAACTTAAAGAAGATATGAAGACTGCACCCTGGAAAAACCATCTAACAACAGGTAATTTTTTATCAACATACATATTTTTTACATTAAATGGAAACCTGAGTGACTTGGGTGATAGGAATTTAGTGGATTTAAACCATTGAATGTAAAATCTGACATATTTGAAAACTCATAAACTCACCCAATTTTTTGAGGGGGTGTGGAGACGCACGTTTTTTGAGAGCAAGGTCTTCTGTTTTTAAACCATTTCAATTTGAAAGCAGCTCTTAAAAAACAAAACACAAAGGAACAAATAATAACACCTTTTTTTTTTCACTCAACTAGAAAAATACCCCAAACCACTACTCTTTAGTATAGTTCTATGTGTTAACTTGTAATGGTTGAGTAAGACCACACCTCTATCCTATAACCTTTGAAGAGATAAGAGTTGTCAGCTGTATTTCTGCAAAAGATATACCTGCCCAATTCTCTTCCCCCAAGAGACTGGGAGTAGGAGCAAAAGAAGGACCATTGTAGATTTTTAAAAGGATCAAATTACAAAATTAACAACAGACAACCAAGAAACTACATTGAATAGCTGACTTTATAGTTTACTCAAAAAGACTGGTGAGAAAGAGTGTGACTTTTACAGAGAAAAGAGTAAACAAACACATTGTGTTGAGCACAAAATATAACCCAAAAAATATAATTGGAACAAGGGAAAAAGTAACTTGTCAGCAAGAAAATGCCTACCCTAAACACAGTATTGCCATGAAAGGTCTTGAAGGGAAAAAAAACAAGAAATCCACAATGAAAACAACAAAAGAAGATTTTTTTAATAGCTGATATAGTGAGATATTCTAAGAAGATATTTTCTACAATCTTGATCTTTCATTAAATTCCAAACTTTTAAGAGGTCTCCTTTTGCAAAGCATTTTCAGTTCCATGAAAAAGCAGTCTGAACTAGAAAGCCAGAGGGAGAAAAAGAGAAAACATCAACAACAAAACACATGAGGAAACTATACACCCAAATTAAGGATGTCCTAGTGCCAACATCTCCAATTTAAGTCAGTCTCTGAGCATTTGTGGTGTATTAGAAACAGGGCATATTGCAACACAAAGATCAAAGGCTTGGTTTTGAAAGTTCAACCTGAAATACTTTTATTTTAGTGTTCCCAGCTATAAAGATAATAGCATCTCCCTTCCCCAAATAAGCTCCAGGATACAGGAGCTTATTTTTATATATTGATAGATACAGGCATCTATAGAGAAGTACTTGCATATGACATTTGTAAGTACTGCAGTTTTTATTACAGAAATACAACATTTTGCTACACCAAATAAGCAGAGTTCTATATTTGTACTGAAGATATTTTTGGACCACCATGGGCCCAGTTTAATTTAAATGAGTATCTGTAGCCTCAATTGTAAAAGACAGCCCATCCATGGCCTCAAAACAATGGCTTTCTCAAGGAAAAAATTTGTAGGTGCACATGTACCCCAGACATGAGAGTAAAGTGAGAAAGGTTACTGAAAAATCAGCTGGTAGAGTTTATTTTAGAAGGTTGGTGTAAATTGAGCCCAACACACAGAAGTTCAGACAACCTATGGGATGTCGACTGTATAGATTTCCAAAGCGGTGCTCATAAGCAGATTTCTCTTTATGAAATCTTGCATTGTTTTACCTTTCCTGGACTTAATTGTTTTTCATTTCTCATTTTCCACAGCTCATCCCGGTTTCTCACATACAAAAGTCACTTTATATTCTGTCTTCTTACTCCTGCTTAGCAGCTGTCAGAAACCCTAAATTACTCACAGTTTTCCCCACCTCCTTTCCCTCAGACTCTTCTCATCTTTCTTGAGAACTGTAACTCAAATTTAAATTCATTTCCAGGGTGCCAGCAGCTTCTCAAAGTTGTCAGTAATTTTTCTCAGGGATTACATTCCAGCAAATGCAATATCTTATCCAATAGAGAAACTGATTATGTACAAGACAGAGAACATCTGCCTGTCTAGCAGGGACACCCCATCTGCAGGAGAGGAGGTTTTGTCCGCACTGAAAAGAGCTTGGGTCTTCTGAGACCAAATCAATGAAAGTTATTGTCTCATCATAGGAGCTCAGTGATCTTATTTAGAGCGTTATTGAATATTGTGACAAACTATCCACCGAGCATGCCCTGAGCTGCAGGAATAGAGCACTCCCTACATTCTGCTGACTTGTTCCCTCCAGAAGCAGCAACTCATGTCAGTGATTAACAAGAACTTGGTGGAAGCTCAGCACAGCTGGAGGCCAGCAAGCTACAAGCTGCAGTGGCAACTGCAGTAAGTGAATTTAAAATTAGAAGCTGAAAACTTTTAAAAAAACATGAGAGGAAAGAAGAAAATTCTAATGCACTCTAATGGATTAAAAAATGTTGTAAAACATTTCTGCGCCTGTATTTATGGAAATTTTGCCAGCAATCTTTACTCACCCTCTACTAATGTATGTTAACAACCATAATCTCTGTCTTCAACAGCAGCAAATTATGCTTGTTTTCTTTTAATTTGCACTTTAAAAACACTTACATAAAAATAATTGTAACACTCTCCCTTGAAAGGTTGGGACATAGAGGTTAATTGATAGATTAGTCTCAGAAACAAATATGTTACTTCAATAATATTGTTTTAACTGGTTTTTTTTTCCCCAGGCCATAAGCATGGCAACTTTTTGAAAAGACTTACATATTGCTCCATTATTCTTCAGCTTTAAAGAAAAAGAAAAGGCCACTGAAAGAAAAGAGGGATTTCAGCACAATTATTTTAAGGTTCATTGGCTTAAATTATATAATCAATGCTCACATTATATTTCATTTCAGTACATTTTCATTGATATCATGATCATCACATTTGACATTTAGTTATTTCTGTTGTCCCACACATAAATAACATTTGAGTGTTAATTGTATGTTTTTTACAAGAAAAGGTTAATTTATCAGACACTAATCCATAACAATTCCCCCAGCCCATATTTCATCTGGGAAAGATGACATCCTCTGAGATCTTCCAGGAATCTGTACTAAAATGGCAAACATTTAATTAACACAAGGAATAGTCATCAAGAAAATTAGACATCATATGGTAGCCAAGAGATTCTTTGAATAAGGAACCACCTGAAACAGAACAGAGGTAGTGTTGCCTCCATAGATAGTAAATGCATGGTGATATGAAGGCAATGCCATGCACTTTGGCTCACTTTGAAGAACAATGATTCAGAAAAAAATGTTGAAAAATATACAGAGGGACTTAGAATTCGTCTTCACCAAGGCAGAAGATCCATAGTCATTTTTATCATGAAGGATTATAGTGTAACTTGATCACAAACAACCTGGGCAGAAAATCCAGCAGAGATTTCTGAAAGCAGAAAGCACTTTAATCTAACAGGTAGATAGAACAAAACCCAACAGCTAGAGACTGAATGCTAGCTAAGTTCAGAAAAGGAGGTGAATGCCTTTAGCAGTGAGACAGAGTACTCAAGCTACTTTTCCAGGAATGCACCTAATGCTTTGCATTTCACAGACTCTGAAATTGTTTTGAATGCTTCAAGTTCATATAATGAGATAGATATTTGGTACAGAAACAATTGCTTAAATTACAAGAGAATACAATTATGCAGAGGTTGTACTATGAGGAAGGTCAAATAATGCAGAAGGCCATAATGAATTCCTAACAGTCCTACATATGTCTGTGAAATGGAAATATTATTCTATGCTTTGAAACAATTTAATGTCTGCTTGGGTGGTGAAGTACTGGAATAGACTGCCCAGAGGTGTTGTGGATGTCCCATCCCTGAAAGTGTTCAAGGCCAGGTTAAGTAGAAAACCTTGTCTAGTGTTAGATGACCCTGCCCATGGCAGGGGGGATGGAACAAGATGATCTTTAAGGTCTCTCCCACCCAGCCATTCTGTGACTTTATGGTAGCCAAACTAGAAAGCAGCAGAACATTCCTTACTCAGCTAGAGTGCTATTAAGTTCAAGAAATACAGTAACTAAAACAATTTCTTATGAACTTAAGATTGTAAACTGTTGTGAAGCCTACATGGCGCTATTTTCAGCTGTCTTTGCATATTGATTATGGTTGTCCAAATTAAATTGTTCCACAGCCATGGCAACCTCTGAGATTTCTTTAGGTAGAGGGATTGCCAATACGTGGCAATGCCTTAAATGTCATTTCCATTCCCTTAAGGCAACCTTCCTCTGACAGAAAAAATACCATTTACTCCTATCAAATCAATTGGCCTCATTTTAATTTCAGAATCTGTAAGGTTTAGCTATGCCTGTATTTAGCTCATTTAGTCAGATATTATTATCTACTATGTATCTGTATATGATCTCACCTTAGAAGATATCACTGCAAAAACACACATGAAAAGACAATGGCTAAAATGAAAGTATCAGAGCCAGGCTCTTCCAATCTGTTTTAAACTGCTGATCTGAATTTTGTAAACTACTTCTTATTTGCTAATATTCTCATGAAAGAACAAATTCAAATACTATAGTTCTAAAGTACCCCAAATGTCACTGATCAGTTAGCTGCATTAAAATAAAATACTATAAAACTCACAACCTTTACAACTATAAACTCATAACCTTGAATCCTAATTTTCAATTCAACACAAAACAAAAATCAAACTGATTTTTATTCTTGAATACTAGAGACTAGATTTGTTTGTTTACCAGGAGGACACTGGGATTTTCCATTTCCAAGCACAGAAAATACTTTAAAATCAAGAACCACATGAAAATGCAGACAGGCCCAACAATATAGAAGACAAAAATGGCACCTTGGAAGCCTTGCACCAGTGACTGGGTTGCTTTGTACAAAAGGTCACGTTTTTGCATCCCTTTTCCATCTTTCAAAAATGCAGAAGGAATTAGAGATTCCAGACTGCGCCCAGTTAAACATTCCTGTGCTAATCTCCTCAGCCATGCTGGAGGAAGAAGGAATAGAGAGGCATATATCTCAGAAGCACAGCAGTCATCTTTTACAGCTTGGGCTTATGCACACCACTGCCAGACATAATAAATCCAGATAAAATAGAGTCTCAGATAACCCACATTAAGAACTGTTCATTGAACTAATATAATCTACACCATGGCCAATGAGTGTGGAAGGCTATTAAGCATGAAGTCCACTACTGCCTTGTTAAGTGCCTGCAAGCTTTCGGATGAATGGAAGTAGGGTTCAATTTTTCTGCAAGATTTTAACATCAAATTGCCTGGTATTGGATTTTGAATGCTTCGGACTCTTTATGTTTATGAATTTTTTATAAATGTTACTTAATATGCAAGTGCTATGAGATTGTACATTAGCTGGAGAAACAGCACGATTTCTGACAGATATGAGCAATTTTCCTTTGCTCAGATAAACTGAAATACAGAGCCATCTTTACCACATGCTTTGCCATCAGCCCCCATGGAACACAGATCTCTTTGCCCAGCTAAATGACATGCTTTCACCATCGGCATCCCATTCATCCCCACAGTTTCTGAATCATAGAACCACAGCAGAGTTGGAAGAGACATCGGAAGGTCCTTGGATTCAAACCCTTGCAATAAGCTGGGACATCTTCACCTAGATCAGGTTCCTCAGGGCAAATCTTGCTGTCCAGCCCAGCCTCTGATGTCTCCAGAGCTAGAGACCTTCTGCATGGGTATAGCCATCTCCTCTGTTCCTTATGCTCTGCTCTGTACTTGCTATTCTGGCCNAGAATAAAAAAGTAAATTCCCTGATTGGAAACTTTCCATTCTGGTTTGTGCTCTGGAAAACCCACATGTCTTCCAAGGACCAGAGGAAAACGAAGTGTAGATAATTTCACATTAGTTTCAGCAGAAGGTTAAAGGTCTTTGGCCTTTGTAGCAGAACATGCCACAAAGCAGCCTGGATAATTATGGAGGAGGGAAGGGAGTAAAGAGCCCTCCTCTCTAGGTCACTGAAGGATGCAGCATCCCCAGGGCATGCTGCAGATTTTGCAGGCAGGTGAGTAGGAAAGAACAGCGTTTGCAGAGAGGTAGACCCTGCCATCCACGTTTGCCATGTTCCTTCGAACATAAACACAGAGGTTAGCTGGCCTGAGGGTGATACACATGGCGACACGTACAGGAAAGGCTGATTTTGGTGCCAAGGAGGCTCTGCAACATCAGGTAATGACAGCTGAATTTAGGCACTACTTTTTTGGTATGTGTGGGCCTCACTGAAAATGCCCACTGAAATTTAGTGCTAGCAAAAATTCAAAAGAAATTAGTGAAATTAAATAAATGAGCAGTCACAGCCATAACCTGTATGCACTGGACGGTAACAAACAATGCTATTTTAAAATTATTGTTAAGATTATTGAGCAAACCTATATAAAATAATAATAAAAAGTTACTCCTTGCAAGATTCATCTACTATCATCATGTTCTCTCTAGAGAGTGTGATAAGCATTCTGCAAAATGAGCACAGCTACATTTGCTATGTTCTCTGTCTCTATGCCTTTCCATAAAGCCATACTGTTCCTAAGAATGGTTGGGTTTGGATATCACTTCCTAGCATTCTAAAGAATCCTTCTCCTATGAAGCTTTACCATGAGCTGCTGTACTTAATCTTTTTTTTTCCCCTTCTCATGCTTTTGCATATCCATAATACACACTTAAAACAATGAAGCTACAATCTATAATCAACAGCTCCAGGGCTTTGCTGTACTTTGCTCTTAGAATGGAAATATGATTATATAGCCAAGGAAAAAAATAAATATTACCCAACAGTTACAATTTTTAGGCATTTTTATGCAGACTGTCTCTTTCAGATAGAAGAACAAACACCTGCTTCCTTTTCCCTAAGCTGCCTCTTCTAACAACTTATCCTCCTTGTGAGGTCTCACTACCTACATCAAAGAAACTGGCTCCTCTCCCTAGTCAGATGGCATTTCCATTCTTGCCCAAATGAACCCTCTCTTCTCTTCAGGCTTATAGAAAGCTAAAGATCTGGAGAAGTGTTCTGGGAAATTGCCTGAACACATGATGCTGTTGCAAAAATAGTCTGAATCAGTGTTGCTGGCATTGTGTCTGAAGGTGCCACCATCCTCTTAAGCAGCCACGATCTACCAGATGCTGCCACATTATTTGTGCTGATAAGAGATAAATAGCATTTCATTATGTCTGACATGTGCCAGAGTGAGACTATCATTCCAAGAAAATTAAACACTCGGCATTCAGAGTTATTTAACAACACCAAAATGAAAACAAACTTCATCAAGAATATGCACCTCCTTCAGTGGACTACAGCAGCTCCCATTAAAAGCAGCTTCTGCAATCCTTCCTGTGGTGAATATGGTTACCCCAAAGGTCAAGTCAGGCAGCTTATGCTTTGTCTCTGTCACCTTTGTGCTTTTGAAATTGCAAGAATGGCATGTTAGGATTGATCTATCACTTGGTACTACTGCTCTGTACCAAATCATTCTTGTTTCCAAGATCTGGGAATACCAACTGACCTCTCTAATAATTAATTTTTTTAAATTACCAGTTTTATGCTGGGCTTTTCATTAGCAATGTGGATGCAAACAGCCTTACAAAGGCAAGAAAATTGAAGTAGGTGTTGTGATCTATTTCTCACATAGGTTGTTCTCATTGATCCCCACTGGAAAATACTAACATTACCAGAATTGTAACACAAATAAGACATTGATTTTACTAGCAGAGTCAAAAAAACTTCTGGCACTGCAGAATTCAAGAGTGGTTTTTATATCTAAAAGCAACAAAAACCCATTGTGTTGGCTATAGGCCAGATTTTGCTCTTACATACTTGCTGCCTATCATGGAATAAAGACTGAGATGTTTAGGCTGGTTTGTTTTCTGAAAGAGGTAAAAGGCACCAAAAAATCAACATTTTTTAACATTAGGAGAGCTAGAGAAGCTAGACAAGTTTGTGAGGTTTTGCTATTCTTGAATTGGACTGGAGGGTTAAAAACTAGATTTTCCCTGATTATTTCAAGAAATTGAAGCTCACATACATTGTTAAATACTGAGTGTCCACTAATATCTATCTGAAAGTGAATTGAGAAAAATTTTGTTAAGCTCTTGGTATGAAAACTAGCAAGAGGAAATACATTAGGAGATGTCCCTCATCCAGGAAGTTTTTAGTGAGCTTCTGTCTTTCTTCTGATGGATAATGCTTCCAAACTCCAAAGGACAATTCTTCCTCACAAAACTATTCACCAAATGTGACTACAAGTATAAAAATTGCTTATGTTTGGGATGATATGTGGCCAAAGCATGATCTTGTCTTTACTTTTCCTAGTTTTGAAATGATTCCATGATAATCTCAACTGACTCCAATGACTGGATCATCTTTCTTCTGTTCCTCAGGTATCTGCCAAAAATAATTGTTTCATGATGCTCACACACCTGATGACAGCAATGAGATCACCATAGCTGATCTGTTAATAGCTATGTAACTCCCTTTGAGTTCTGGCAGTATTCCTACAGGATTGCTGTTTCTCTGCTATTCCTCCCTTGAAAGCTCCAGTTGCATTCTCCAGCACAATCCTTAATATTTTCATCTCTACAATTAAAACAGGAAGCAAAATAGGTCAGCTATTCACGTAATCATGGCTATTTAAAGCTTGTCAACCTCTCTCATATAAACCTGCCTAATTTTCCTGCATGCAGTTCACTTTAATGGAACATTAGCTATCAAACCATAGCTTCACAGTATTTTTTTTTATTCCCTTTGTTAAAAGAACTTGGGAATTCAACGGGATTTTTATTTTTTGTTTTAATTACATCTAAAATTTTCATCCATCATTCACCATCACCTCAGTCTGTTTTTCTTTTATGAGAAGTGATTGCATAAAAGAATTGCAACAATACAATCCCGCAGGCTTGAATTTTACTTGCATAGAATTATTGATAAGAACAGTGTAACACGTCCTTCTGATAAAACATGTTTTTTTCAGAACGTGTGCTTATTCATTTATTACTAATGATAAAAACAGCCGGGAGCTGTATTTTTTATGCCTCTGTGTAAAGAACAGACTGCCTCAAGGCTAAACATCTCCTACAAAATGTCTTCCCCTCTGGAAAGTGGCAACATCTTTATGCTAATGATTAAAAATATTCCCTGGACCTATTTTTTAATTTATTTGAAGAAAAACCTTTTCGTCTCCTGTTTTCTTTTGCACATTATTATACTTCATTCATAAAGAAAAATCCCTGTAATGAATCAAGTGTGTTATAAATTACATCAGCATGAAACATTTCAGAATTAACTTCTAAAATGTCTAGGGAATATGCCATTATATAAGGTAAAAAGTGTCAAAGTGCCATATGTGGAGGATGTGCAAAGTGCCAAATGAAGGATAGAACATGGACCCAGAGAATTACAGGTTTTTAGTAATTCTTTGAACTGTTACTTTTGACAAATCCAAACAGGGGAGGAAAATCAATCTTTTGTCAAACTTATTATGCGAATTCCTACCTTATCTCTCCAATTTGTGAGCCCAGTAGCCTAGAGGAGTTCTCCCACATCAAAGATGATACTGGCTCACATGTTCATTTGAACACCTGGAGACATCAGGCCTTGAGCTTTTTTATGGCCATCTGACCTTATGCTTGTTCTATTTTGAAATCATATCATAAGTTAATATTCCTAGCTTAGTATTTCTCCTAGATTTCTAATATATTGACTAAGTTTATATGAGTTGTTGTTGTATTTCAATGGCTGTCTCCCTAGGACAGTGCAGACTCCTATTTATCACCATGTTTTTTTCCCCTACAGTTGACAGCAGAAAAGCAAAATGTAACTATCACCACTTTAGTGAGATCAAATCTAATAGCCTGCTTTGCTTATATCAAAGTCAATATAATTACGTTTTATTTTTAAATCTTAGTTCCTATAACAAGTTCTAAGAAATTCACCACACAACCTATCTGGTTAGAGAGGAAAGTATCAGCTACTAAAGGCCATTTTCTCTGTCTCAACATGATAGGTCTAAAGAAAAAAGACATCTGTATTGCAGAGCCAAAGGAATCACCACACCCTCTTGCACCTTGAATGAGTACTATGGCTAACTGTTAAAATCAAGGATTATATAATATATTCCACAAAATATTAATTAAAACTTACTTCTTGACAAGGTTGCTGGCCAGTTCCTAAGCACAGATTCAACCTCAATACAATAAGGGCTTCACCAACCATCATGTAAATCAATATAAAAATATTTCTTTGCAGGAATAACTCATTTATAGAACCACTGTTACATATTACAGACTATAAACATGTATTCTGCTGTTATCAAAACTCCTTAGACAAATGAAGGCTGGAGTCAAACCCATCAGTCTTATTGTATCAGCATTCTCCAGCAGAGCTCTGTCCTGCCTGGAAGTTTCTGATCCAGTCAAATTATGCTTCTCAGTTTTGCAAAGGTCTTTTGAGAGCTGCAGAAGAAGAACACAGTACTAGAACCGTTATTGTTATTCAACCCTATCAACCTTTTCTCTGCAGGCTGTGAAAAAAAGAAAGAAGGATAGTTTACTTATTAATCACACCCTAGGTTCCATACACCTAGGGAAGAACTGAATTTAACTATGGCCTCACATACTGCAACCACCATCCACCTCTGAGCAGGTGGAGAAGAGGAATTAAATTCAACAATTAATTTGCCAATAAGCTGGAAGATTTAAGACTTCCCACTCTACCGTGGGATTCGTGCACGATTTTGTTCAGCTCACTGCACTAGGGCAGTGCCACAGCATGGGGCAGAGGGTCTGGAAGCTGGCCAGCTCTTCCAGATATGGTGTCTTATGGCCTGAGCAGCTCAGCCAGCTGTGCTGCACTACTAGCAGCACAACTGACTCTACTTTCCAGCACCCACAGCATGACCAGGCAGTCCTAGCCTGTTTCCTACAAATAACCATCACCAGCACCCATTTATTGCTGATATTTACATTAGACGAGCTCTATATTAGAATCATCCTCTATTCTCACTTCATATAGTAAGGAGAGCATTACGGTTTTCTCATAATTTTTCAATACATATTTCAAACCTGCCTTCTATCTTAGCTCCTCATCTTGAATGTCATAAAGAGTTATGCTTCTGCCACTATCATGATCTGTTAATAAAAGGCTACTGCAGGAAAGATGAAGTTTTCCTAACTTACATCTGTCACTTTGAAGAGTCAAGGGCAAAAACACTGTTAGCAAATTTATTCTTGCAAACACTTGTACAAGAGTCTTTAAACTAGAGTAACCTTTAAAAACAAAAGTAATGTTAAACATCTATTTATTCCCTAAGATATTTCTTCTACAATCTTTGTCTGTTGTGTAATCAACTAAATCTATTCCATTATTTACCAATTTAGTAGGCCAAATATTATAATTTCAAACAACTAACAATAAATTCACTGCTTAATTACAAAATTTCTGGTCTATGGGACAAACTTGGCTGTATTTTGGTATCTAAATATGTATTCTAAGAATACTGCATTATTTATAGCCAAAAGAGAAAGAAATTCAGGTAATGGTATTAATTCTAAACAGACAGGTTATATTTACTGTTGTTTTATACATTCTGTATACCCTAGCACTATCTGACATCTTCCAAGAACATATTTTTCTTAGACTTGATGGAATTATAGTCTCTTAGTGTTTTTTTCCCCTGGGACACTGAACATAAGCCAACAACTCACCCTGAACTGCTGAAGTTGAATACTACCTGAAGTGATGTGCTGTCCAAAGCTTGGCAGAAGCAACCATTTAGAAGATTTTAAGTCTGATATCTTGGCTGAAATCCAGCAAGGTCATTAACCACCTGGCCTTCAAAAACCTGTTTCTAATGATACAGAAACAAGGTAGATTCGTGAATGTTTCAGACAATTTGGGCTGAGCTTGAGACCAGATTTCCAGATCTCACTCCAGCTTCATAGCAAGTGTGCAGGAGTTTTCCACGAATACCACCAGGGCTGGTGTTATCACTCCTTGGAGACAAGGAAGACATGCATGTTGATCCTCCACCAAGGGCATGAAGAAAGCACATCAGACCTCTGGGATAATTCTGGGAACATGCTTCAATCTTGACCAAAAGCTGAGTTTCTTGACTCCCTCTGCTTTCCATTTAGCTGGTGCAAAACTAGAACCTGTGGGGATGTTAAAAGAAGAATGATAAATGAAGATACATTTCATTATAGGGCAATTCAAACCTGAAGTACTCACTTTGCAACATGAAGACTATCAGACTGCAGTCTTAAATATTGATTTTGTATTCATTGTCATTGACAGAAGCAATTCTATTTTTGCAGAATGTAATAAATATGACTTTAAACAGAATAAGGCCCTTTCAGCAAGAATTTTTCCATATATCTGTTTATAAGCCTAAAATTAAAGCCGCTAAAACTGAAGAGAAAAAAATAACCAAGGGGGTTTTCAAAAATTTAAAACTCTATCATGCATAAATGGAGCTCATCAGCAAAAGTAATTTCCCTGCAGAAAACACTCCATCTTTTGTTTTATGTAAGTTAGCAACATGAATATTTCATTCTTAGTGAAACTGCCATTACCCTTTTGCATTTCATAGCTATGCTTGGTGTCTCAGATGCATAAGCTTTTTTTTTCCCCTCACTTTCCTGTTCAAGTCTATTGCAATTACAGGTTTTGCTGTATATCTCAGTAGATAATAGAGTTTGGAATCTGATATTAGCACCAACTACATCCTTTGTCCCCAACATCCCCGCTAAAAACCAGATGGGAAGAAAGGAACATAAAGGACAAATGACTGCACAGAGTATAATTATTCTCAAGATACCAAACATCATCTGGAAGGCACATCAGGTGTCATTATCCTCAAGTAGTCTGTTGTTAACTTTGGCAAAATTTTACAATTAAACAAAAGGTAGTAAAAACACATACACTGCATATCCACATTAAAGCAATGGCCTAAATGAATACTGAACTTAATTTAGGTGTAAGATGTATTTCAACTCCAGGACACAAATAATAAAAAGGATCAGTACAGTGGGTAACATTGTACTGCTGATAGCTCTTGCACAAAACTGTGACCAAAATAGGTTGCACAAGAATACAGACCCAACACAAACCTGCATTTTAAATGAATTTAATCTTAAGAAGCTTAAAAGTAAGCTTTTCGATCAAGATGAAAAGGTGAAGGTAGACTATTTGACCTATATGTAGTTCCATTATCATTGCAAATTCTCTTCTTTGAGGGTAATTTTTAGTCTTAATTTGGTTACTTGTCGTGTCAGACTCTGAGTGGCTGATTTTCTCATTTAAGGTTGTTGGGTTTTCTTTCAGTCATTTCACAGGATGTTTTTTCAAGATTGCACATATCTGGAAAACAGTAGAATCATGTATCAGATCTTCCATCTAAACAGGAATATGCTTTATTCTTTAAAGGCAGCAGACTTTTTGAACCATGGGGAGTGAGCAGGCCTGGCTACTGAGGCGAAATGGCCAAGGGTGACCTAATTTGAATCTGCAAGGCAGACCACCATTCAGAACAACTCACAGGAAGAGGCTACAAGATAAAAATTGCTCTACAACTGTAATATCACAAGCCAGCAACCAAAAGACTTTGCCACTTCAGTTAAAAGGTAAACAGGGGGAGATTCCTGCTCTGGAACACCTGTGTCTAATCATGCACACTGGGAAAAAAAAACAGGCACTGTCCAATAAAAGTCATCTGGTAACAAGAAGCATTGCATGTAAATGGCTTTCTTCATGACTTTGAGATCTCTGGTGAAGGTGCAGGTTTCTCTGCTGCAGTATTTCTGAAGATTTTGGGAGGCGAGATACATTCCAAATTGCTTTTAATGTTATTTTAGCTATCTCATTTTTCCTTCATCCTCCAAATAAAGTTTTCAAAATTGTTTATTCTGAGCGTGAAAGCATTTGCATAGGCAAGGACTCACAGTAAAGACATCGGGACAAGAATAACCCATGCTTAGAAAGCTTAAAAATTGTCTCAAAGATACGCACCAGTGTTTGTGCCTTGTTCCACAGTGTAAGATCTACAAAGATAACAAATCTGTCATTTGTGATTTCTGGTAAAAAAAAAAACCTGCAAAAATTCACCTTTTTACTAAAATCACCAGTATAAGAGAGTTAATGTAGAAGGCAGAAGATTTAAAACTGAGTTGGGTGGGAGAATGCATGACATACAAGAGAATTTACTTTGGTATTCAAAGTTTAACTATTGCAGAATCATAAACTGAGTGAGTAGAACTGCTCAGTTTTAGAGTAGCTTATATGCAAATTAAAACTCAGGCCTAGGAATCCTGCTCAGCGATAGGAAATTGCTGATCCTACAATGTAGCTCCATCCTTGGTGTGGTGATCAACATGTTTGACCTACTTTGTAAATCACTGATATGTTTTCACATTAATTTGTTAAAGAAATTTACTGTTTGTATTATTTTACCTTATGAGGTCCTCAATCATTATGGACAAAAATATGCTAAGTTATATCTTACATGGTATTCTATATGGACCTAAAACCATTACAGATATTGAGGGTATTAGCTAGTAAACATCTCTTTAGGTTTCCCTCACTTCACCTACTCCAATTTGTCTTTAATTCTTTCAATGTCCTTAACCTCACTGGTGTTTGTAGGGATTGAGAAATTTACTTCATTAAAAAGGGTAGTAGTGCCATATAAGTACCTAATCACCCATCATTTAAAATTTTCAAATGGCATTGAGCATGAAGGGACACCAGAAAACAGTTACCTTGTCCTCTATAAAAGGTTTTTATACAACTTACTTGTGCTGGGGTAGGTCTTTTCTCTGAAAGATACTGAAGATATTCCAAAATATAAATACTGAATGATGACCACAAAAGTTAGTTGATGACATTTATAAATTAATTAACAAATGTCATGTAGAACAAGATGTTGGAATTCTTATAGGTAGTTCAATCTTTGTAGAGGTTTGCAGAGTCTTCTGCATTTCAAATATCACCAAGACTTTTAGGTCAACTGTCTTCCCACTCTGCAGCAGAAGCTGAATTGGGAACACAGATCTAATTTTCCAATTGCAGATGGAGTGAAAAAAAGAAATATTTCTTTTTCTTTATTTATTTTCTTTTTTGTTTTAGTTTAGAGTTTATCTGTTTTTTAAATATTAGAAGGTATCTCTTTTCAACCTAAACCCCTAGACAAATAAATAGCCAAAACTCATTCCTGCCTGAAGCTGCTATATTACCTTGTTTTTAAAGACAACTCTGTACACAGGACAAATTATTAATTCTTGAACAGCAGTGCTTTTGGAGAGAGATGATTTTCTAATTCCTTCATTCTCTGATTTCTGTCTTTGCTTGTCATTTAAGAATACAGCCCTAAATCAGTGCTATTTCCTGCATTTTAATGTAAAACATAAGAAAAAAGAATGGCATAACTCATAAACAGTCTTGTGCTAATTCTCAAATCTGTCAGTGAAAGCAACAGAGTCTAACTTTGTTTCAAAATGGTTACTCAATTTGTTCATTAAACCATATTTCAAAAACAGCACAATTTTATTATCAGGCTCATATTGCTTTATCTTCTTTACTTTTTATGGCACCACATTTAACAACAAATATTTTACACAATCATTTAACTGTGTTTTTCAGGATGTAGACTCAGATAGAAACTAATGCAAGGAAATTATTTTCCTAAGGAGTTGGATCATTTCCTAATTGTTTATTATATATGTAGTCTCTTGCCAGAAATCAAGATTTAAAATTCCATCTTCTTCAACACTTTAATGTTGTTTGGATCTCTGAAGCATTTATATTTAATTTCACAGCAGTGTTACAATTCAAGTGCTGTATTTTAATGTCTGCAACAGCCAATTGTTGATTTATTTTCTTTCAGGCAAAATGCAAATAAACTCTTAAGAGGTTTGCTTGCAATCCTTGTGTTTGAGTTAATACATTTGCAGTGAATAAATTAAAAGACGTCCAAATATGACTTTTTAAGGCCCTCTTGAATTTAAAAAACTCCATCTAGTTAAAAAAAATATTATCCAGAACTTTTTCCTACAAGAAGTAGCTAGAAACAAACTCACATGGAGTCGAATCATTTCCAGTTGAGGTTTACACCAACCACAAATTCCAAGGGTGTGGAAATGAGCAGCTCTGGTGGCCCAGCACCCTTTTGAGTTCTCCCCTGGAAGTCCATCATTGGCTGTGAAGACATTCCTGTAAACCATGCTTTCAAAAACAGGTTTAGCAAGTTAGAACAATCTCTTAGGGTTAGTTTCCATCAGACATAACAACAGTTAAGGAGGACATAAACATTTTTTTTTAAAAAGCCTAAGTGTACGCAAAAATTGATCTTGGATGGGTGAGAGAGACTAAAGCAACTTTTTCAAATATCATATTTGCAATAACACTTATTTTCCAATCAAAAATGCTTTGCCAGATCATCAGGATTTATTAGGATGGGCTTGGTTTTCAAATAAAGTGAGGAATTGGAAGTTGGAAGGTTTGAGGTTTCTGACATAACTCTCCCTCCTGAGCATAGCAAGAAAATTTATCTTACTTTTAATAATATCAACTCATTTTTTCAGTTATGTCTTGTGAGAAGGCCTAATTTTTATAAGATTCCGAACACCCAAGAGCACCATGCTTCACAGAAAGATATTTTTAAAACCTAGCCAATAGATCTGAAAGCTACCTGCATCAGAAATACTTCAATTATTTCTTTTTTTCTGCACTGTCTTCCAGCTCTAACACAACAACAACAAACCTACAAGAGCACTTGAAGAGCAACTCTGGTCTTATTGGAATCAATTGAAAGAAATGAGATGAAGTCTTAAAGTAAAAATGCTGTAATGAACACCAGGTACTGCAGAGACAAGCAGTTTTCAGATTGCAAATCATCTTGAATCAAATTGATCCCTAGTACATTTCTTTCTAGTTTAAAAAGTGTGTTAACTCTGCCTAAGGGCTAAAACTGCTCTTTAGGCTGGTATTTACTCTATTAGTTTTCATTTTGTTTTTAGACTCAGTTAGTTAATGAAAAATTGTTAGTTTTTTTCCATATATTTTTCATCCAAGAAAACTTATTTTTATACAGATTATTTCCTATTTGGAAATGTAACCATCTTTATAAAAAAGATAGATTTATGATGGAGACATAGCCTGAAAAATTGTTACTTCTTAGAGGAAGGAGCAAAGTTTATTACAGAAACAATGTAAATAATTAGTTTGATTTTTTTTAAGTGAAAGGAAGTATTATTTTGAATAACAGATTTTATAATGAGGTCAAGAACTAAATCCTCTGAATTTTTTTCCAGATGGTTGTTAATTTCATAACTTCCACCTTCTATTTTCATGAACATTGAAATGTACTCTGAAAATCAAATTATACTTTGGAATTTACTGACTGAGAGGATTATGTCCAAAAAATGCAGATTCTCATATTCTTGCTGGAATAGACTAAATAAGAGTTTGTACCTGGACAAAGGTAATTAATTTACAAGTGAATAATCACAAACCATGGATGAATGTTTACATAATTTTGCTTAACTCCTCCTTTGGTCTTTATCATAAATGAGAAAATATCTTAATTTTTTAACGACGTTTATTTTGACAAAGGAATATATGGGCAAATGACATTTCAGTAAGTTAGTATTACTAGATCCTCCCTTTTCATTTTGTGCACTGCAATATGCACTGTGAAAGCTGAGAATTTTTAAGGCAGACAAAATTCAAAGCAGAAAAAATTCACAATAAAACAAGTTCCATCTTTAAAAAAAAAGAAAAAGAAAGAAGTGTCAGGAGAGCTATCAAGAACTGAGGAAAACATTTTACATTTTGTTCATATTCCTTTTATCTATAAGCTATTGTGAGCTCAGTGCAATATAAAACATTAGTAGTATAAAATATCTATCTACTGTAGTACCTTGTGCAGTGACCTCCAATATTTCTGGATCAAGTCCCTTTGCAGCCCAGGGCATCCAACAATCATATTTTTTAAATTTCAACTCCAGCCTACCAAGATCAGTGAAACGGGGGGAATACCTCTCTTCTGAAACCAAATACCAGCATTCAAAAGACACTAGATCTGACATTAAATGAAGAAACAGCAGCTTTGCTTCAAGCAACTTGTTATCTTTCTGTATTTGAATTACAATACTGTAAGCAGTAAAGCTTCTGGGTGGAAAAACGGTCACAGCAAATCCAGCCTGCAAAAACTGGATTGATCACAAATTAAGAAGAAATTTAGTAAAAACTGGGAACTAACGAGAAAAACACACACATTCTGCAAACTTTCATCTGGGTTCAAAAGGAATCACAAATCTGCATCATCAGAATGATCTCAAATGTCAACAGCCACCTTTTCCTTTCATCTGCCTAACTTGCAGGAGAAACATCTCAGTTAATTTGTACTTTGATACACAGAGGCCCAGAAGTCACTGAGAGTTGAGCACATGTTTAGTTATGACAAGGTAAAACTAACTCTCCCATTTCTATCCATATTCTCCTTTTTCTTCTTTTCACAGAAGAACTGTTGACAAGAATTACCTCTTCCTTAGTGTATATTGTTGTAATCATACGAGGAATACAATCCTAACTGTAAAACTCTCAGCTTTCAACATTTCAGCCAAAACTTCCTTCTATTCTTGTCAATCAAATGATATCACATTGTTCCCCAATTGCTACCAGAATCCTAGACAAGAGACATTCCAATGTTTACTATTTTTTAAGCTAATATGAGGAAGATTTAGCTGTTGTTCAGAAGACAGAACATCTGGTAACATGGGTCAACTTAAAAGTATTTACAGTTTTTTGTCTTTCATAATCACCTTCTTAATCAGAAGGGTCCAATTTTGAAATTGCTTTGACATCTTTTTGTTCAATTTTTTACTGAGAAACACATTCCAAAGATTCCCAGTGACATTATTCACTAACATCTTGACATGATGTAACCGTGATGGGTTTGCATCACTGACATCTCTAAAGACTTGGAAGAGAATTTCATCTGACATTGTAGTATCATGTCTGTGAATTCAGTGACATGAAGAGATGGCTGTAATAAAGAAAAAAAATAAATAAAAGCCAAAAACAGACTGTCAGAATAGTTAGGAAAATTTTTGTACTGTCCAATAGAATAAAGAAAAATAACAGATTTCTTTTTTAACCTTAACTATTTCGTAGTCTTTTAATTAATGCAGAAAAGTCTTATCTGTTTTCATGGACACAAATAAACTACACCAAAGTATGCAAAACTACAACTACACTACATGTAGATCTTCTATCAATTTGAATTACGCATGAAGATTTCCAACCCTATGGAGTTTGATCATCTCAGAATGGGAGTTCTAAAAGGCACCAATCATAAAAACGTGTTGCAGATACATGAACAGAAGTGCCAGAGACAAATACACTTGAAAGATGTTGTGCAGCTTGCTTTCATTTAGACTGGAATGCCTTCCTCTTTTAATGGTCTAAATTATGATTTATTATAGCTATTATGATTTAAAATTATTAAAGCCCTGACCTGCGTATTCCAGTCAAACACACATATATATATACACACACACGTGGGCTTGGGGATTGTTTGTTTTCTTAAAACTAAACAAAGGTGACTTTTCCTCTAAGAATGACAAAGGCACCAATTTTTAACTATGACTTTACTTACACGATTCACCCAGGACGTAGGGAAACCCTGTTAAACTTCCTCCTCTTCCTGAGACACATTCAGGTGGTACCTGAGGGCGTTTTTCAGGTCAAAGGAAGAAAGTTAAAGCAGTGAACCCCACATCCTGGTGAGTTGTCTCCTTTGAGCACAAGGTGTAGGATTAACAACATGGGAAAAAGGGGTGTTGAAAAGAAGGCTCTCATGATGCTTTTGATGGCTCAGCTGTGGGAGGAGGTTCTGCTGAGACTGTCCTGGACAAGTTTTCTGGATCAGCATCATCCAGTGAGATGCACGAAGGTTTGTGCACACAGACATGCTTCACCATGCAGAGTGAGGGTGTCTCCCCAGTAATGCCCAGCACAACACTCCAGTCATCTGGAAAACATTTAGTCAAAAACTGTCAGCATGAGGCATCATCTGAGCAAGAGCTCTCACTTCATCCCAAGGGCCATAATTTCAGATGTAAGACACTAAGGCAACACTTAAACCCTTAAGCCATTTTTTGTGGCACAAGCTCTAATTGCCTATAAATCATCCTGTGTTACCTGCTTGACATGTAAAGCTTGCCCATAAATAAAAAACTGCTTTAAAATCCATATTCCTGCATGGCACTGAATTGGAAATATGGCAGAGTTTTTTGTTTGTCTTAAAACTCCAGCTTCATAAGGAAACACTTTCTAGTGGGGCATCCTTTTTAATTGTTGGGGGTTTTAGGTGGGATTCAGCAAAGTGGTATATCAGTAGTTTCCAAACTTCTCTTCCCTCCTTGGAATTTATAGGTCACAGCAATAATTTATTGCTCTGTGACTGAGAGCCCATCATGTACTAGAGATCATCTCTTCTGTGAATTGAAACCACCTACACAAGTGCTTTAGAGCTGTTTCTGAGATTCTTGGAGCTGCCTTACTGTGTGCAAATCATGAAGCCAGTAAAATTTTTATAAAGTTTCACTGTTCCTAATTTTTCTAGTGTTTCTTTTGTGTATCTAGAACAAGAGCCTGGGTCTTCTGGACGTACATAAAGAGGAGCACAGCTGAACCATCTGGGGCAATGTTACTTTCAGCTGGAATACCAGCCCCAGTGCTCTCATAGACCATGGCATCCTCCTGGGGTCATGAGCATGAGAGCTCACAGAGGAAGAGATTAAGGTAGATTTTAGATCCATCAATAGGCCACATTGTATGACTTTTTTTTCTTTTTTAAAAATAAAAATAAATATAATTTCTGATGTTAAACAAAAGAGCCCCAAAAGCAGGGAAATCTGTTCCCAAAAACATTACACTTCCCAGTATAGCCTGAGTATGCTGGGTGGTAGGAAAGTACCACCGGTGAGTAAGTCCTCTCCTTTAGCATCATCAAGAATCTGGTGTCCTGAGCTAGATCCTGAGAAGGGTTTTGTCCTCACTAGATCTCCTTGGCTTGGGATAACTGACAGCAGCCAGTACCTGACATAATTTGCTGGTATAATAAAGAATCCAAACTTTATAGATTTTACTGGTTTTAAAACAGTCTGTATGGCTACTCTGCCTTGTCTCTCTGCTTAACAGCATTCATTGCAGTTAAGATTAGGCACAGGGAAACACTACCTACAAAATGCCTCATAAAATTCTGTTTGTACTTGTCTATGCAGAAAGGCAAGTGGAATAGAAACCAGGTTTTCCTAGTACAGGCTCTATGTTTAGGCAGGAAGAGTTAAAATGAACATATTCACTGTAGCAGATTCTGCTGTTGTGGCATCTAGGGCAGCAAGAAATTAAAAAATAAAACAAGACAAACGTACACGTTTCAGTCATGTAAGCCACTCAGAGCTGTCAATGTAAAAGATGAGCCCTTCTGCCTTTCCAGGCAAGAGATAACCAAGGCATAAGAGGATTCTGTATCTGGACTTCGCTAAATCTTTTGTCTGAAAACTTTTATTAGAAATGTGTACACAAAAGAGTTTGAATTTTAGAGCTACAGGCCTGTACCAACATGGAAAAAAAAGTACAAGAAAAATTCAACTACATTTTAAAGAAGTTTATACAAAGAAAAGGAATATTTAATCACTTTATCAAATTAAGATTTTTATTTTGTCCTCCCTTGCCTGTTTTTGTCTCATTAAAAACATTTATAAGAGGGCAGAAAACAAATTTGGACAGAGAAACCCCAGAGAACAACATTTGAAAGTACACAGCCTGTCAGAAACACAACTCTTTGACCGGGACAAAAGGAAAATGTCCACATTCCGTTTTGAAAGTGGTATTTAGAAGCCATTAAGTATTTATTTTGCTACAATATGAGGATCACACCACTGAGCAAAAGGCCATCCATAGCTTTGTTATTATTAACAAATAATGTGAATGGCTTAAAGTTATTCATGGCTAGATAAATTTTTTATTGTAATCCTAAGTATTTTTTTGTTTTTTCATAAGCAAATGACACTCATGCAACACAAATGAAGGTTCAAACTACCACACTGTAATATCAAGGTGCTTTGCAACTGCATTGTCTGCAACCAAAAAGCAATAAGCTGGGTTCTAGATGCTAGAGGCTGTTGAGATCAGTTTCTCTTGATTCCAATGCTAAAATAAGACACTTGGTATAATTCTAAAAGCATTGCTTTTCAATTCTCACTCTTCTCAGCCAAGGCACTCTAAGTCTCACTTCCAGAACTAAGTCTAATTTAAACGACTGCCATAAATTAGATCCACCGCCTGAAATTGGCAATTCTCACTCTAGGCTCCTTGGAAAAGCCCAGGACAAAATCCTGCAGCAGAACCCTACAGAGACACCGGTAACACTGGATACTTCCAGAGAATACTGCTAACAAGCATTTTAAAATCACCTCAACAGCTGAAACTCCTTCATGAAACGTTAAGGGGAAATTTAAAACAGCAATAAAAACCCCAAAGAGAATTTACACGTGAGTTATTCACAAACAGGAGAGAATCCTCCATTAGTCAAATTAATTGTTCTTTCAAAGTGCTCACACAGCTCTCTGATATTGGTTTTTGCCATTCATCACCCAGAGTGCATCTCTGGACAACCATCCTGACAGGGCTGCTCTGGCTGCTCTGGTGTGGAGATGATTGCCTCTTCTGGTAATCATATCCAGTAACATGAAAAATAAAAGTAAAGTCGCCTTATAATCAATCATTGTTTGAAATTTCCTTATCTTTATTGTAGATTAACACCACTGTGACTACCAGCGCCGCTCCAAGTGAAATACAGGAAAGAAGCCTGCAGCATGAACACTGGCTTGTGCACTTGTAACTTATTTAACAATCTGGACAGAATATTAATGTGACAAGGTAAGAAGCAGCTGAGCATGTTAAAGTGTTAATGCACCTGCCTTACTTCATAGAAATAAAGTGACACTTCTGGATGGTTCAGGTGGGTGACTAACACACTATGAAAGCAAAACCTTTGCTCTGCTAGTTTATGTCACAGGAGTCTTAGTGGGTATTAATAATTGAAGAACTGCATTTGTACAATTTTCTGATTTTTCTGTGTCAAATTTTCAGCAACAATGGAATATGAAGCAATTTAAGTAATGGAGAGTTTAAAAAATACTCATCTAGTTGACAGAGTATAAATCACAGAATGGTTTGGATTGGCAGGGGACCTTGAAGACTTTCTGGTTCCACCCACTTGCCATGGGTAGGGACACTTTCTACTAGACCAGGTTGCTCCATCCAACTGAGCCTTGAACACTTCCAGGGTTGGGACATTCCCATCCTCTCTGGGTAACCTATTCTAGTGCCTCCTTATTCTCACATTAAAGAATTTCTTCCTAATATCTAATTTAAATCTATCCTACTTCAGCTTATAGTCATTATCACTTGTCCTATCAGTCCACAATCTTGTAAAAAGTCCATCTCCATCTTTTTTGTGGATCCCTTTCAGGTACTGGACTGTTGCTTTTAGTCTACCTTTGTTGTCTAGGAAACTAAGTCACTGTTTACAGTGCATAAAGTATAATAGTAAGAAAAATCTTCAACAACATCTAAACAGCATAGCTCTAACATAACAAAATCCCTGTGTTCACACAAATATATAAATTTCAAGAATATACACACATTCCCCAGGATTAATCTTGGAATTCCCATTCATTATTTAATATCTGCCCCGCCCTCATATCACCTTTGACAATCTTGCTGTTGCAAGGTTGCAAAAGTGCTAAAAAAGCAGCTCTGTGTCACTTTAGCAAAGTCTGTGTGAAGTACATGAAACTTGCATAAAGTAAATACTTTCTTCTTTTTCTCTTTAGCCATAGATTCTGGAATCATAGTAAGTCCTCATATTTAGACCCAAACTTAGAGAACTACTTGCAAAGTTTTGGAGAATCTTACTTTGTGCCGATAAGAACAGCAAGAAAAGCAGATGCTTATTTTTGCCATTCCTGTACACCATTTCACAGAGCTGTGGCTGTTTGTTTCAGTGCAGTTGGGCTAGATTTCCACCAACTCACCTGAGATGATAATGGAATTGCCTAAACCAACCAGGACTGCAGGGTACATGTCATTTACCTAAGGTGACATTTGATCAAGACACTGGGATTAAAACTATTTTCTTTTACTTACATTTTGTCATTTAAAGGAGCGCTGTCGGTGTTTATCTCAGCAAATAAACAAAGTGCTGGTGCTGCCTGTGGATGAGGGCAATCCCTGGTATCAATCCAGGCTGGGGGGTGAGCAGATGGAGAGCAGCCCTGCCCAGAAGGACCTGGGGGTGCTGGTGGAGGAGAGGCTGGACATGCCCTGGCCATGGCACTCACAGCCCAGAGAGACAAACGTGTCCTGGGCTCATCCAGAGCCCCGTGGGCAGCAGGGGAGGGAGGGGGGGAAGTTCTGCCCCTGTGCTCTGCTCTGGTGAGAGCCCACCTGCAGGGCTGCATCAGCTCTGGGCTCCCAGCACAGGACATGGACCTGCTGGAGTGAGTCCAGAGGAGGATGATCAGAGGGATGGAGCATCTCTCCTGTGAGGAAGGGCTGGGAGAACTGGGTTTGCTCAGTATGGAAAAGAGAATGTTTCAAGGTGACCTACTTGGGACCATCTAGAACTCAAAAGGAACTTAATGGAAAGAAGAGAGGATGTAAAGACAGGACAAATGAGAATGGGTTTAATTTGAATAGATTCAAATCAGGTTAAATTAGATATTAGGAAAAAATTCTTTATTGTGACAATAGTGAGACAAAGACACAGGTTGATCAGGGAAGCTGTGGATGCCCCATCCCTGGAAGTGGTCAAGGTGAGGTTGGATGGAGCAACCCAGTCTAGTGGAAGGTGTCCCTGCCGGTGTCTGGGGGTTGGAACAAGATGATTTCAAGGTACCCTTCCAAACCAAGACATTCTACGTTCCGTGAAATTAATGTTGTAGTGACTCTGGATATCATAATATAGTTATTTGTAAGGTTGAAATCCCAGGACAATATAACCAGCATCTCCCAAGAAATTCCTCATTACAGCTGCAAGGCGAAAGCACTGTGGAGCCTCTCCATATACACAGCCACACTGGATTAGGGGCTCTGACCCCTGTGGCCCTCAACATTCCCTCATGTTCCTACTTTGCAGCTTAGACATAGCCATGAAGTCTCATAATGCCTCACTATCTTATAATGATGTTCCAAATGTGTCTCATCTAAAAAGAAATTACTGCAAGGAGAGGGTAGGCTAAATTTCAAAGTAGCAGGAGGCTGTCCAAAATGCTGGAGTAAAAATATATAACAGCACAGAATATTCTGATAGAAAATTGAAATGTAGAAACAATTTTTTTAAGCTTTCCTTTAAAGTAAAATTCCTTTCCTGGCCCAAGAAAATTGAGTAATATTTCATGTCTACAGTTATTTGTGATGATGAAAAGGAGTTCATCTGCTGACAACCTGTCCTTTACAAGCATTTCTCTAGGAGTGTGAGGGAAGGAAGACAGACAAGTATGATTTAAATGAAAAGAATCAGGGCTTTGTACATTCTAAAAGAAGGGTTGATTACAGAGAGTATGCATGTGTCCTCATAAATTGGTCTAGCACAACTAAAAGTGCCCAAAAAAATGAGCTCTACTCACCCCACAAAAATTTCACTGTTACAACACATCAAAATAGCAGACAAATATCCCCAAGACAGGTTATAAATTCAGCCTCCTGAGAGCTAGAATTCAATTACATTTGCTTCTGAGAATCATTTTCTTTAGTAGAATACACCACTTGTGAACCAGCACAGCAGCATTTTCAAATCAAAGGTTTCCAGCTTTCTGCTGAAAGCTGAAAGTTTCTGTTTTCAGGTGTTTCATTTTTTCACTCAGAAGTCAAAACTGTAAAAAGCACACATTTCCCACACAGAAAATAATTTTAATAAAGAAAATAGTTTCAACAGATTTCTTCGGGCTATTTCTACAATGACTTCATGCTGTTTTCCCTTTTTCAAAGCAACAGCATGAAACCTTAAGGTTCAGATCTAATGCTGCAGAGCAGCCTCAGACCCACTGATTTTTTAATCATGAAGCGCACCCAACACAGCCACAATGGCCAACCTCTCATTATTCATTTAAATCAACAGTCAAAATTTAAAAAAAAAAAGAAAAAAAGAAGAAAGGCAATAAAGCAAATCCTCACTTTTTTTTAAAATTTTCCCTGGTCTTTGCTACTTCTTACATTTGGCTGCATTTGAATTACGCTGTTTTATCTCCAGTGACAAATTTGTCATACCTTGGCTGCACCAACATCTCAGGCACATGCTATTTCTTTCTTTCATTTCCCTGGTGCTTTTACCTCGGTACCTGATGCGCTGTCAGAATCACAGAGCCCATCCATAAGTATTATGTGATGAGCAGCTGCTGTATATGCAAGCACACAGGAGAAATGGGCTTTCATTCTTCCCCTGCAATCATTTACATAGAGAATATGATCCCATTTATATTACTGCTTGTCATCTCGTTACACTTGATCAGCTGAAGGATCATTTTACTGAAACCAGGAGAAAGAAAGAAAAAGGAAAACTACCAGCAATTTGACACTCCTTTATACTTAAGAGTTTGAAGGTTTGTACAGTTTTATATTCAAACTGATAGACTTTTTGATGGTTTCTCCTCTTAGAAGAGGATTCCTTTGATAGTCAGACAACTTCTATCTTATCCCTCCAGGCTAAAAATCTTTCTTTTCACACCTTCCCTGAGAAAATTAGAAATTCTGTATACCACAATATTAAGTGAAGAGGTGTTTCTTAAGTAGTTACAACTTGACAAATGCCTTAGCTGTGGGAGAACTGACAAAAATAAAGTGTACTTCTGGAGGCTGGAAGAACTCAAAAACCTACATTACTGACATACAGCTTCCTACCATAAATATTTTTCACATCAATATTGGTGTTCAGATGAATTCTCCAAGAATTTAACATGGAGTTATACCTTGACAGGATTCATCTTAAATCACATCTTTGTCTGCATTTCTTAATACAATGGAAATCCACTTTGCATTAAAGTGACAAAAGGGCATGATTTAAATTCTTAAGACAAGGCAATTCACAGATGAAATAACTGAGCAGCATATCTTTTTCTGTAAAGGTTTTACAAGGCACTTGCCATTGGTGACTAATACTGAACACACACTCCCATTAAAAAAATGAATCATATTTCTAATTAATGTTTTCCAGTGTCTTTAAGGTGGAAACATTGGCAGTCAGGTGGAATTAATTTTTTCAGTGCCATTACCATCTTAGGAGCTTTCTCTGACAAATCTGTCAGAGACAGACCACTGTCCTGCGATGTGGTAGAAACAATAGAACAGATTTTGCCTTTTTTTGGCAGAAATTCATGTCTCCTAATGTCTTGGTTTGAATGACAGGTCTTTGCTAAGGAAGGCAGGTGCCTCCCCTGGAATGGACAATGTAAATCCCCTCCCTCTGAATTATTGTAATGTTGAAATTAAGGGGCTCTCAGGCAAAGATGTGGGAATACAAATAAGAATTCTTTTTTAGGAAAGCGAAAATAAAACAGGCATACAATATTACAAAACAAACCAACCCACTGACAGGGTTAGAAGACAACCTGACACCCTGTTGGTCAGGGTGTTGGTGGCAGTCCCATTCAATGGTGGCTGCAGCCCTCCTGCAGTNTTATCAGTGGGATTCAATGGCCCATGAGCAGAAGACCTATCCCTGGAGGGAGGATGGGTGGTGGAAGAGATAAAGAAACTGCTCTGCTGGTTTCTTATCAGCTGGGCTATTGACAGGAGATTACATCACCCCCTACATATGGTGATAGAATAACACACATTTGGTTACATTTTGCACTGGAACCCATGACACCTAAATAACAAAGAGAATTGGGCCAAATTCCATTAACTGCACTCAGTACCTGCAGTAGCAGAGTTCAGAGGATAAGAGCAGCCACAAGATACGGCTCACAGCACTTTTCATTTCTATCTGTGTGACCAAGACGAGCAGCTCTTAGCACACGAGAAAAACCCTAAAAACATAAACTGACACTTTTTTTCTACTTGAAAAAATGCTCTTCAGCCATGACCCACTACTTTTCTGTCCAAGAAAACTAGACAGACTACAACTCCAACAGGTTAAAATTTCCATGTAACTGCCTGAGAAATTTTTGACAAGCCTAACACTAAATTGTCAGGTTTGGTTGAATTAGCACTTAGGAGACAGGACAATGCCTATTAGATCTGAAAACGGTCACATTATTTAAAGAATATTTCAAAAATGCTGCAGTTTTTAATGCAATCTTTTTTATAATGCAAAACGGAGCACCAATTATCTGTTGCGGATTAATTGGTGATTTAAGGAAAAAAGATATAATTTTTATATCAGGGTTTCTTTGCAATGATATGTGATCCAGCTGGCCCATCACAATAAAATCAATAAGAAAAGAAAGCCCAATAAAAGGAAAAGTTTGAAAGTCCAGTATAAGAATTATTCATTCAAATTACCCAGCAAAATGCTTTAAAAACAAAAAGCCTTCAAGGAACATCACTACTGACAATCTGCTAAGTTTTCTGAGCATTAAACTCTCTGTTTACAAAAGAGACCAAAAAACTGAGGTAATGTCCTTTAGAAGAATATCATACCCTAGAAAGCCATTTGCCTGCAGGGGCCTAAGCAAAAGGAGAAAAGAATTTTTATCTTTTGTTAATTACTCTTGTATCTGCTTTTTCCATTGTTATGGTATGAAGATTTCATATTATGCTGCATTTATGCAGTTCATAACACCTTCATTGTATTTTTTTAAGCATTGCAGCCTAATTTAAACTTTTTATTTCAAAACCACTTTTATGTTGAAAAACACCACACACAAAAGTCCTACACTGTCTTCACAAAAATATCTCCTGTGATCTTCACTGAAGTAAAGTAGGATGAGAAAAGAGATCTCTTTCCTCATAATTTTGGAAGAACAATGGCCTTCATCTCTAAAAGCCTGTGGCCACTAAACATTTACGCTACACCTTTAGATCAATATTACTCACAGATTAAACCCTTTGAGTTTAGGCATCAAGGCTTCTTTACAACTGCACAAAATAGGAAATGCACCCTCTTACAGGGATGTTAAAACACGAGTTCTCCAAGGAGCAAACATGTATATTCCTTTACAATGCACTAGAGAAATCATTGGGTTATAATCTATGTAACAATATGCATAACAGAAAGCTCCACAGATATATTTTATGAAAACAGAGGGTTTTTTTTCTCAGCTCTGCCCAAATGATATAATCTGTTTTGACAGGCAAACTATTACAGTCAACTTTAGAACAGGCTTTTCTCCAAAATTTTTGTCTATTACAAACAGAAAGTTACTGATATTTCATTTTCTAACGCTGTTACCGTATTTGTTTTACTGGTTTTGTTATCCTCCCAGCCATCTAAAACATTTTCCATTAAAATTCATGTCCTTTCCTGCATTATCTTACATCTCATCTGAGCTGGATGTCGGCTGCCATGACAATCACAGATTTCTTCAATGAGCAATGGCATGTCTTTGGGCAGAAAAAGCCTGTGAAGGGAAGTATACACCAGTGGCACAGCAGAAAACCAGCTCACAGGTCAAATTAATTTTGGAGGAATATCATGCATAGGCCTGTGAGGGCAGTCATGCATCCACCATACCCTGCTGGCTGCTTCCCACAGCTCCCATCATCTGAGAACTCTATTATTTAAGAGAGACATCTTCGATGATGATAAAGGGTCTGCATAACACTTTGTTTCCAAACGTCTTTCTCTCCTTAAAACTGTAAGTAAAATTGGTGCAGAGCTTCCTAACTGACCAGGAAATATAGGAGAGGGGTGAGCAGTGTGTTTTGAAACTGCATTCTCCACACAGATTTTCACGTCCTGAGGTCACTAGCAGGCTCTAACAGACCTGTCCCTCTCCCAGAGATCCCATTTACCAGCACAGTGCCTGTTCCCAGCCCCAGTTCCTCCTGATCCTGGCCAGATTTCCCGTGTCAGTGCAGGACCTGACCCATCATCTTTTGCCTTATCAGACATTCCCTGGGCTGTGGGTCCCACCTGTCACTAGCTCATCTCGTTCACCAGAGTACTTCCTGTGCTGAGGTCAGCCCCAGACCATCCTTGTCCTCCTTCAGTGGCAGCACTGATGTGTGTTTCTACACAGTGACATTTGAGAGCACTGAGAAGGTTTTTGAGACACTTTCTCCTAGAAAGAAAGAGCAAAAATGCCACTACTTGCTGACATGTATTGCTTTTGCTACAAAAGCACCACTGATAACAAAACCAGGGTGAAATTTCTGGTCAAAATTTCCAAAGCAGTTGCTACACAGCTGTAAACCTGAATGAAGCACAAGCAGAATTCAACCTCAAGTATTCTCTATCTCTGACAAGAGACCAAGTCACCAATGTTTTATATATATGTATATATAAGCACAGGCAACCCTGTACACTCATACATTCAGATTTTCCTGTTCAGGCTTATTTAACTGTAAGCTACAAGTGGAAATCTGATTGCATACCAGAGAAGTCTGATGTTTGGCAGTGGTGGCTGGGGCTTTCTGCACTTTGGATTAGGGAAGGTGGATCTGATTCTGATAAAAAAGGTGGAGACTTCAAAGTTCTCACAAGGAGTAAGTGGGGAAAAGGTCTTATATCAAAAGGGCTAACTCACAAAGAGGAGCCACTACCTGACTCAAATTTACCAATTTCTGCCAAGTCAGTGGACTAACAAGAACTCCAAAGGAAAACTCAGCAAGAAATCAGTCATACTTTCAAAACAAATAATTTCAAGTCAAGCCATGCAAGAAGAATATATGAGGTTAGCAGATTAGCTTGGTTAGAGATTGGTGCTAATAAGGCCAAGTCTGTGGGTTTCATCTCTGTGGGTCATTCCCTTTGGAGTCAGTCTTGACAATCCTTGTGGGTCCCATCCAACTCAGAATATTCTGTGACTTCTATGACTTTTGCTGAAATCCAGTCATTTTCTGTCTTCTTACATTATAATTTTGAAAACTTGGCAAATCTCAGTCAAGACATCTTTCCTTAATAACAGCTAACATGATCCTTTGAGAAATAGTAACACTTTAAGAGAAAGGACCTTTTTGTTCTTTGCCTTATCTTTCATTTCTAGTGCTTGCCATAAAATATGCATCTGCAAATGTTGCTTCTAGGGAGAGCACTGTGGGGACAACCTTTCAGCTACATGCAAGGCTATAAAATGGATGAAAGAAGAACCAGGGCAGTACCACGTGGATCCTGGTTGAATGAGACAGCAATCCCCACACTGCAGCTCAAGAATTGCCATTGAAGAGTACATCCAAGTTGCATCCCTTGAAATCACAACGCTATGGAAAATACTCCAGGCTCCTCCAAGGCTACAAAAGTAACAAGAGGTCTATATGATCTATTTACGCTTTCATCTGATTTACAGAAATGGCTCTTGACAGGAGGCAAGCTGATAATAAAAAGTGAAGCTTTACGACTCTCTCCTTTCAAGCACGTCTTTAGATGTTGTCTCTCTCTTCTCCCCTCCATTAAGTCATAGATCTAAGGACTAAAAAGGAACTGAAGAAGTGGCAGGATCTAACGCCTGTTGGACTAAATACGTAAATTATGAAATCAAGTCTCAGAACTGGGAGATCTTAACTCAGACTACTAGTAAATCAAGTGATGAAAGCAGCATCCTCTTCTAGGAAGGGTGCTGATTTTAGCTGTGACATTTCTAACCCTCAGAAGTCTACAATATTTTTCATATAAGATCAAAGAAAATGCATTAATATTTGCATATGGTTTGCTGTATATTTCCCCCTCCTATTAGTATCTCCCTCACTCCCCGACTTCAAACGCTGGATAATACTGAAATCTTTACTATAAAGGAAACAAAAAACCTTCCAGTTCAGATAGCCAAAGTGCATATTGAAATTAATGGGAATCATTTGATCCCTTCTCTGTGACAAAACAAAATTCAGACACTTTCTGGAGAAGAAGCATCTTTAATCTCCTAGGTGAAACATGAGAGCAGGGAAGCATGATTCCATAATGAAAACCTTTTTGTTATTCTCACATTTTTCTTCACGCAATTTTTGCAATGTTTGTTTGTTTAACTCTGATTTGGCTTATGTCATTTGAATTTATTCACCAAGCATTTTGCTTTTATTGTAACAGTTTTATGATAATTAAAAAGAAATTGTCATTTTTAAGCATTTTCTGCATGATTGACATTAAAGCACTCAGCAAAAGGAATTAATGAGAGTATTGAATTAAATGTGTCAAATCATCCAATTTTTAAAACCTCAACACAACAAACGCAAAGCACAGAAGTTACTTTGCCTGCAAAAATGATATTCAAAAGCTTAAAGCTGTTTCATTATATGGTGCTTTTTAAACCTGAGATGGGGTTACTCTTTATTGCATCTCAGACCCCTAATGAGGGTTTTTATTAAGATGTTTATATTTTTCTCTAGGTTCACAGTGAAAAAAAGTTGGAATGTGCTTTGAAACAATTTATAGACACAAGTGTTTTGTGTAGGCAGACTTCAGTAGTGTACCTCTACATTACAGAAATTATCTTCTGGAGTCTAAGTGCACAGCAACTCATTGGCAGTCAAGCCCTTAGTGAGGCTGCACTAACACATGATGGCAACATCGCTTCTCTACCCAACCTGTGTCTTGTGCAGGAAAAAAAACCTTCACAGCTCTATTCAGAGCTTTTGTTTGTCTAACCATCTACTACCAGACTTACATTTCAAGTCATGTAGAAGTGCTGGAAACATAACACAGAGTCACAGACGCAGGAAAACCATTGTGATTGCTCAAAGGAACAGTGCTGCAAAAATATTCCTGTTTGGTCCACATAGGTGATTAATATCTGGGTTTAATATTGAAAATTGAGTTTTTCAGACTAAATGTATTTATGGAATTTCTATGCAAATAAGAAAAAACCCATTATATTTACCTACCATCAATGGTAGAACAGGGAAAGTTCAAGCAAAAGCTTTTCATTAGAAACAGCGTAATTTTTTTATCTCAATGCCTTTCCAGAAGTATGGATAATAATTAAAGCTGTATGACATTAAGCACACTGGTTAAATCAAAAATCCTATTACATACTTAGGAAAAATTAGCTGTGGAATGACGCAAGACACAGCCTTCAGCTCTTAACAGTCTAGGAGGAGTTTTTGTTCAACCATTCAGAAAGTCCAAATTATATATAATACTCCTAAATTTCATTCTTCATCTTAATCTTTCAAGGATTGTTCCCAGGAGACTGGTAAGGAAGCAGGGTATTGTGTTTCTTCATGTTGCAGTAGAGACACCCATAGCAAAATAAAATAGGTGGCATGACTGAATGTGAAGACACATAATGAGAATTAATGAAGTATCACATTCTAACATCCGTGTTTCAAATTTAAGAGCAGCAAAAAAAAAAAAAAAAGGATTGTATTTCTTTTCTATACGAATGTATGTATGGTATTGGAATATTTCATGTAATTTGGCCAGTAAGTAAAATTTGTTTTCTAAATACTGATAATCTATATCTCTCTCCAAACTCTGCATTTAAGACTAACCAGGAGTCTGTCATTTTGTAGGATATCATTCCTCATCCCAAATGATTTTGGCTGACAGCTATTCTGGATGTATAGACATAAGGGGACACAATGATACATATATATAAAAGAAAGTTACATATAAATAAAAGAAAAAAAAGATTAGGTTTTCAAATCTATTTATAGACAGCCATAGGAAGAAAAACTTTTTCCATCTGTATTATAGGGATTTGGGCAAAGTGATTATTAAATACATTTAACTAGATTTTTAAAATTTAGGTTAAAGACAACATGAATCAAAATACATGAAAAAATAAACTTTTAAATTCTCAAAGGTCCTCTAAGGCTGCTTACCCACTGCACAGTCAGAAGTGGGAGGCCAGGCAGGCATCCTGGCAGATGGTTTCCCTGTGGAAGGGCTCTTACATGGGAGCTGTGGGTTTCCGTGCCCCACGCTGCTGCAGAGAATTGTTTCCCTGGAAGGTGTTAATGGCTGCCAGCAAGGATGCTTCCCATACACGGGAAATCATGGCCTCTGCAAGCAGATGTGCATGCCAGCAGCTCTTTTCAGAGGAATTAAGAACTTTAATAGAGCAAAACAGCTCAAACAACAGAAAGCCATGTGGAAGGCCCAGGGGATTGATTGGAAACATCGAGTCCTGTATTGACAGGAGGTAGATGTGTTGGTACAAGTAGGCAGAAAACCACCAGGAAGCCAGAAAAAACAGATGTAGGTTTGGCCTTGAGAAGAGAAATAGAACTCTCTGGGTGCAGGAGTGAAGGGAAAAAATAGGTTGAAAAGTTCACATTAAAAAAAACCTGTCCATTATTATCCACTTCTGCCCAGGGAAAGAGTCATCCCAAACAATTAGGGGTGTGCCAAAAAGCAAAGCCTGACCAGTATAAGCAGCTTCTCCTCCTCCAGAAAAATAAACAACACTAAAACCCAACTAATAGTGGAAGGGAGCTGAAATACTTGGAGGAATGTTCACCAGAATCACTGTGTCAGCAATCTATTCAAATAGGAAATGTCCAGGAGGCACAGTCATCTCTGCATTCCTCCAAGCCTCCAAAACAGAAAATCATAGAATGACCTTAAAGATATTGCATGAGCAAGGCCTGTCTTGGGCTTGGACAATTCTAGGGATGGGGCACCCACAACTTCTCTGTGCGAGAGAAATCAACATGGTTAAGAATGCAGGTACACAGCCATAGACACCCTTTACAGACCAATTAAATTCAGCAAGCAGCCTCTTCACTCAGGTAGGTGGATGCAAAGACAGGCTGCTGCCTCACACCACAGTATGCTTCACAAACACACAGTAATTTAAGATGGTGGACCGTCCCTAATTCAAGTCTTGCTGAGGACTGTGACCTAAGGGAGAATCTTACGCACGATTTAAGTATTTGCAGGCAGACTTATTAAAAAAACTTCATAAGAAAGTGGACGTGAAATATGTGGGGCTCTTTTATCAATGAAAGCATCATAAACACATTTACAAATGCAAACACTTCAAAACACTAATAAGATGTGGTAAATCAGGCCCTTCAAATCCACGCTGCTATTGAAAAAGCAATGGGGCCTGATAAGGAATATGTTACTACAATTTTTTTATATTGTTTGCTGTGCATCTAACACATTCTGTTGCACTGTACTGCTGCCACATAAAATATTAACAGCAACTACCAGTTAAACACTAAATATATATATTTGTGTTACACTTGTTCACAATTGACATGACCATAATATCTAATCTAATGCTTGATGTTCCAAAGCTTTATTTTTCCCTGGCTAAATTCACTAGGAAGACGGACTAGGGGAAAGAAAGAACACTGGTAAGCTTTCCACTGGATGTACTGTTGACAGCACAAGAACATGTTTATTTTTATTAATTCATCTGGTGCTCATTATAAGCACCACAGTTTTGGATGACTTATGGCCAAACTATCTAGCTATCAATAAAACATGGACTTACTGAATCTGCAGCAACATAAGACATAAATGCAATAATCTCCTGTTTACTGATGGTGTGTTATGCAAGATTATTTTTACTCAACCCCAACTATTGGAAAATTAAAACAACTTTGATCACTTTTGGAGGTTCTGGGCTAAGATTTCCATTTGTAACTATCAATTATTTAAAGAACAGTTTTAAAAGGTTCTTAGAGGTTTTAAAAAAAACACAGTAATTTAAGCAGCAATGGCAGATAATTATAAGACTTAAGCCTCATATGGAATAAAAAGTCTGTATAAAACAGTCACATTGCCATCTACTGACAGCTCCTTATGAAAAGGCTTACAGCTTTTATTAGCTGCCTGACTATATACTTAACACTCCTCCTCTTGACATAACAGTAGCACAAAAATTAGGGATGTACAATATATGTTGTTCCGTACATCCCATTGCAATAATCCTGCTTCTGTTTGAATCCATCCAGGCTTTCACAGTTACATACTGCAATTAGACACGTTTATTAGTGGCATTATTACTCCGTATTTCATAGGAGGTAAAACTGTTTTCAAGAAAGGAACTACAGAAGTGTATATAAATAAATCTCTACCGTGTCCACACTACATAGGGACCTGCTAATAGGATTTCCTTAATAACAGTATTTATTTTACTGCATATAATACCAATCATAACACCAATCACTGGAAACTACAGTTCTTCTTATATTACATGAAAAATGGATTTCATGTTGAGGACACATCATATGGATTACAGTGTCACTGATGCACCTGCATATTAAAAATCTTTTATCTCATTTTTACACTGAAGTACATTCTGGCCCAAGACTTAATGCCCTAGTTATTAAACCAGCAACATGTAATTGCAATGGGTCCTAAAAACAACCTGTAAATGAGGTGAAGCAATGCTCTTCCATGGAAGCAAATATACCAAGTTGGAATTTCTTTGCTGTAACACAACCAGCATGTTAATACCCTGCACAAGCTCAAGGCCTCTCTTAGATTCTCAGTGCTTTGTTTCCTGCCTGCATGCTCTCTGATCCATGGCACCACGTGATTTTTCTTCATTCTTGCATCTTAATTATAACATTCAAATTTGAAAGGAGAAAATAAAACAACAACAAAGTAATCGATCAGGTTTTGTCTATACTACTTGTGCCCAGTTTTTCCTGCTTCCAAATCTGCCATTCACAAAACAGTCTCTAAAGCTCTACATTGTCCTTAAAACTTCAGTTTTTGTCATTTCTTATGCTCATTTGAACATATTCCAGTGTTTTGTGTTTTCTGAGAAATGTTCTGGGCATACAAAAGAGCCCAGAGAAAGCAGCACTCCACAGAACATTGGAAAGCATTGCTAGGAAACTTTACATCACTGAATTTTAAGTGCCTTCCACAGGCTGTCTGCTTGGCCAAACCAAGGTGCTGGAAAACCTATCTCCATATCACAGAGTACCTGAGCATGAGAGAGTTAACCCAAGTGGCACTTATGGCTCCATAAGCACAGTCCATGTGCTGTTACCTGAGGAGTCACAACCCAGTATTTTTTTCGGAAACTGAATATAGTATTAGCTAAAAAAGAGGAATACCTATCTGATACCCAAGTTGTATAATAAGCAAACAAAGCACACTATAAACTAGAATGAGAACAAGTCCTGTCCATTAACTCCTTCTCCACTCAGACTCTGAAAATTAAATAGCCTAATGTTGCAGCAGACCTTATATTAGGTGTAGAAATGAGTCAAGACACAGACATTTAACAGCATGAATAGGTTCTCAGTTAATTCTTTTTTACAGCTCAGCCATCCTGACTCTGACTACAGCAAGCTTCTTCTGTAGGGTCCAACTGCAGACTATCTCCTGCTGGATTGTGACTGCAAGCATTCCTTAGCAGATTCTGAACTCGGGTTTTTACCTAGCTCAACTGACCGCAGGCTCTTGTTCCATCAGACCCAGACTGACCTCACATATGATCCTTTACAGCAGCAATTCTCCTCCTTGTGTCTCTCTGGATTGTTCCTTCACCATCAGAGCTCCTCCAGACTCTTTCTCCAAATCCTCTCCTCAAGGTCCCAACCCCCACAGCCCCACCCCTTTTATCACACCTTTATTAGTCACAGCTGAGACCTGTTATGGGCAAGGCTGTTTCTCTTCTTTGGTAATTAGCACAACTGTGACTTATTAGGGGTAAAGTTGCCTGCAATCCCTTCTTCTTCTAAAATGTTCTGGGTTGATGCTGAATTGTTAGCTCATTCGTCTGCTTAGCTCAGAAATAAATTTTGTACCTTTAAAACTGGATCTGAGAGTGAAGGGGAAGCAGTGGAATGTCTGAGGTGGTTGTTTTCTAAACATAAAGATAAGAGTTTTCAACTTTCCTTCACACATAGTCTGTGCTTTCTGCAGTGTGGATGGTGGCACAGAGCTCTCTGCTTTTCGTTAGTTTTTTGGCTAGCTGAGGCACAGAAGTTCTCCGGACTGTGTTTTTTTTCCTTTTTCTTGGCACTGTTTGACCCTGCTCTGGTTAAACACCCAAAGGGCCCCAGGAGCTCCCACCTGTGTCCCACCGGGCCTGGCCTGGGCCCGGCCTTTCCCAGCCCTGAGGGACCGACAGCAACTGAGCCGAGCTCCAGCCCCGGGAGAGACTTTCTGAATTTGGCACCTCTGCGGGGCACACAGAGGGTTTGCTGTTCAGTGTTGTTCATTTGTTGTGCTGGGGAGTGCTTTGACTGTTAAATAAACAACATTTTTCCACTTTCTTCCAAGGAAATTTTCTCTGTCCCGAACCAGTTGTGGAGAGGGACAGTTCAGATTTGTTTTCTAGAGGGACTCCATCCAGAGGTTTCTTCCCACATTTGCCCTAAACTAGGACATACGCTTACAGTTTAAGAGTATTTTTAAAGATGCAACAGGAACTCTGTTATATGTTTATATCCTGTTTCACCCCTGGTAAGCAATCCTCAGAGTATCTGGGAATTTTTCTGCATGACATTTCATAGGACTAATATGAGTCTATGTCACAAATCCTAGCATACCAAAGTATTTTATCTCCTTTTCCAAATTTACACAACCACATAAATCTTTTCAGAGCTGTTGAGCCATATCTAATTACCCCTCACTCACTGTTATACCTGCAATAAGTAAAATAACTAAATGCCAGGATAGAGTGACTGGCATGTACACAGCATGAAGGCCCAGGCAGGCTGCTGCAAGGTAATAAATACCATGTTTGTCTGAAATTCATTTGCTTTACAGATAAACAACCCAAGTGCCAGATTTACCACTCTGCAACTCTCTGTTTTGTTTTCTTATCCAGTGGTTGCTGGCAATGACATCACCCTGAAATGAAAGTCTTGCAATTGAATGAGTGCAGAAGAAACCATGAAAGCTAATCTTGTCTCCTGCTGTAAATGATGCTGTTTTTCTAACAAAGTACTACACAGAGTGAATTGAAATATATTGCACAAAACTTATAAAATTTCCATTGCTATAATTTAAGGATAGTTTGAATGGAGACAATTCTCTAAGGAACAAAACAATTTCCTCAAATAACAAAACAAAAATCAAAGCTAGCATATACTTTCCAAATAAGGTACCTACTCTAACCTAAAACTCAAGGTCAGCATCAAATTTCACAAGTTTTCCTTAAATGAAACCACCTTCTCAACTTTTCTTCCCAAAGAATGAGGATAATCCCATTAATTATTGAGACAACAAAAAAACCCAAAAAAACCACTAACAAACTCTTCCAAATTATAATGCAAATATATTTTTGAGCAAAACCCATATAATCCTAGTGGGAAAACTAAAACTGTTTATTTCATTAGAATTTTGACTCAGAAGCACAGGGAGATAAACTATAAAAACTTTGCACAGGTGTAATGCTTCTTCTCCTAAATAGCTCAAATATGGATTTTGCAGCTGGCGTAGAAAAGGTTTTGGACAAATTTCCTCAAGCAGAGTCACCCCAGACTTCAGCACTCATCATATTGTGGGAGAGGTTGAGGAGCTGAAGTGCCTGAGCAGTATGCAAGGAACAAAATCAATCAATTAACTTCGTTCAGAGGTGGAATTATTTCGTTTGTAATGCAGAGAACACACAGCAGTGATAAACTATTGCTTTAACAGGGTAACAGCATCTGCTGCGCACAGCCTGCGGGGCTGAGATCCAGCCTGTGTGTGATCTACACATCACTCACATTGCAAAGAACAAGGTAATCCAGATACCTGTATGGCTTTGGAGAAGCTAGAAAAATAATACTCTCAAAGAATCACTGGTTTTGTTTTCTTTTTGTTTTTTTTTTTCTTTTTAAGGGGTTGCTTTCTTTTGCTTTGACAAGTAAGAAGGAGGAAAGAATAAGGAGGAAAACATCTATTGTAGGAGGAACAACAAGCTGGGTATATTTGTGTTTTCCACTGTTTCTGTTTGCCACAGATAAACACATAAAAATATACTTACAAGCAATTCATGGTTGAATGAGGAAAGAAAACAGTTAATGATGATAGAAACTAACTTCTGTGACTTACATGAGAGAGTCTATCACAGCTGTTTAATTTTAGAATAATTTCTGTGTGGTTAAAAAAGCCAGCAAATTCTGTGGTGTCAGTAGTGTCACTTCTGCAGTGCAGAAGGTCATGTCATTCAGTTGAGTATCCTGGGAGAGCCTCTGAATTAAGAGTTTGGTCTTCTAGTACCTGTAACTCATTAAAAACTGATTTAAAAGTCTCAAGGTTTCAAAGCCACCAACAGTAGAAAATAGAAGTTTGGAGAGTGCATAGGAATGGTGCAGCCCTGAGGGGCTTGTGTTCCTGCTTCTGAAAAATCATTTGATCATTGTCCATGCTTAAAATAAAAACTAAGAAAGAACTTTGCAAAATTAAGCCTTAAAGAATTTTTTACTTGAGATATTATGAAAAGTTTTGAAATGAAAGAAAAGGTTTAATTGTGTGCCTTTAGCACCTGAATCTGCATATTCAAAAGAAACAATACAAAAGAGAGGAAATTAATTTTTATTAAAGATATGCACATACACACACACAAAAAAGTTACTTGGCTTTCAGACTCATCCACACTACAGCATGAAATGCCTTTGGCAGTGATCTGAAGGCACAAGAGACAATACAGGGTGTAACTGTCATCATGAATGTCTTATAACACCAGTGGCCAGAACAAAATGCCTTTGAAGGCTGCAGTGAGTGACAACACACTTTAAGAACACATAGGAAAAGCAAAGGGCATTGTCATTGAGTAAATCAAGTTTTGTTTTGATTGTCTGCAAGGTCAAGACATTTGCATTATATTAAGGGTTCATTAACACAGACAAGTATTAGCTGTTACAGGCTCATTTTTTTGTTTTGAAGGTTTAAAATAATCAAGTTCCACAGAAAAGCAAAATACTGACCTGTCAAGGGATCTCAGCACAATCTACGTCCTGATCTCTGTTACAATGGAAACATTGCATATTGAGTAGCTAAAGAAATAAAACAAAGAATTATTTATAAAAACTTTTTACACAGATTTTCAAGCTCAAATATTTTATTAATTTTGACATATATTGCATATAATACTTGCACTTACTTCATCACTAATTATTTAGCAGGAAAATCAGCCTTACTTTTTTAATGTAGAAATTGATCAGCAAATACCTAAATTTGGTTTGCTTAACTGCTTAGAAAGTAGTTCTATGCTGAAAAACTTACTCCTAACATATTTTTGATAACCATTTTATGCAAAGTTTAGAGATAGAAGTGTGATTGTATGACCAAAGGTGTCCTCTAAAATAATTTACTGCTCTTGTTTTCTCTAAGGCACTGCAGAGCAGATAACATTCCCAAAGGCATAAGAAAAAGAGCTGAAAATGACAAAAGGGACAAAATTCACAGTCACGGGTTTACTGAATAAGCTACAACACCTTAGTCATAAAGGGGGGGAGGGATATAAACTGATTTAATTCATCATCTTACGTTCACTCTGATACCCAAGTGATATCAATCACAATTTATTAAAAATCACAAAAAATACATGACATTATGAATTTGTCCTTCAGCAGGGTAGGAGGCATCATGATTGCAAATGACTCGTATATAAATCTAAGCCCTAGCTGGAGAACACTGAATACCTAACAAATCTACTTATTAGACAAAGGTCTAATTTTGCATTCCTGCCCCTTCTCAGCCGCAAAGCACACCCAGAGCAAATCTGTAACACATCTGCCAACACAGAAATCATGCATCTTACAGCTCAAGTGCTTGGGAGCACTGATAGTCCTTATGACAAGTTTTTAATGAAATAATGCTATGCCTGTCAGTGGAAAGGAGCAGCAGAATACATTAGACTGACACATACAGGATCATCCTGCCAAACACTGTATCCCAGAACTGGAGGTGGAAAGATGTAAAAGGCAGACAGCATAATGTGCTCATTTGCGGCCTCGTCCTGGAGCCAGGGAGAGTAACTGTAACCAGCACCAATTTTCTGCCCAAGGAATTAAAAACTCTGGGGTGTGAATAAGTTCAGTGTCAAAAGATCAAATAATTGCCCGAAAATGCGTACCCTGAAAAGTGTTTTCCTCCTGTTTATTTCTACAAAATCACCAACAGCTTTGATTTGCACTCCATTTCAAGCCATGCCAAGAAACATGCTGCACAACAAATATGAACTACAGACATGTTTACCCTCTTACACTTCCAGATGTCTGACTTTTATGTGCCAAATCTGATCTTTCAAAATACTACCTCTAACTTTTCAGTCCATTTCCTTTCCAGTCTGTGCTTTGTGGTGGAGAAAAAACACTACATTTGGAGGACATGTTTCAGTATAATGATGGACTATTTTCAATCAAAAATTCAATCAAATTCAACATTTGTAAGTGTTCAGTAGCAAAAAGAAGCCAAGTCACAACAGTGACCTGTTAAAATATGGCAGAAATATTATGATTAATTGCAATTCAGAAAAGACAGGAGTGCCCAATAAATATTTCTGCTCTATACTTCAGAGACAAAGGTGCATGCCTCAGGATTGATGAAACACTTTCCTGTATTGAGTCAGGAATATGTTAGCTAGCAGCTTTTGAAGTCTGACATTTTAAAAATCAGATCCAGATAACTGAAGGGTTTTAAAAGAACCAGCCAGGCATCTTTCTAGGCTGTCAGTGAGTTCTGTCACACTGACAGTCTCAGGAGACTGAAGAGTTGCATCAATATGACAAGGCAGATCTTTACAAAATCTCATAGTAATTATCAGAGTAAAACATTGAGAAAAACAAAAAATTAGCTTCTAAAAGTCTATCTTATGCACAGTGGTAACTCTTATATCCTCAAATCCAAAAATCAGGATATTGTGATTGGTTATAAGTCAGAAGCAGGGGTTTGAATCAAAATTCTGCTACAAAACACTTGTTTACAAGAATGTATCAAGTTCTTTGCATGCAGTGGAAGTGAATTGAAACAATTACTCTCACAGCATCAGAACCCTTTCATTCGTCCCATTCCAAAGATTTGGAAGAACGCTGCTTGCATCTGCTCAGGTTAAATGAAACATTCCTTCTCCATTTTCAAGGATTGTCTCTGCTTCCTGGGGGGGATAATTCAGCCACACAAACATGCCTCCCTTGTGCATCAATAATCAGCCAAACTTTCTTCACACAGAACATCTGAATTTCTAACTAGCTGCCTTTATTTAGGATACAAACACTGTATCTCATAGCTACCCTAAAATATAGGATGATAATTAACTCCAACAGTGTCTACTAGATTAACCAAATTTAAACTACTTTATTCAACTAAAGAGGGACTTTGTGCATAATGGTGAAAATAATGCTCATCATTTTCAGCACATTTTACATTAGTTTATTTGGCAAATGTTCCCATACCTACAATTAAAAAAATAAATAAAGTAACTTTATAAGCAGTGAAAGAGCACGTAAAATTTTATTCCTGACTATGAGTATTTTAAAAGTGATGTGTAATTAACTAACAGAGCCAAAAAACTGCAAAGTTATTTAAATTGAACATGATGTGTAATGCCTAAGCACCATGAGCTTAACTGATTCTTTCCAAAAGAAGTCAATCTACTGAAGCTAAAGGTTTTCTCTCATTCATTCATTTTGGATGATTTAATCCTGTACCACTGAAAACATGAAAGTCCTGCCTTTGGATTTTTTTCTTAAGAACTAGATTCTCTTGTACTAAAGATTTCATTGTTTCCTGTACCCCTCATGGGAAAAACCTTAGCTTGAACATTCTGAGACATTTGCCTTTCTGTTCTACTCTGCTTTCTGAGTAAATCTGAAAATGCTTCTTTAAAAAAAAAAAAAACAACCCAAATTGTATGTTTATATCCTCTAAACTTTCTGGAATATTTAGAACCCAAATTATTCATTAAAACAGGATGAAATTTCTGTAGGAGATAACCATGAAAGTTTAAAAAAAAGTTCTGACAGTCAAGAGCATCCCAGGCAAATCCTGAAAACTGATATTTTTCAGGTCAGTGTAAATTTAGGCACTTACCAAAAATAGCAAATTTCCCATATCTAGCATAATAGAGATACAGCTCATATAAATAAGAAATGCTAAATGGGAGAGATTGAGTATGAGGACAACACGATCACAAAGTTTTTCAGAGACTGATGGCTTTCTATTTTTAAACACATATATTTAAATCAGGTTAAGACATATACAACTCTGATGCCTTCTGAGGTAGGCCTTGAAGCAAAGAACAGGATAAGAGTACAGAGTTCACATGAGGATCTTCAAGCGTAAATGACAGCACAGAGAAATAAATGTGGGTCAAAAGAGCAAAAGAGCAAGCTTAAAATATGGTATGCTAGAAAGTGTGAATAAAAGAAAATACTGTAATTTTTAAACAAATCTTAATTTTTTTAATATTTTTAAAATCAAATCAAATCAAATAACGAGTTCTATTTCCTCTAAGTTTGTGGCATTCTGACCTTCTATGTATTTCAAAATCTGTTTTTAAAGCAACTAGATTTTACTGTCCTGGAAATCACAATGGAAAGAGCAATCCCTGCAACTTTCAAGTTCAGCCATAGCATCAATGACACTATAGACTATGGTGCTCCTCTTCTAGGAATCTCTTATTTCTGCTGCCTTCTGAAACTTATGAAGTTCACCAATATGAAGTGCTGTAAAAATAACACCCTTCTGATGTATCTTCTGCTGTCTTAACAACTTTCTTTTGAATGAAAAGGGTGGTTATCTGCAAGCATTTACTGAGAGGCTGAGTTCAAACACACAGTAGAAAAGTAAGGAAATGCAAAATAAAGCCAAATTACTAAAACCAAAGATTCCAGTTTCCCCCTTCTGACAGTAGCTCCCAACGAGAGAGAACCTTCACTGCAAGGTTAGAGCTGTAAAGTGGCAGCAGTGGGAGGGGGGATGCACAGCAAAGCTAATGGTGAGCAGGGTCTCTCCATCACTCTCGCCCAGTCACCCACAGGGACAAACTGAAAAACAGCACTATGAGTGTGGCTTCTGCATTTCCAGGTTATCAGTGCCAACTTGATATTTTTCTACATGAACATTTTACATTTAAGATGCTTGATCCATGTGTCTCTTTTCCACATCATTTCAAGATTTCTATGTTTAGTGAGTTAGTTATTCAAGTTTGCCTTCTAATAAAACACAGCTGTCAGCTTAAAAGCCTTCTTACATCCTTTGGGGTGTTCACTACTTAGAACAGAAATAAACAGGTAAAACCCAAATTTCTGACTGCCTGGTATCCTGTTAAAAACACACATAGCTTATTTAGTTAAATTGCTCTTATGTTTTTTACTACACATAAAAGGATAAACAAGTAAAAGCACTGGATGCCAACTCTTCCTTCCCTAAAAGGAAAAAAACATTTTCAAAGAGTAAATTCCTTCACACATGCATTCAATACTCACACTTCAAACACTGTTTTTAAATTTTTCTATTGGGAGGTGAGAGCAAGAAAAATGATTCAAGTAGACACTAGTGATGCACTGAAAAAGAAACTTACTTGTCATAGCAAGGGAATTTCAAAAGCTAAAGGAATACCAGCAAAAAAAAAAAAAAAATGTGTTGGGAGAAAACAGCAGCTCGTAGGCCATCTTTTGGAAGCTATTGAAACGCAAACCATGCTGAGCTCAATGTTTCAATGAACCTGCATGAAACAGTCTGACAGTTTCCTGGGTTTAGTGCAATTATAAACAAGCACTTTCCTGCATACTTCTTGTCTGGGCAAATGATAGTACAACAACTGCAGGAGCAGCTACTGAATATCCCTGGATACACACACTCAGCAGGCGTTAAAATACAGGAAAGAATTCATACCACAGGAGAGTACAATCAAATATTTTAGATATCCAAACCTACATGCAGATGGTAAAATGCAGAAACAAGTATTAGATGACAAGATCTACTTTAGAGTCAGCCCTCAGCTTCTGGGTATTAACGTTCAGGTAAAGAAAAGAAACCCACAGTAATAATCTTCACTACAAAGATGCTGGATTTCTCTGATGTTTTTTCCCTACCCCAAGTTATCTTGCTGGTCTTCTACATCTGGCTGTGAAGGGACACCCTTCCTTTTTTGATTAGTTTTCTTTCCAACAGTAGTGTTTTAAAGAAAAACCCTGCTCACTCGTGCATTGCTGAGCTCCCCAGCTGACAGAAATCTATCCTGAACCCTGAAAACTTGTTATTGTAACACTCTGTCAAAAAAACTTCATGTATTAAAGGCAGAGTTGATACATATCAGGGAAACATCCCTGAGTAGCTGACTGGTGTTCCTCTACAAATATTATCAAGACACAGCCTCCACCCATCAGAACTAAACCAAAGATCACAAAAGTTCCGTCTCACTGAGATATTTTTTTCATATTGTTCTGACAGGAAGTGAAGAGCCATCAGCCTGATCTGAGAGTGTCCAGCAAATAGTATTTTCCTCTAGTGAACACTTATGCAGCAGAGAGCAGAAGTCACCAAAGCCCACCTCGCTGCCACTTGCAGTGGGATCAAGGCACCGTTTGACTGATCCAAATTCGGAACCACACCGCCTGTTCACACCCTGATCGGGTGAAAACAGCCACATCTCCATGATAGGCTGTTGTCAGATTCCCAACTGCATTTCTCTACAAGCATTTCTTCCTGAATACACTACTTTTATTAGTTTAGAGACAAATTATAAGAAGTGGCAAGTTACAACACTGGAGTGCTGTTTAGGCCTCTCAAGAACAAACAATAAGTGGCATGGCCTAATATGAGAAGGACATGCTAGAGACAATGAAATAAATACAAAAAATTCACAGAACAAAATATAATACAATAGTTCTGAAATACTAAACAAATCCCTTTAGTTTAGATTTTTGCTCTCTCTTTAGAGTTTGGAAACTCAGAGTTTACGGCCTGCTGTCAGTTAGATAGTAATGCTGCACAGAGCAACAGCTCTTGGGTTTTGTCCCAACAACTTATAACCCTCCTTCCAAAAACTATTACTATTCTGTAACATGAGCAGTGACCTCCAGTGGCAACAGACTCATTTATTCTAGCTGAGTATCAGATCCTAAGTGCTAGAAATGTCTGAAGGGCCCTTTAAACAGGCAATGACTAAGAGACTTTCACAAATCTGAATTAATAGCTAGTGTCAAATATAGTGACAAGGACAGGCTCAGGATTAACACTGGGATGAGTTACTTTTGGTTGTGTCGCTTCTTTTTTGGAGGGGGAAAAGGGAAGGTGTTTGATGCTTTTATTTGTTTGCTTTATACTTTCAAGATCCAGATTGGAGTGTCTCTGTTCATAATTTTATATCAGTGACCCAAAAATACACATGCATGCATAGTCTACCCTGCAGCGCAGAGAAGAAAGAGATATTCAAAACTCATTACTTAGAAAAATAAGTAACTTCATTTCTAATAGTTATATAAATAAAACTATTCTGTTACTCCTATCATTTCTTCCTTGCACTTCATAAATGTAGCAAAATTTGCTTTCTGAAAATAATCATGTCCCACTCTTCCCCTCAAAACTTATTGATGGCAAGTGGGAGACTGCTGGTGTGCTGAGAGCAAGCAGCATTGCCCAAGTTATCTTGCACTTCCTTGCCTGCACATACCTGATCCCTCATGCACCACTTAACTGATGGATATTTTGGCTGCAGCTGTCTTACTTTTCTTCTCTGACATTTAACATCACCTTAATTCCTGAGCAAGCATTCAGACTGCATTTTATTAGGAGAGGAGTAAGCCAGCTGAGTGACTACTGGGAAGGAGCGCTGTTCCTACACGTTCAGTCTTCTCCTTCCTTTAATTAACAGTTTTAATACCAGATTCCTTCATGAGCCAAAACCACCTGAGCACAACAAAACAACTCAGCTCAGCAAAGAAAACTGCAAATGGATGCAGCTCAGCAAAGGACTAAATTGGTAGCAATGCTGGCACAAGAGAGGAGCTGTGGACAGGGGACTTATCAACAAATTTATTTAGAGGATTGGGAAGGGAAATATTATTTCCTTAAACACACAATATCAGTAGCTTGATTTTGGGCATGACTATTAAAACAGCTGCATCATGAGTGGCAAGCTGTGATCAAAGTTAGAAAGAAAAAGTTGAAACTTTTTCTGCTGTAAAGGATGTTTATGTATTTTCTCAAGAGAAAAACTCCTGGATCACTACACAGCCTATAATTCACTTCTGTCTTTTATCTCATATTACCTACTCACAAATTTTGGAATAGGTTTCACCTCTATTACTTGCATGGAAAGTTTTACTCACCCAAATCATGCTAAATCTGGCAAAGCCGATTTCCTTAAGCCTTAGTTAACAACTGCTTTTAATTATTTATGCACCAACAGCTGTGCATCAACATTTAATGGTTTATTTAATGATCACTCTACCTCCTAAAAGTGTTTTGAGGGACTGTTGTAAGTCAGATTTATACATAGACACTTAATTGCAGCAATGTTTGAAAACTTGTAGAACAAACTCATCATATAAGAGTTTCTAGCTTGTCCGCATTCTCCAAAACTCTTATATAGAAAAATAAACAGAGAATAGTTCTTCACTGTAAATGAAGAATATAATGAAAACTATTCCCATTGCAACTATGTTGAAATTTAGAGTGGATTTGATATGCTGGTACATTAAACATGGATACTAATGAAATAAATATGAACAAATGTCAGGTTAGAACAGCCACAAAAATAGCTAGAATTAATATCTTGAAAATCATTAGTAGAAAAATAAGTAATACAAATGCATGGTGTTATTAACCATTTTTTGTAATGAATCTATCAATATTATTAAGGGATTTTGTTCCAGTAATAAGATTTCATGAAAATTGGAAAGCCAAATTGATGAGGATATTATTTTTTCTAATTTATTATTTTTTACTTGAATAAACACTGGTTTTAATTTTATCCTTTTAGTTAGAACAAAAGCATTCAAGAAAATGGGTGATTTTTACAGCAAGGCAGAACTTTTGTGAATTTGCTGAAAGCTGTCTGTGATTAATTTGGTACACAAACTTGGAGGGAAACACAGGCAGCTAGAAAAATATGAATGGTTTTTCAAGTACAGGGAGCAAAGCAGAGGTATGTACCATTAAAACACTGAAATGGTGAAAGCATTCTGATATGTCTGATTCAGACATTCACCACAGAAGGAGGTGAACTCTCCAAACACTCAAACATAATCAAGTAAAGAAGCAACCAACCAGTAGAATTTGATATTTACATCTTCTCATACACCCTCACTTCCTACTAGCAGAATATTGAAGGGTCCTGTTTTATAAATGCACTCTTCAGAAAACTCCTGCAACCATAGAAACTGAGCCCTTCTGTGAAATCTATTTTATCTTCAACATTACAATTTATAGAGAATAATAGTATCAGCACAAAAAAGCTTATTTCATTGGCAAAAACTATCCTTCCCATTAACAGATTTGGTAATGATTCCATATTTAGGGTAAAAGCTTTTCCTGCGTGAGTTATTTTAATATTCTCAGTGTTTTAGGGAGATGCAGGTTACTATTGTAACAGAATTTGAAGCATCTTTTTTTCTTACTCTCAACTGTCCTCATCATGATGAAACTTGAACACTAATTTAGAAGGCTTGCTTTGCCATTAGTGAAATCAAGAAGATAGTGTTTATAATCTTCCTTTGAACTCTTGATTAAAATACATACATAAATAGATGTATATTTTTAAATGTGAGCATTTGATGGTTTTGATCTACACTCCTGACACTTTTATCCCACTTCACTTTGAAGATAATTTAAAAATGGAATTCCTAACATATGCTCCAGTACCATTATTTGCATAGAAGACCCAGAACTACTACCAAAATATGTCATTCTACTACAAAGGGAGACAATTGTTTTAAATTGATTCACACTCTGACACAAAATTATAGTGATAGACATTCACAGAGTCCCTTAGGTTGCATTAATTTTTTAAATATGGAATCCATCACAATCTGAAAATTTTTTTCCAAAATTATTTTAAGCGGTAAGCCAAGCAGCAATGGTGATACAGGAGTAAATGACTCAATTCTTCCTAAATACTCAATATAGAGACATTTTCACGTACCAAACAAATCAGCACCCAACTCCAAATGAAAGATTATTTACATATTTTTGTTTGGTCTTTCAAAAGGTGCAGTGTTCAATAAGCTGCATCCCTAAGAATTGCAATAACTGTTTCTGAAAAGCCAACAAGCAAGCACGGCCTCCAACCTCTGCAGCAAGCTTTCAAAAATCTGCACACATTAAATAGCTGTTTTCTGATTAAATGGACCTTGCTTGCCACTGCTGTGTGCTGAGTGCTAAAACTAGGTTTGATATGTGATCAGCATAAAGCTATTATGATTTTGTATTCATGAAAACAATTCTGCTTCAAAAGACAGCTGTTGAATAATTGTCCTTTGCCTCTAAATATTTATTCCCTACAGTGAGAATAAGTACACAACAAGAAGCAAAAAGAATCTAAATACCTTGTAATTGTATGAAAACATAAACCTGAAGCCAGATCACTGAGATTTGGTCTCAAATTCCCCCAGAGGACAGGCATTTGTTGGTAGGGTGGGGGAAAATTTGATTGCAAAGACAAGGAAATAAACAGTTTTCCATGAGATTCAACTTAACCTCAAGGCTTCCAAGACTGTGTTGCAGGGAAGCTATAACATCCTCCCTGCCATGTGCTGAGCCTTTACTATGTGTTCCTGAAACTTAGCCTCAAACAAGGATAAACTCCGAATAATTAATTGCTTTGTTGAAAATTTCACTTTTGTAAGACTACTTCCCTTGTATTTTGCACAAAAACTTTGAAAGGAAAATTATATTTTTACAATATTCTTTATTATATTTTCTTTTATATATAATATCATTGGCTATTATATAATAATATATTTACTTAGACTGTTTCTGTCTTTTTCACATCCTTATTTCTCTTCCATCTTTCTCCAACTAAACAAAATTCCCAAGTTACACATACACACATACAAAGACTTTCTCAGACAAAGAATCATTTTTTGGTTCTCCTCCATAATTAAATGCAGAAAATTCTTCTCTGTATTACCCACTGTACTAACAACAAAGAAGTAAAGGCAAATGTGTAGCAAGCCTGTTTTCTCAGAATGTGTTCCTGAGCAGCCCTGAAGAGAGCAGCAGCAGATCCCCTGCAGCCGCTGGGAGCCACAAGGCAGTCAAGACTCAGTAACTGTACCTCATTCCTGAGCACAGACCAGTTCAAGCTTTTTCATTTCAGGCCACCCTATGCTATGAAACATGCAATTGGTTATGCCTTTTGCATTATTTCTCATCAGGCTCCGATTTGCATTGTAAACAAATCCATTTGCCGCTTCAGTTGTGTAGCTCTGAGTGAATGTACAGGCCTGAGAGCCCTGAGAAGAAACATAATAAATGATATCGTGTCCACATTTTATCACAAGGCTCTGAACTAAATAACTTATGAGTCCAGTCAGTTCTATTGAGTTATGAACTAGCTCTTCCTCCTAGAGTAAATTAAAATTCTTACTGCATACAAAAAGCCCAGTGAACACATTTTATTACTGTTGCAGAGAAGTGAAGAAGTAATGAAGGTAGAGCTAAGGTAAATATATAACTCGATGCCTCTCTGGTGGATTGTTTGCTAAACCTCATAATTTTATTCACTGGTATTTGAATGTTGCATTTTCTGCCTGTGTATTCTAAAGGCTCAGTAGAAAAACAGAAGTTGCTGGGACATGGCAAAATAAGAGCTGTGTGATGACAGAAAAATCTACTGCCAACAAGGAAAATGTCCTGAGAGCAATGACAATTTTCTGCTACATTTTCCAATAAGCAATCTCATCCCAACTCAGGTACAGATATTTTAGCTAGCATTTGGGAAAAGGGCAGAGAGCATAAGGTAAGAAAAACTGTGTCAATGGGAAAAATATAAAGTTTTGATAAAATAGAAGCTGGCATTTATTCTGTAGTAGATATTCACAGTTTCAGAAATATACACTCAACTATAATAATATATATTTAAAATAAACAGAGGAACACACAGTTGAAATTATTACCAGAGAGCAAGGCCAAAATCCCTAAATGGGATAAGCATGATTGTGATAGATAGGACTGTGAACTGAGAAAGGTGGCTGCATTATTCTGAAGAGATAAGAAGGTAACACACTAAACTTCATCCCCCTGGTTACAAAACTCTTAGCAATTTCAGCAGGTCTAGAGTTCTGTATGAGAAAGACAACTTCTGCCATAATTGAAATACATGGACTCAGTGACAGAGAGACAGAATAAGCATAAACCTTATTACTTGTCAACTGTAAAAAATCTGACCTTTTGAACAAAAATACCCACTATTCAAACATAATTTTTTTTTCTGCAATAACTAGATGAATCTACCAGTATGCCATGCACGAATAACAAAATGCATTAAAGTGACTAGTTAATAAATGTAAAAGTGAAAAATAGAATTGCTGTTTTGGATCCACAGAGGGGCAAGACTAGAACTAAACCCAAAAGTTAAATAATCAATGCAGTAAGATTCTGGAACTCAATGGACAGGGTTTCTAGCCTAGTTTTTGAGGATAGCTCTTGAGAAAAACAGGATAGTGTAACTAATGGGACTCAAATACAGAAAGATCATTATGCCAACTCAAACTTAGAAACAGAAAACAAGGCAATCTGTAGATGACTTTGAAAATAACTGATCAAGAATGCATATTAACTAAAAATCTAAAGCTAAATGAAAAATCAACCCCTATTACATAACTGCAGAGCATGCTTAAAGAAATTTTTGCAGTTGGAATAAAGAAAAAATTTAAAAATCCTGCATATAGAATAAAACTCAAGCAAGCCTCAGTAGGAAATAATGTTACAGGTGCCATCTTACAGAAAATGTTGTCCATTAAGTAATTGAAAGCATTCTGGATTAAGGTAAATATTAATGTGTATACAAGATAGGAAGACCAACCTAAAATGGAAATTAAGGGAACTAAAGAGATTCTAAACTAAAGGAACGCCTCATAAAAAGCTTTCAAACAGACTAAAATGTTTGAAAATACATCAGAGGAAGCCATGAAGGGATGCAAAGGATAAACAAAGATGTTAAACTTTAGGAGGCAAACACAAGCAAGCGGGCAGAAAAAAGTTGGAAACCAGTTCATTCATCATGGAGGAATGTGATTAGGGAAAAGAGTCCAAGATATACTTACACATGTTCACCTCAAAAGTGGGAGTCAAAGCTCAGGAGGGAGATCTGGAAGTCACCCTTGCCAAATTATTCTCTCCAGATATATCAGCCCAATGTGCAGAAGGGGCCAAAACCGAGAAAGTCTTTGTGCATTATCAGAAATGCTGTGAAGAACAAGACAAAGGGATCCATGTCTGCACAAATTTTATAGAGATTTCTATCTTGGTCAAAGTCAATTCAGAAGGATGTAGCAGAGCTGGGGAAAGTACAGAGGAAGTTATTATAATGTTCAAAGGGTTGGAACAGCTTCCTTAAGAGAAGAAAGTAAAAGGGCTGAAGAGAAGTTCACAAAGGAGAAAGATCTACCAAATCACACAAGAAATTTGCAGAACTACATTTCCTCATCTCCTTGCAACACCACTACTGGGAGGTACTTGGTGTAACTGAAAGGGGATTCATTTTAAAAATATAAAGAAAGTATTTCATCCCACAGTGGATCCTAAAATTCTGGGTGTTTTTTTTTGTTATATGAAGTTGTAGAGGAAGACAGTATCAGACAGTTTGAAAAGGAATTAGACAAATTCATAGACACTAAAGCTTAGATCATGACTCGAAGGACTAGAAGAATATAAATAAATAATAAAAAGCAGCTTCAAGCACTGAGGAATAAACTGCAGTCTGTAGCCTTTCATACTTTGTCCAAAGTAGCTTCTCTTTCTGTCATCAGGAAACAGGAAAAAAATTTCTGCCGCAGAAGTAAATGTGTTTAGGGAAGCATAACTTATAAACAAATTTAACTTTAATTCTTCCTGCATTTTAATGAAAAGGAGAGAAGATTCTGCAAACCAGTTAAGGAATTGTAGCATATACTCTGACACAAAGTCTCATTTTACTCTGGGCAGCTTTGGTATCATCAACAGAGCTAAATCAGCTGTGATACCAGACAGAATAATGTTTGGGATTTGAGGTGGATGTTTCAGAGCAAGGTTCTGTTGGCTTTGACACCTCCCACTTCAGTGGCAGCTGAAAAAGTGCAACCTTAGCAGGATCCAATGCTGCTCTGCTATGTGCTTTCACGGTCCTAATCAAACCAAAAATGAGAAGGCATCCCTCCACAGAGAGAGAATAATCCAACAATTATCAGAATAGCTGTATATGAAAGACTTGATTTAAAAAATACCAAACCCACGTGCACCAAAAACACACAAAAAACCATGGACAAGGACATTTTTATCAGCTCTTGCTCTCTCCAGATTGTAAGACTCCATGAGGCTCACAGTGTTTGGTTCACCATACAGAGGTTCAGCACGATCTCACAAAGGGATTCAGGTAGAAATTCTGGTGCCCGGACAGTCACACACTTCTCACAACTGGAACAGCACAGATAAGATCTCAATTTTGGCAAGAAGCAGGCAGTGCCTAGGACTTGCTCTTGTAACTGGTCTGAAGAAGGAAATCTGTAAATGAAGTCTAAGAATAAGCCCTTATTGCAAACATACTTCAGAATTTTCATCAGCCTAAGGTCTTGCTTATTTCACACATTCAGAAAGAGGATCTCTTCCCAAAAACAGCTAGCTACTTTGGGAAGTAGCTTATAATTGTGTTGTCTGCTCTCTGAGGAAAAATATTGTTGTGCTTTCAATCCCACAGCAATCGAGGATTGCAAAGCCTATTCTCTACCAAGTATTTAGGTCACACCTTTTTGGCTCTGAAATTTTTTCATGCACCTACTCATGAAGAGCCCTTTTTTTACTCCTGTGAGCTCGTACACATTTATGTTAACCATGCCTGTATCAATCACTTCAGTCTTTCCTAAGAGCTGAACTAAAGGAAGCTGAGATATTCCTCAAAAAGAACCAGATGTAGCATCCACAGGAAAAAGAAATAATTACTACAGTAAGAAAGAATATCAATTCAATCAGTTTCTATTCAGGCATTGCTCAGAAAAAAATCACTCTTAGCAAATTTTCTCCAGGAAATATTGAGGAATAAGAGATTACACTCTCATAAGACACTAGTCTGTTTTCAGGTGACCCATTAGTCATTCCTCCCAAGTAAAGATTTCCTATTTAACTATTTTGAAAAGATCCAAGCAGGAATTTCTTCATCACTTTCCTCTTGATAGTATTTTGTGTACACTAGCACCGCAAATTCAGACCTTGCCTAAAATGGATGTTACCTCATTTCCTCTCACCAATTCCCAGTTGACATTAAAGGTTTTCTTCCTTATTTTCCTCATATAGCTACCTTGTCCAATTAGGACAAGGGATCAAAAATGTCCCAAGGAGCTGTCCTTCAACCACTACACAGCTATTACCACCATATATTGTATTATCAATAAAAGAGGCCAGCAATAACTGCTATTTCTAAAGGAGAACCAAACAAGCTCTCTTTATAGAACAGCCAGCAGCAAGATGACTTTTCTAATAGGTAACAAATTGCCACTCTGATTGGAGCCAGCTGCCTAGCGAAAAATTGGAATCATGCATTGATATTTTGGGGCACTTGCTTTTGTAACACATTGTCTGGGTGCAGCACTATTTATATGCAGCCCTTCTGTATGCTGTATTCCAGATGAAGTGAAAGCCACCATCTTGAAGCAGCTGCAAATTCATCTCTGCCATTGAAACGTATAAATCACGGTATTTTTTTCTGCATTCATTTTGGTTTAATTAGGACAGAGAAATGTACAGTCCAGAATAAGCAGGTATACTAGCCTACCATTCTTCATGGCAGTCTTTAGAAAAACTCAGTCAGCTATTCTAACACTATTCTATTTTGACTGCCTTATACCAAATTTACAATGGTAGAAAAATGTACCCTTTCTGAGCTCTGGCACCTTGAGGGTTATACAGCCTGGCAAGGGGAGCCAGGGTGGGAGGAAGGAGAGCAGAGCAGAGAGGGCACTTAGCCATGAAGGAGGGGCCACTCTCCAGCATGCTGGAATGCTCCTTTCCCAAGTCTGCTGTTGCTTGCCCCAGTTGCACCTTCCTCAGGGGCCACCCTCTTCCCCACAGATGCCTAATGATTTTTCAGGCTTGAAAGGAAAAGAGCAAAATGTGCCCAGTTTGACTGACTCTCCTCATGCCCCCACACAAACACAGATTCCTGTCACCATTACCAGCGCTAAGCTGGCAGCTTCCTTCCTGCCTGGAGCTTCTCCATCCATTCCTGCCCCTAGGAGAAAATGGGTTTGCTCCATCCTGCAGCAACCTGGTGGAGATGCCTCATCCTGCAGCAGCCCCTCATCCAGCAGGCAGGAACAAATATCTCCATCTGGCAGCAACTGCAGCTTCTGTTATTCATAAAGGAGGCCAAACCAGCAGCAAAACACAGATACCTTTTCCTCTCAAGCACTTTCTGGTGCTGGTGAATTTTTGGCCCCCAGTAGACATATATTGAAGTTTGGTCTGTGGTGTAGGGGCTGCTCATCACTTTCTGAATAAATAAAATGAAAATAAAATTTTTAAAAAGAAACAAGCTTTGGAGCTGTTTATAGTAGGAATTTCTAGCTCCAGCAGTCTTCTTGTATCTGAGGACAAAACCAAGGATATCATTAAAGTTCCAGTCAAGTGCAAGAGTTAAGGACACAAGACTAGAGATGAACAAACTGTCCTCTGAAATATGAACATAGCCTCTTAACCACAGCAAAACATCTTTTCTCCTGAAATGGCTTTCTTTCAAATAGCATGATATGTAGACATATGTCAGTGACATTACAGGCTTAAATCAAATTGAAAGGATAAGATAGCCTGAAGAAGTTACACTGGTTTAGTAACTGGTGAGGGTCAAAGGAGTTATTGATGTGCCGCTAGCTTTCTGTGCTTATGGCTCCTGTTTGCTAGAAGAAGACAACTTCTGGCAAACCACTCATTTTTAATAAACTTCATTTAACAGAACAACTGTTCTCAAAAAACGTGGCCAAAAAGTGGGTTGTCTGCTTACATTACTATTTTAGCATTCACAAGCCAGTTGCATGAACTTACAGCTTTGCAGAAGGAAAATATTTCTTGAGTTGGAAAACATAGCCACGGTGTTCTGGATTTGTGGACCAAATCCTGAACCTTTGCATATCTGAATATCTGCAAGTGGCCCACAGACTTAATTTTAACCTTTATTTTTTGTAAAAATTCAGGATAAAAAGAACATATTTTTGGAGTAGCAATAGCCCATATCCTTATCTCTTCTCATCCTCATTATCACCTCAGTATCATTACCTTTAGCAAGCCAATTCTTCCCAATCTTAATAGAGGCCTGGACTTTGAAGACATTTATTTTTCTCCTTTCATAGAAAAAAACAATAGGAATAAAAAAACTAATTCTGGCCCAAGGTTAGTTGGCCCAATATACATAAGCTAACAAAAAATGGCCCACAAAAGGCCACAGCTGAGCACAAAGTTTTACATAAATGTAGGAGCAAGGAAACTATCTCCTAACAGAATCATCTTTTTGCTGAAGGTATATAAAGGATGGGGGAATTAGTGATGTGCATCACAACAGGATTCAAGCTGACCCAACTAATTCATCACAAACACTTGAAAATGTCACCAGCCTTCTGTCCAAAACATATTTCTTATACTCTCACTAATAACAGAGCCAAATTTGAGCTATTTTAGGAACTTAAAGGGACTTCCTCACAGTACTAATATTCACTACTTAGGAAATGCTATATTGTTAAAATATAATGACTTTTGTAAAACATAATGATTTTAAGCTCTCAGGGAAGAGCTTGAAGATTTAAAACTAATAAAATCATATAATATACCAAGGAATTAAAGTTAGCAATTATTTTGCAAAAAAATTTTAAGGAAGAGGTGAAATTTGAACTGTGCTTTGAAAGAAAATAATTTTAAAATGTCACCACTCTCCTGAGCTTTTGGGGGAGCTAAATGCATACAAAAGCAACTAGGAAATAGTACATTTCCTTGTGCACAAAAATATGAAAATAGGCTTTTGCAACAAACAAGTTAATAAAGACATTTAAATGAGAAAAAGGGACACTCAGAAGCAACAAAACATGATGTTTTGATACTTTCGCGCTTATCAGGTCCTTATTTTGTCCTTTTTCCTCACACTGCACCACATCACCTACAGATTTCAGCTCTCTACCTGCCCCCAATATGGCAAGAGTTTCCAAGGACTAACAGTAATTACCAGCCTACCTGCCCTTCACTTTTGTGGCTTGAGGTTTAGCAGAGCTTTTACTTAACAGAGACAAACATTCAACCCCTGTTATCAATCCAGGCTGGGGATGAGCAGATGGAGAGCAGCCCTGCCCAGAAGGACCTGGGGGTGCTGGTGGAGGAGATGCTGGACATGCCCTGGCCATGGCTCTCACAGCACAGAGAGCCAAACGTGTCCTGAGCTCATCCAGAGCCCCATGGGCAGCAGGGGAGGGAGGGAGGGAAGTTCTGTCCCTGTGCTCTGCTCTGGTGAGAGCCCACCTGCAGGGCTGCATCAGCTCTGGGCTCCCAGCACAGGGAGGATGTTGGAGCCAGTCCAGAGGAGTTCACTGGAAGAATTGGGTTTATTCAGACTGGAAAAGTGAGGGTGACCTAATTGTGACCATCCAGCACCTCAAAGGAACCTGTAAGAGAGATGGAGAGGGACTTTTTACAAGAGCACAGACAGGATGTGGGGAAGTAGATTCAAATTGAAAGAGAGAGAGTTTAGTTTGTATATTAGGAAAAAGTTTTACTGTGTGTGTAGCAAGGCACAGGAACAGGTTGCCCTAAGTTGTGAATGCACCATCTCTGGAAATGTTCAAGGCCAGGCTGGTTGGTGCCCTGGTGTCCCTGCCCATGGCTTGTGCTTGGAAAAAGCTGATCTTCAAGGTTCATTCCAACCCAAACCATTCTATGACTCTGTGATCTTGTAAACTATTACGTCCTTAACCTTTACCCAGCAGCAGCTCTTCCTCCAAATTTATCACCATTTACACATGACAGGCTACTCTGTGAGACACAGCTACACTACAATCATGGTACTAGAGACATCCCTAAACCAGTTACTCCAAGCCAGCTCAGGTTCTGCTAACAGGGCAGAACCCAGCTGCCCAGGCTCAGGCTGTTTGCTTTCTGTACTGGCAAAAAAAAAAAAAACAACAAACACAAAAAACTGCTTTTTTTAAGGTAATCTAAGCCCTTCTGAAGGAGCAATAATCACAGGAGGACTGCAATGCAGATATACCTCAAGAAACTGTACCTGCAAAGAAGTCCCCTCAGAGGAAAAAAGGGCAATTAATTCCCTACACCAAAATGGATCCCTGAGGATCTGTGCAGAGGTCAGGAAGTTTTCTCTAATGCTCTCTGCAGCACAATAACACTAACAAGGAAGGAGCAAGCTCTCGACAGCTTCTACAGTATGACAGGAGTTTGTGTGAAACAGAAGCCCCACATCAGTGGCACTCAACCTCTTTACATGGGAATTTCTTGGTAAGGATAAGAGAGGTTCTACTGACTTACCAGAAAGAAAAAGTCAGCACATTGCAACACTTCCTCTGGAGGACATAACCATGGGTCCCCCCTTAGCAAAAAGAAGATATTTTTACATAGTAAAGCACATTACTATACAGCTCTAAAAAAAACCCCATAAGTACTCAATGTAGTGATTGTTCTCTGTGTTGCTGGAGTCAGTTACTTCATTCATTTGCTACCATTTAAAAATAATTCCACAGAATTTGCTACAATAAAAAAAATGCACATATTAATACTGAAAAATATAATCTCAATGTACAAGTACAATACACAAGTAAGACAAAGAAACAATCACTTGTTTTTCTGCCTCCTGGGTAGTTAACACTGCTTTTAATTTCATCTCTGTCCTTTCCTATTATCATCTGCAGAAGCTCATGGCCAGGAGTTTGCCCTGGTAATAGCTGACTGTTCTCTTTGATATCACTCCTTGCTCTTTATGGACAGGCCAATATTCAATGTGATTAGCAGGGGACAGCCCTGTCTGTCCAGATAACTCATGAGTACTTAGCAGCTCACTCCATGCATCACCACTAATTGCTGTAAAAGAAAATTCCTGCATTTTTTCTTTTAAACAAAGCAAAACAAAAAAAAAGACGATAATTGTCTCTCCAGGGAAGACAACAATGTTTCGTCATTTGTTTCCATTTGTAATTTCAGAAAATAACACTTAATTTGTCAACTTTTTAAATTCTTTGACTGAGATTTAATGTTCCATGAATCCATACTAAAATATTACTTTTTAAAAGTCTCATAAAAGTATTATCAGGTGGCTCATATTAATTTCAGTCCTAGAGCTGCATAACCATGCATTCCTACAAGATAATCCTAAGGATAATGGCCCAAGCACAGGAATAAACGTGGGTAAGAGTGTGCCTGACTACTACTACAAAGATACAAAGATAGTATTTCTATTCTCCGTTTAGCTAATGTTCTTAAAAGAAAAAAATAAACGACAATATATTTAAGTATGTATGGGTTTAATTTCTTCCATATTTGTGGAAGGTCCCAAAAAATTCACTCAATGAAACTTCTAAAGAGCATTAGAGTTGTTCATGTCCTCTGAGTTAGATGCACACAGAAATGCCAGCAAAGTATTTTAAGGGGATCAAAACAGCAATAGACTTTTCTGGCAACCTCAGGAAATCAGAGAACTTTGTCAAAAGCTTTAGAGCAGCATTCAACCAACACAAAATACTCCTTAAAGCATTTTATTTAACCCATTCAACACTGCACACTCTTCAATTTTAAGTTACTCAAAAATTCCAAGAGCAAATTAGAAGGAGAAAAAGACAGAAGAGAGATACAAAAGAAGAAACATAATTACCAGTCCTGGTTTCCAGCAGTGTTCAGCTGATAGAAATTCCAAGAGGAGGTAGAGTCAGAGCATGTGCCTGCACCACGTTCTGCTCTAAATACCCCTTGGCCTTGCTGGACCCTTCCCCCAGGTGGGATTTCTGGTCATTTGGCCACTCAGGAGCTGGACTGGGGCTCCAGGGGTGGGTGTGGAGCATTGCCTCTGCTGTGCCAGGGATGGGCAGCCCCTGCCAGGCTGGGATACAGGCTCTGGGAGTGGGGTGCACAGGACAGGACTCTGCCTCACATGGGGAAGACCCAACCTGTCCCTTCCTCCACACACGTGCACCCCAGAATGTCTTGAGACCTCAATCTTTCCAGTCTCTCACAAATCGGACCATCTGTCTATGAGAAATTTGCTTTCTCCTCAAAAGTTACATTTATAAAGTTCTACTTTTAAGAGACATTTTACAAACAAGTGGGAGGTATGGATTTGTTTTGTTGACTTTTCTTTTTTTAGTTTTAAATTATCTGCTCTTGAAATGTGTCCATGGCAATCTTCCTGATTTTGTTTCTGATAGTCACTGACATGCTTAAGGGAAAAAGTGGCCTGTATATACTAAGCAAACTAATACTGAGCTGATACCAAGAGTGTTTTAAAATATTCTTTCATAAATATGACATTTTATGTCTCCATTCGTTAAAGTAAAAACAAAATGATGCTATGTGCAATCATTGCATAAATCATGTACATACCATTTTGCCATAGGATAATTATGTTGTCTCAGAGAATACTTTTCTCCATCAGATATTTTTCTTGCAATGAAAGAAAATTTGGGTAAGATTGGTTTAGAAAATATTATCTGCGAGAAAATTGCTGCTGACTGATACAATCTCCTTCACCAAGAGCAATCCTTCTTTTCTAGGACAGCGCTTAAAATTACATTTCTCAGCTGAAGGAAATGTGAATGGGACAAAGTATGTCAGGTGAACAAATATTTTTTAAAAGTCATTAGAACCATCAAGGATTTTACAGACGCTCTCAGGGAGCTGAAGGCAAGGAAATAGAAAGTTTAATGCTAGTTTCACACACATGCCTTCCTGCTACCCTTCCTTGCCACAGCTGCCAAAAATCATGACCATGCCAGCTCAAGACAGAAACTCTAGGCTAAATTTCTGTTTTGGTGTTAGTTGTGGCATGAAAATAAAACTCTGATCACAGAGTTTTCATACACAGTAAATCCTTTCAGTCATCAATAGCTCTCTCCATATCAGCAATCAGTGAATTCTAAAAAAGTAATTGCTGAAGTGAACCAGTAAGTACTCAGGAACACTTATTTTACTTTGTGGTTTTGGGGGACTTTTTTTTTTTGGCTCTTTTTCCTTCCAAACTACTTCTACCTTGGTTCCATGGACTGAATGCCACTTAGTGGCTGTGGCATGCTAGATGCACTCCTGAGCTGCATCTTTCTTCTTAGATTCATCCCAAAGGAGTCCAGTTCTCATAAATTGAGACAGCTGCATAACATAAACCAAAGCAGAAAGCAGAGTGAGTGGGGAGAACTGCAGGTTTCCCTTCTTTACCTAACCTAAGGATGCACCCAGGATGATTTTAAATAAATAAGAAAAGACCACTTTTGTTTGCATGAAAGTAGATTTACGCACAAAATAATTCAGGTGAAGAAAGTTCTTTGTTGGATCAGAACATCACATTAAGAAATTCACTTAGTAAGCTAGTGAGGAGTTAATAAGACTTTCTGTAACCTTTTTTAGCTTAGCTGTTCATTGAACCTCTGGATGACACAGCAAAGTAGGGACACTTCTGAAAATATCTCAGTCAATCAATATGTGAACATCTAAAAAGAATATGTAAGGTAGATTTCTGTGTCCCATTTTAAGTTTTGACATGGAGTTACCATTTAACATTCACCATAAACTATTTTGATCACTGTTGTCAGACTCCACATGGAAGATACAAGCCATGCAAGTAGAATATTTAAGACCTTTCTGCTGCTCTTGTGCAAACTTGATAATGAACTCAACCTGCTAATTAACTAACTTTTAATTCATTTCTGCACAGCCATTAGTGTGCTGTCAGTCTAACAACTATCTATTACATTCGTTTTCTTGTATTTTTACTTTGCTTCTCATTGTTCTAGGAGACATATTCATAATATTTCTTCATATTGGAAAGCCTTCATGGCAGGAACTTCATGCACAATACTGTTATTGAAAACACACATTGCCTAAGATTATAACTTGTAAAGTGGCAGGGAAAACTTACCAGAAATTCAAGGTATTGATTTTTTTGCAACTACTTCCATATTGATTAGGATAGCTTTGTCCTGTACTCTCTCAGAAATTCCTATTATTTACAATACATTTGTGCATAACTACTACTTACTGTAAGTGGACACTAAGTCCATGGACCTGTTTGAAGAATTAAGACCTTAGAATTCTTAAGTACGGTATCTTTAATTTTAATTTTAAATTAAGAATTTAATTATTAAGATGGCATTTTTTCTAATTGATGTCAGTGCCTGTAGCCCCTTAAAAACACATTTTTTCCCACTAAACGACTAAATGTAAATTAGAAAATTAAAATATGGTTTGCGTTTCGTTCTAAAACATCTGTTCATCTGGAAAGTCTTAATTAAGGACATATATGTTCAAGCTTCCCTTTTGGTTTTTTTTGTGACTACACTGTAAGATCTATTTTAGAACATTTTAATTGCGAGCATTCTGATCATCAGCAGGACAGATTCAGTAAAGAGAGGTCACTTCTGCATTGTTAACTGTAAGCTCAGACTGTATTAGTTACAGGAAAGAGATGGAGTGCAGGTGAGACTTATGCATACTCCTACTCATCTGCCACCAACCATCAGGGTCTAGAAAAGAAATAACAGGTTCAATCTTCATCTGGTTGTTGATGATGACACCCTTCGTGTGGCTAAGATCCACTAATGAACACAGACATTCAGCAGCCCAAACAAAGGTGACATGTGAATGGTCCAGGTGATTTTTACGCCTATTATTCGTCCATTTATAGAGGGAAGAAGCTCAGTAAGAACAAATGGATATCCAAGATGAAAGCCACCTGATTTTATCTATATTTCAGAAATTAAGCTGTACCTTAACTACTAAATGCACAAGCTACCAAATTCCCAGGGCACCTATGCTGAGATTATTCCTAACTGCAAGGCACAATTTTTAAGGGGTTGTTTGAGTTGTAAGCCTACTTAAAACAAACATTTCTTTCCTCTCTTATCTCTTCACTAATCAGAGTGTAATTTTGGTGGATTGGGAGCTATAGGGTCACAGAGATGTCTTGGCTACAAATACCTAAGGGAATGCTCAGTATGATAAACTGTCCTTTCTTTCCTCACCACATCTTTTCATTCTGCATCTGAGGGAAGAAGCTCATCTCCTTTCTACTGTCTGCACACACAAAACACATCCATTATACTCAGTCCTTCTCAGCAGGGAGTACAACCCTTGAGTTTGTGTCACCACCTGACACTCATGCTGGTAGGAACTGATCTTCCTGGTAGCTCTGGAATCTAGAAGTGATTTTTTTCTTTTTTACTGATGTAATAAGATTGGCAAAGCACCATTTGGCATCCAGAGGTCTTATCTGAGACTTAGATTTTGATTACTGCAAAGTGGGAGAGTTCCAGTCACACAGTTAGGTTAGAAATCCTCATCAGTCAATAAATTGCCTGGTCACAACCTGAAGCAGGAAGGAATATATCCTGCATAGCTAGTAACTCTTCCTGTCTATTCTCTAATTCCTCATTTTGGGTATTCTAATCAAGATCCTTTGGTAGATCTGTAGGTAGATTGCGTTTTGGTCTTCACACCCAGCAAAAACTTCTTAATAAACCAAGAACCATTAGAGCATCCTTGATGCAATACTGCCAAGTAATTTGGAAAGCATATTGGAGTAAAATAAAAAGCTATAAATGAAGCTGCAGTCTCTCTATGTAGCTCTTACTATCTATATCACAACATGGACTGATACAAGCAAAAAAGACACTCCATATTTCTACAGTTAAGGGTCCTAGAGGTGAAAATAGATTGTTTACATACATGTTTTGAGACCTTTTCACACGAATTGAGTGACACTAAAATTAATTTAAATAAATATAAAAAAATAATCTTCCCAACTGACTCCAGTTTCTCTTAGAGGCTTTTAATCACTTATCTTCAGCGACAAAGAAATGTCATCTGCCCCATTATGGATTCCCAAGGGAGGCACAATGCTCTAGTTTTTCACAAGGAAGACTAAACAAGGTCACAGATATGGAGGGAATGAGGGCCGAAAGGAGTGAAATATATGGCTATGACAGACTAAGAACTAATGGAAGAAACTACTTATTTTTACCTGTGCTATGATTTTTGCAGTGTTGGCATATATCACTTATCTTGCTATAAAAGATGAAAAAATACATCTTCTTAATAATGAAGACAGTCTAAAATTCACTGGGAGTGAAGCACTGTACAGCAATTTGCACTGCTTGCAATAGTTTTAAATATCTTCCTCCGGGTTAGGCTTTCATAGCACACAGCAAATTCACACCCATTCAGAGGGCAAATGTGTGACTCAAACCAAGTCTGATTTGAGGGAATTCATTTCTGAGACAAATGACCCAATTGAATCTAATGGGTCTGTGAAGCTGCCTAGAGTATATGAGTAAGAGATTGCATATTTGAGGCCTGAAACATTAAGATACATACTGCTGCTACCCAGTGATAGCATCAATAATGCAGCCATTTATTGGTTTAGTTTTACTTAGAACAGGAGAAAATGCATGGCCCTTCTGAGACCATGAGAAATCAATATAGTTTCAGCTTTTAATAACATGATCTAAACCACTTGCTACTGTCTGCAATGAAATCTACTGTGGGTATATGATGCCTTTCATTCTCACAACAATATTATTTTCATTTAACAGACTCAAGCAAAGACTTCAGTGTAACCATAATTAAGCCTATGCTACACTGCCTAAAATGAAAATGATGCATATTTAAAAGCCCAAAAAGTTCTTTTAGCATATTTTTTTATAAAAAAGAAGAAATATAGTCATCTATTTTTCTGTATAATGTGTATAAATTGTTATACAATCACCAACTTGCAGCAGCACCAAAGTTTGCATAATAGGATGTATTTGACTACACAGTCTGTAAAAATGACAACACATTATATAGATGCTTATTGGACCTGTTGATACCCTATTATAGAGAAGATCCACTGCTACATATTAACATTTTTCCATGTAATTTTCCCCTGAATATTAAGCTCAGCAAGAGGAGCCCTTTGGGAAGCACTATGCCTCCACGAGAGATTGCACTATTCCTTAAAATCATGGATCTGTTAGGCCAACACACACCACCATTCCTGAACTACCAATGCCAAAACCTTTCACAAGTAATTTTTGTTTGGTTTTATTTGAAATTCTCCTTATTCATTATTATTCTCACAAGAGCTGGGCTGGAACTCAAAGAAACATCATGGGTCAATTCTAAAGACTTCATGTGTGAAAGTGTTTTTTTGGGGGTATTCTATTTTAAAAGCTAAAACATCATAAATACATCACTAGTAACTGGAAGTGGCTCATGTGGCTTAAAAAAATAAAGATTCATTAGCAAAATGTATAATGAAAAATAAAATTTTTGAAGAGAAATCATTATTTCACTGAATACAGCATAACAGCCTTCCCCTGCTAGTGTATCTTAGCCCCCAGTGTTGAAAGAGCCCCCAGTGTTTATCTTAGTCTCAACATTTATTTTTGATTTGCGGTACAAGAAGATATCTCTTTGCTTACACAAAGTTTGGTTTTCCTTTCAAGCACACCAAATCAAGTGTATAGGTATTTTACTTGTTTGTACTAAATGATTTTTCCACATTTTTAAGACTTTCATAGTGTCTCCAGGGTCCAAGAGATCTAAGTTCTTCAGAATTCTCATTTGTCAAGGTTGTCTTAAAACTCCTAATGTTCTAACATACTAATTCTCTTTGTGCTTGTAATTTAATACCAGACATCCAGGATAATTCAATTTGGCTCATTCATTTCGGCCACTGTGTCAAATGCTGATGTTTCCAGCACTGCAAACTTCACCAATGAGGAGAAAATCTGTGGGACTCCACATGAGCAGACATCCTACTGTAGGAATATATTTCCAACCCCGAGCCAAAAGTGTTAGGAAGAACTTGATTCAACCCAAACACAATGAGGTTGCTGGTATGCTGCCCAAACATATCTGTACTATTTATTTTTTGTCCAGGCAAGTGAATAGTTCACATCATCCATACTGCAGCTGAACATCACTTAATCCTGCAGATTCAGCAGGCATGCTCAGCTCCTCAGATTCTACTAGTCCTAAACCTTGGAACCAACGAGTTACATAAAGGAGATTGCAGCTGACATAAACACTGGACCACAGACACTGAAATATTTGCAAATAAAAGACTTGCCATGAATGATAGACTGAAGAAGAGCAGGTAAATATAGCCATCTTCTGCCTCTCATTTACTGGCTGGGCAGGGGTTTGTGAAGATAGCTTGTTCTATTTGCCTTTACAGCTTGACAGTAACAGTGGTTCTCCAATGTGGTACTGAATTAGGAGGCACTGTGTTTGTATTGTTAGAACCTTAATTGAAACAGTCAGAGAGAAATGTTTTACTACAGGGACAGAAAGAGCTTTTTTAATAAGACTCCAAGGATACTTGGTTTTAATGATGCTTAACACAATGTTTTAAGCCCCACACTACATCTGCATTCTATTTCTTGTTCAATGCTGCTTGTTTAACAGCAGGCTGGCATCAGATTGCCTGCTGTGGATAGTTGGGGCTGGCTCGTGCAACTTCTGACAGTCTCAACACTGCTGAAAGGCAGCGCCAGTTCTCATTCTTGCAGTGTTTCTCTGCCTGACACTTTCTTTCTCAGGCTGCTTTTTATAACAGATGTTCTTCACATGGTAGTAGGGGCAAGCGCAGATATAATCAACTGCTAAGCCTTTACAGCCTGATGTCACTTGGAACCCTAGGTGAGAAACCAGGATTATAAAAAGTAGGTTCATCTGTTCCTCATCAGTGTTTGACACAGACTTTTGATATGGATGTGAAAATACAGAAATAATGAAATAATAATGAAAGAAACACTCTCATTATTAAAATCTTTTTATCACAAGTCAGCAAGGGAAAAGAGCAACCACGATATAGAAAAACAATTTTAGCAGTATACTAGTAAATCAGCTTTTATTTTTAAGGATGTTAAGATGTCAAATAAGCAGATTTTTAGAAAAGCCTATCAAAGTATGAATTTTCAGTAATTTGTTTAGCCACAGTTCAGTTATATTTCAAATCTGTTGACTACCTTTGTTTTTCTAAGGTCTTTTTTTGTCCCACTCTCCATTTAGAGAAGGAGGGGAGGGAAGGGGGTTTGTTGTTGTGGGGTGGCATTTTGTTGTTGGGTATTTTTTTTCCTTTTCCTTAAAAAAGAAAATTGCAGATGCTGTCACAGATGAAGAAAAAAATAAAAATTTTGTCTATAGTAGATTAAAATACAAAAAAAATCAGATGCAACCCATTACAAAATTCCAGACAGTTAAAATTTGAATCCTTACCCTTCATACACAGAGCAGCAGCAAGCAAATTTAAAGCATGATTGTTTCAAAAATCAAAGTTGCCTCTTTCCAAAATATAATTTTTTTGTCTAAATGTGGCAACATGTGTGTATCTGAGGAAGCTGTTCTATACAAAGTTCACAGAGTAATATCATGGACTGAAAATGGCATTTCATCATAGCTTTGTACAGGAAAAAGCACACAGAGTTCTGCACTTGTTCAGATTTTTCCCCATAGCCACTTTCTAAAAGGCAGGAATACCCTAAAGAAAATGGGGAAAAGCCAAATCAGAAAGGCTGATAAGATGATTCAATCAATCATGGGATGTATTAGCAGTGGTAAGTAACCAAGGCTGTCTAACCAAAAGCTCAATCTTAGGAAAGAGGTAGGAGTAATGAATTGTTCTAAAGCCCCAAAAACCCATGAGTTGGTATGCAAATCTAATAACCAGAATTATTGATGCCAACTTTCCTGTTGTTGATCCAAGAGGCAAATTTGCATATTTGGTAGAAAGAATTATCTACAGGTAGTATATAAAATGAAGTAAAACACCTAAAATATTCTAGGGCTGTCAAAGACTTATAATGAAGTAAACGCAGCATAAAGTAATAAAGCCAACAGCTCACATAACCCAGGTCTCAGAAAGTGAGTAGAGATTTGGTGAGTAGAGATTAGAACTTCAATAACACATTGAAAACAAAAACTCCTTTCAGATCACTAGAGACAAACACACAAAACCAACCAACCAACATGTCATGGCAAGAGTGACCATGACAAGTTTCTCTAGCCCCTGACTTTAGGATAAAGTTGTCAAAAACAAAGGAGCAGGAACAACAGAGTAACCTGAGAAGAAAATCACTATAATTGCAAAAGAAAACAGGGATGGTGCCCACAACCCAAACACTGAGAAGGGACTGACTCCAAAAACAAGAAACAGTATATAGACTTGGAGATGGAACACTCTAGAAACGTGATCATATAGGGAGAACAAGTAACTCAACAGGGGAACAGAACTTGGACTCATTAACATAATAGCCCCAAAGGATTATAGGAGGGGTTCTGGGATCCCCTAACTTAACAAACGTTTCCCAGGGCTTGAAGCTAACACTTAATTCTTTTGTGGTATGACCTAGCTGCTTTGCAGCTGGGCTGACTCCTACACCAACCCCTACAGTAACCAACAAAAACACCACCAACCTGAGCCAACCAAACAAAAAGTTATAAAGGATATATAGTAGCCCAACTTCTTTAAATATTTCAAACCTGGCATGTTTGTAATGCTAGGCATGGAAGAACAGTTTAGCAGTGAAAGCCCACAGTTGCCTGGCTGGGACATGTATTTGGAAATTAAATGTTTTTTTACTGAAAAGCCAACAGAAAGTGAGCTGAAATGCATGCAGTACCTGGCAATATGAATGGAATACAGAGCACCAGAACTAGGATGAGAGAAAAACCTTGCATTTCCACCTTGTAGGAATTCTTAAGTCAAATATTTAAATTAGCAGACAACAACCCCAAACACAGGACTAATTTTTTTCAAGTATTACTGCATTCATTCTTACATAAATACACACAGAGAGATGAGAGATAAAAACACCTATGGTGAATTACAAAATTCTTTCAAAATGCCTGTCTTTTCCAGCTTTCACATTTTTAATGCTTGGAAAAAATTCAATTTTAAATTATCCCACCAATGGGTTCTCTGCAGCATTTCTGGGGTGGCCATTCCACATCCTAAAGAATTTGATTTTCATTTACCTTTTTTCTTCTCCTTTTATTGCTATTCTATTTTTTTTTGTTGTTGTTATTTTTCTGTAGTTAATTTTTCCTTTTCATTTTTTTTTTCCTCTGAACTCTGTTTTAAATTTCTTCTCTATTCAAGCCTTTGAGATGGTTATAGTATCCCTTCAGTTACTATGTCTCTGATTATGCCTCCTTTTTTTGGTTGGAGCTCCTCCCTCTCTCTAAAAAAGTTGCCCAAATCTTCCATTGAATTTTGCCTGCATGAAAAGGGTACAATGAGACCATTTAATCTTCTCCCACTAATTGGTCTCTTCAAATCTCCGATCTCTTTTAAAAGGGTTTTTTTCCTGAGTTCCTTTCAGCAAATTCACATTTTGTTGTGCCAGCTCCAGCAGCACTAGCACGCATCCAGCTAATGCAGGACCGTTTACATATTAAAAACGTACATGCAAATGTTGAGCACAAAATAGAATTACTTCAAAACAGATTTTAGACAAAATCACACACCAGTGCGAATCCTTTGGAGGACACCCAAGTGTCCTGGAATTAAACTTTTACCCTAGGAAACACCTAGAAGCATGTAGTAAGATAGAACATTAGAATGATTCGGGATGAAAGGGAACTTAAAAATTACCTGGTTCCACCTCCCTGCCAGCTGCAGGGACATCTTCCACCAGATCAAGTTGCCCAAAGCCCCAGTCAACCTGGCCTTGAACATTTCCAAGGATGGGAATATATGCTTATCTTGAGTAAGAGAGGCAGGACAAAGATGCCTGCTTATGTCATACCAAGATCCAAGCTGAATGTTTCCAATATTTTACAGTAATTTTATATATACATACATATACATATATATATATATAGACACATCATTAATTTAGGACACTCGTTTCTCAGACATAATAATCACAGAACCCACAGTATTCAGATTTGGAAATTAGACAATTAATATGCACACTGCAAAATGCTCTTGTACCAACACGTGTTGAATTTGAAATAGGCTGAATGACTCCAATTTGAAGGGTTACAACACTATCGGTAAGGAAAGAGGGAACAGCCTTCTTCAGAATCAGTTCAACCAATCTGTTGAAACTAGTCCAAAATATATTTGGATGGAAATGAGCTTTAAATGTAACTGACTAATAAGGGTACATCCATCCAGAGAGGACAGTAATCCTGTAATGTCTGTAATCCTGCACTTAGGTATTTTTAGTTTGGACATACCAAAAGGACTAAAATATTCCAGCTTGGTGTTTTCCAGGTGAAACCTGGAGCCCAAAACCAACTCTTCTTACCATGGACCTGTGGACATCTGTATTTCTGCCTGTTTGACTTTCTCATCCAGAAAAACAAACTCTGCTAGAAATAAACAAACTTTCTATTATACATACATTCTCCACCTTAGCCTTGTGCCACCTCCAGGTAATTCTCCATGCTGATTTGTTCTAGTCTGACACCTCTGTGTGCTAGGATTTAGGTTAACCTTTTACATTTCCCTAACGGATGCTTCATACACTCCAGTCAGGGATTTTGTTAATTTCTTCCCCAATGGTGAGGACATCTCAGCTTCAAGGGATTAGGAAAGAACGAGGAAATCAACAACAGGTGAATTAGAAGTGGATCAGACACTTCTCCATTGGAAAAAAATGTAAATGATAAAAGCTAAGTTTGATCCTCATGTTCATGCATGCTTTCAAAATAGGATTTGTCAATTGCAGATGCAAAGCAATTTCAATTTTATATTAGTCACTTTGTCTAGTTTATATTCTGAAACATTAAAGCTGCATAAATGACCTGCCAAGTATTGATGTAAGCTTATTGACAAAACAGAATGCTTTACAGTAAGGGCATCATCTCACAAGGCTCCCCACAGAGACTTTGTAATTACAGTTTCAGCCTCAGCACATCAGATCTCTGAAATACTATGCAAGATCCAACAAAATTTAAAAATGAATAGCTGACTTATGTAGGAATAAATTATCTGAAACAAATACTCTTTGAGAACAAACCCAGAATTATTCTAAAATTATCAATTATACTTCATTCACTAAGGTTTAGAAATAAAAGATAAACTCAGCAATTGTGTTATAAATTCATGAAATCTTTGTGTAATAACATATAGATCCCTCCCACATCCTCTAGAAAGCTCCAGCAGTGCAACAAAATAATCTAAAAAGAAGCATAACAGAACAGATATTTTCCTAGCATTCTATGTAAAATGAGTAAACAAACCTTTATATTAAGACAGGGGATCAGATCTAATTAGAGCTCCCATTTTGGACTGGGCAGAACCATTAGCTGTTTCATGAGGACAGGGAGAGAAAAAAAGTAACAGAAATTGATACCAGATTCAACTAGACTTGCCTATCTTAAGTGCATAAATTATATCTGTATTTAGTTTTCTTCTCTTGACTTTTATTGTCATCTTGTAGATGCTCTCTGCATTTCCACTTGTCTTCCACTGTCCTTGCTTAGCGTTCACATATTTATTTTATCAGGAATATTTTCATTATGCTCCTCCTTGATAAGAAAATGAAGTAGAAAAAAATGTAAAATCTTAACTGTTTTTAATCATCTTTGAAATGTAAATGATTTTATACAAGCTTTTTGACTGGGTATAACACTTACCTCTTTTATCACAGAAAACATCTTTAACAACTGGTTTGCCAAACATATATTTTTGCCTGGTTCTGGTTGCTTGTTGACCAAACACTGCATTAACCTGCCCCAAACACAGAACACAAATCACACCCAAAGGTTTCATTTATGCTGCTTGCATAAGGATGACTACTTTGAAAATGAACTTTGCAGACTGGTTTAGCAGGTAAGGAGTTGTCCTACGAGGATTCACTAGAGTCTATTCACTCTGTATGACGAGCAGGCAAAAAAACTGGATCCATACTCATAGATGCATTGCTCAGTAATCCATCATTTCTGTATCAATGGCATTATTTTTTTAATTGTACAATCTTTCTTCAGTTGTTCTATTTCAGAAATTTTTTATTCAGAATTCCTTCATGTTTTTGCCCCCATTAATAGTCAGCTACAAGAATGATGTCTTTAAATACCAATAACTGTCACTCTTCATCCATAATATATTAACCTCTTAACACAAAATCCATAGGTATGATTTTTGCCCCTTTACTCCAAAAATTAAAGGCACACAAAGCTATAGTGAACAGCATAGGAATATAAATACCATTATCTGCAATCTCAAAGGCATCTGCTGTTTATATAAAGTTCATCTTTTTTCACATCTGGGCCAAAATGCTGTTAAAGGCACCCTGTGGTTTCAGATCAATTTTACTTATTTCATTTACATTTTAACAATGTTTGACAAGGTAAACCTCTTAAGAAATATTGTATCATTTATGAGAAAGGGCACTGAACCTTAAGAAAGTAGATAAACTGTATCCTTATAATGGCTTCCCTCAGAGGAATGTTGTGGTTTAAGTCGCTGTTGTCGATCAAAAATATGGCTTTGTTTTGTATTATGTGAAGAATAATCTCAAAAGACAGAGTAATGTGGAAATATGAGAAAAAGCTTTACTCAAGTAAGGGTGAATGGGAGACTGGATAATCAAGCATTTCAGAGAGAAGGCAGAAGTCTTGAAGTCAAGGTGAGAAACTTTTTAGAAGCATTTCTTCATATGGACGCAACTCATTTACAAATTAAAAAAAATCATCCCTTTTGGTGTCTTCCAAATATTAAAAGCATATAGAGCAGATTATGTGATGTGGAAGACAATGTTAACTAAATGTTAACAGTGATTTTGAAAGATAAGGAGGGGCATTAGGTATGAGCCAATGAGCCTTCACAACCCTGTCCAGTATATTTAAGATTGCAAGATTGAGTATATATACAACCTCATGTGTAAAATACTAGCACCAAAATAAATAAATAAAATCCAACCTAATTTCCTCCTGCATGGAATTCCATTTTTACAAATGCAGATGGTCATGGAAGACTGGACTCTTTTTCTGTAAAGATTCTTATTGCATTTCCCAAGACAAGACAAGTTAGCTCATATCTACACAGCAGCACAAAGGCATGCAGCACAGAGATCCCCAAACTGACTGAGACCCAAACAAATCAGCCTACACTCTGAAGCCCAAAAAGCACCACAGCCTTGCTCTGCAAGCACCAAAATCCAGCCTATGAAGCCCTCTTTCCTGGCCCTGTGATCACACACACATACAAGCACACACCCCCCAACCAAAGCTGGCATTATTAACCCCAGCAAAGCTTTCCTATCTACAAACTACCAATATTTGTCAATATCAACACACAACTCCTGCTGTCATGGGAAAATAGAAAACACAACAGTTCAATACCAAGCTGTCAATTCCAACCTCCTTCATTTTGTCACTATTTTTACAATATTTACTATCAGGATTTCAGGTAGTTGTACTTTCCTGTAATTCTGTCATACTAATATAAAATCATGACAATTGATTTAAGTCCTGCATCCTTGGTTTACAGGCTGGATTTCACTTTTGGCAGGAAAGCTAAACTCAGAAATTGGTACATAGATTTAGAATTTGTGCTGGTTTAAAATAAAATCAAACAATGACATTAGCTCTCATGCTCAGCAACAGACACAGCTTGAATACAGCAAGAGAAGGGAAAGCAGATATTTTACTAACATAATCAATCCTCTTAACTTCTGATTTTTCAGTGACATGATAAGTTGTTCAGTTTCCTGACCATGTTTTACAAATATGGAACAAGATAATGCACACAGACCGAGCACCTACTATTCAATGCAAACTCTGCCTAATATGAAGAATCTCAGCAACGTAAAACTTGATCATTCTGAACAACAAAGCACTGACCAAGAAGACACCATTCAGTAATCCTGGTGCTGTGACTTAGGTTTTGATGGTATAGGGGATGAGTATTATCACTAGGCTTGGATATGGTAAAAAGGCAGACTGAAATTTTAACTACAGGCTTTAATTTGCAAAAAGAAGTGGCTGAATGGTATAGCCACAGATCCTTTCTTTATCAAACATTCATTTAAAATTCCATTTCTTAGGTACCTTAAGTAGCTGTAGAGTGTTACTTTCACAACTTAACTTTATACTTCTACTGCTGGTAGATTCAGGCCATCAAATTTAAATAACATTATGTTACTCTGAAGCTTGCCCAGTGTTTCCTCAAAGGTATTGCACAAGGAATTCTTATTGAAAAGATTAAATGTCACATTTTTCAATCTCTCTCATGACATTTCTTTGAATTCAGAGATGACCAAGCTGTCAAAAAGGCATATTCTGCAGCTCGTGCTGAACATGCACAGGTCACAACCTGGAAGGCTATCTGTACAGACACACACACACACACACACAAAATCAACCAAATTGTTCCAACAAAGCTTGCATGAAGCCAATTTGTGTGATGTGCAGTGATAACACATCCTATTAAATGATTTGGGTTGATCTGATCGATTTCTTTAAAAAGAAAAAGCTCCCCAGGGAAAAGACAATGAAATTTTGTATATAAGTTAACTAACCTGGACAATCCCCAGATCCCACCAGGTAATGTGAGAATAAGGCTTGCAATATGGATTTCTTACCAGGTTAAAATCCAGATATAATTGAGTACTGTTCAGGAAACACACATGTAGAAATGCATAACCAACTGAAATACAACTGGATGAGAAGCAGGCATTAAAGTGGCTTTTCATGCTGTCTATCAATTTACAGAGTCTCTTCAGTCCACTTTATCAGAACATACAAAACTAATTACATTATTCATTTTGGTAGAGGTATGCTCAATTACTATTTCAGATGGAAATAATATTTTTATTCATATTGTAAGAGAAGGGAGCATTTATCTGGCCAGCACCAGCAGGTATAGGGTTTCCTGATGTCATGACTTCTCTGAAATTCTGCTATGAAGGATTTTCATGCATCATTATCAGTAGCTGTCACTGATTGTAACTGGTTTACGAGATCTTTGTTAGTGGTTAAGTGCTCTGCTTGCATTAATGTCAACATAACGTGAATTTGTTTAAATCAGAATCCAAAAGTGTGCCTACAATCCTCGTTGCAGTATCCGAGCAAGGTCTGATTATCTGGGCTGTGGACCAAATCCAGTTTCCCTGTGATCTATTTGAACTGGAAGTGTATAATCTACAACTGAGGGTCTCACTGCTGCAATTGCCCTCATTTCTGCACTGGCCAAACAGTGGAAACTACATCTACAAAAGCTGAAATTACAGCTCTGCCCCGCAGCCAGGCTGCCCCTTTGGTTCCCTGGCTCTGGTGGCACTAAACTCCCACCAGCTGCCACCACGGCAGCAAGTAGCAGAGGTCACACTACTGGTAGTTTCTACCACTTAGGTGCCTGAGTGACCCAAAATCTCAGGAAAAAGACCACTTGAAGTGATGCCTTGCCTGTTGTTTTAAGCTGACATCGGAATATCCAGACACTGAAGCATTCCCTGCTGTAAAAAGCAAACTCGTCAGATTAACGATTTAGGAAGAAAAAACAAAGCAAACCATTGAGTGGCTGTTTTGCACTACAAAGCCTGAAAGACAAGCACCAACAATGAAAAGAACTGAAGGAAAAGAAAAAGGCTGCCTTCCTCTACAGCTGTAGAGGAAACCTTAATGCAGTCAGTAGTAAGTGCTATCTCCATAACTGTTTGTTTCCACTCTGTTTCACAGTTTAGAACACACTTAAGTTTTCTTCTGCTCTGGTAAATTGATTTTTGTACAACATGAGGAGATGTGTTCTACTTCCAACCATAAATTTAAAGAAATAGTACACATCTCCTTACACTAAGTAAAAATCAATTTTCTACCTGTAGGTGATGAAACTATTTCTCACACCTGCTGAGCAGACATATATCTCATAAGGCTTAAAGTCATAAACTGCTGCAATTCAGCAAGAGCAAAAGTAAAATGTAATCTTTTTAAAGAAATTGTTTTACATGTGACTCAGGTGCTTCTTTCCAAAGGTTATCTGGTTTTATTTACTGTTTTAATATTAAGCTTTCTCCTCTTCACTCCTGTATGCTCTGCTGTTATTAAGAGACTTGAGTCTTGGTAAAACCCCAAAGCACATTACATCTGAAAAATGCAAAGCAGCTGTCTTTCCCCTTCTCCTGATGATAAAGGGCATTCTAGAAGGGCTGCATTAAAAGCTCAGATCTGAATCTGTGCACAACAGAAAGACAGCTGTTAATATTTGGCTGTCGACTGCTACAAAATTATCTAATTTGCAAAGCTTGCTATGTGGTGAGGCAGATAAATGATATTACCATGACACAGGCAGAAAGCTTTATTCTACACGTATCTGGGTCTGGCTTCAGATATTGAATATGCAGCTCTGAACATATATTCATAATCACTCACTCCAAGCAGTTCTGCACATGGAACATTTTAATATGGGTGAAGCAGCACTAAACTATTTCCCTGTATAATGGTACAGAAACAAATATTTTAACATTCAAGTGGAATAATGTGCTCAGAAAAGAAATAGCTGGCAAAAAATTGGCTTATTTCTGGCGAATGCATTTCCAGCCAAATGAGAAAAACTTTTGCCTGCCAGTCAATAAACCATCACATCATTTATATTAAGGTGGTGATAATATGGCTTTCAAGATAGGAAACTAGTGAACTACAAAGCAGAATATATTCATTTTCCTTGAAAAATAAACATCCTCCAACAAATAAGCACAAAACGTAACCATCTCTATCAAGTTCAAAATGGAAACTGTTTAGAAACTGTATCTGATAGGAATTTGGTCAGTATAATGAAGCAGAAGCAAATAAAGCCAGATGAGAAGCAGGAATTAGGTATCACATATCTGAGTTGGAGTAGTTTATTATCATGGTTTCTTTTGTTAATTCCCTAAATAACATAACCATGCAAAGACAAAATGAAGAAAGAAAAAATTTACTGCTTAGACAGCCTCAACCAGAACTTTCCAATTTTAATACTAAGAAATTGATTGTAAAGTTGCATATTAAACACTTTGACAATATCAGTGTCATTTTAAAGCCAGCGTCCTGCTTTTGTATAACACCATGCCAATTACAAGAAAGAAAATTAACTGTGTTCGATTTAAAAGACTGATAGCACACGGCTGTTTCAGCTGTTGCCCAGTAGTGCTTACCCCAAATCAAGGACTCTTTATTTTCCCTTACCCTGACAGTGAGGAAAAGCTCAGGAAGATGAGAGAGAACATGGCCAAAAAAGCTGACCTGAACAGGCCAGAGGGGTACTCTGTGCCTAGAGTGTAACTTGCTGGGCTTAAAGCACAAAAATCAGCTAAGCATCCATCAAATGTACAGCTGCTACAAGTTCAGAGCCCAGAAAACGAAGTAATTTTAAGTTCCTAAATTTGAGTTTGATGTCAGGCGTCCATGTTTGCCGAATTTGGTCCATATTCATCTTCCAGCATGAAAAGCATATGAGATTGAAATTCTGTCCTCTGCCATGCTCTGGGAGAAGTTACACATCAGGAGGATGATTTAGGAGCAGAGAGCTGCTCCCCTTGCACCCCGCCAGTGTCTTGCAGGTAAAGACAAGGCACTCAGACTTGAGGAAGAAAAAGAGCAAGGACTTCAAGCTCCCCTTTAAGAACAGACTCTTATTCCACCTTCCTATGTGATGGTGACCAAGGTGAGTCTCAGGGTTCCTGCCTCAGCCTAGCATCAGGCACATGCAAGGTGATATTTATAATGCAGCAGGGACAAGGTCTGACATTTACCTCACATACAACACTGGTGAAACATGAAGTCATTTGGCTCAGTGTGCTCTAAAAAGCAAATTACTCCAGTAGGATATTTTGCCACATGTGCTGCTCCCTTCTCTGTACTATAATATTACAAGAAAATTTTAATCAAAATCTCACTGAAAGTTCCTTTCAGATTCACATAAACACTTTACTGTATTTTTGATCAGCTATATCTTCATCAATACATATAAAAACACACACGTCTTGATTCCCCAAGAGAGCGAATATGAGACAAAGATTATTCTAAATGGTGGCACAAACCCCAAAAGAAAACATGCCTTATAAATGAGTGCAGCAGCTTTTAATTTCTGCATTGTGCAGTCAAGCATACACATTCTTGTCTGATGAAGAATATAATCACCTAGGGGCATGTCAAAAATAACTGTTGCTTTTCCCTTCCCATCCTTTCTTGGGAGAGCAGAGTTTGGTGAGCCAATCAAGAAATTAAAACTGACATTTCACAAACTGATTGTCATGTTTTGGGATTTTTTTTTTTGTTTGTCTATTTAGAGTATGTATGGCTATCAGGCAAATACACTGAGAATCTGACACAGCCTGCACAGCAGTATCTGAACTAATCCTGAAGAAAATTAATTCCCTGAAAAAATAAACCAAGAAATCTCAGGAGGTCATTGTGCCATCTTACATCATTAAGTGTGAATTGAATGCTTTAAACTCTGATATAAACAATTTCAGCTGCCTACAGTTCATTTTAAAAAATTACACATTCATCAGTTAAAAGAAATTTCAAGTTCATCCTATTTCAAAATACAGTCTGATGTAGGGAAAACAACAGAGTTGTTTGGGTTTTGTTGCATGGGTTTAGTTTTCCTTTCTTAATTTTCACCCATTATCAAAAAAATTATTTTGCAACCACTCCTTAATGTAGAACAGAATTTTCACACCCTCCATAAACAAACTGGTCCTAAGCTAAATATTATTTTTTTCTTTATCCAGTACAGCACAGAGCAACAAGACAATTTGGGTATTTTAAATATTCATTTCCAAAGCAAATCGTAGGGTTTCTTGCCTTAGTTTGTACAATAGCTATGTTTACAGACACACAAATTCAACACAAAACTGTTTTTAGAGTCAGATCCAGGAGCCTTGACACCTGTTTCAGATTTAAATAAATTATTTCAGGTTACACGACTAAAACAGCTGAAAATCTGGTTATTTCTTAAGTTAGTTTAATTTCCAGAATAGTCTGTGTAAGCAACCCAGCCTTGTCCTACAAATCCCTGATATATAAGGAAGGAAGTGTTTGTACAACTAAATTTTAATCCTTGACACTAAGCCTTAGCATGCATGCATTAATACTTCCATTATTAATACTAGCTATTGAGATGACAAGGGTCTGAGATAAATATTACTATTTTTTTTCCATTAAAAATTATATCTTCCCCAGTGATACTGACAGACTTTCAAAAAATTTATAAAGAATATTTCCAATACCTGCTTATTAGCATCTACACTCAAATTTATGCTAGAAGGGACAGTTTCCTAGGTTTGACACCCCTGTATTTATTCCACTGCATAGGAAAAAACCCCACAACAGGCCAGAAACCCTTGAATATTCCATAAATTCTTCCCAGATATTCATACTAATAAAAGTTCATGGAATCATAGACTATCTCATGTTGCAGGGGACCCATATTACCAAGGTCCAACTCCCTGTAAAGTAGAAAGTAAACTTCTCTTAAATCTACAATGAAAGGAAGACTTTATCAGCCATTAAGGAGAAATTTAAAAAAAAAAAAGAAAATTAAATTGTATCTTGGTAGGTATCAGTAGTTCTTATACCATTAAATAGTTTGTTAAATTAGTAACTCCATGTGACATTAGCAAATTTGCTGTGTTACACAGAAGTCATATTGCTAAACAGCAAATGAAAGAGCAGAGAATGGTTACATTGGGAAGGGACCACAGTGGATCATCTGTGCCAACATCCCTGCAGGCTCAGCCCAGAGGACAGACACAGGATTGTATCCATATGGTTCTGGAATGTCCCCAGTGAGGGAGACTCCACAGCCCCTCTGGGCAACGTGTTCCAGTGTGAGGTCACCCACACAGTCAAGTTCTTCCTCAAAGTCAGAATTTATGTAGGTGCATAAGACTTAGAGAATCAGCTATTCATTTCTCTCCTCTTACAGAAATGTTACTATGGTAATCCAATTCAGTGTGGAAATATTTAAAGATGCATGTCTTGCCTTGCAAAAATTAGATGAAGTGCATGTGTTATTACTGGTAGAAATGCAATTGTTTGACTCACTATTTTGTAAAAGCACAAGTAACATGCCATTACCATCATCTTCCTTCTCACACAAACTCTAAATTCTCATGTAACTTAATAGTTAATATTTGCTTTGTGTTTCAAAAAATCTGATTCACTAAGATGGTTTCTAAACATGGTAAATAATTTAAGATATTGCAAAGTCTGTGTGTGGAAAGGTTCACATGAACCTTGAAAATTCTTTTGTTGCATTATTTAGTATAGTTATAAATGTCAGGTTACTGTTCATAGAGGTATGTCTATTTAGAATGGCATTTTCAGAATAATGTTTGCAAAAGTTCATATTACTATTCCTCTCAGTGCTGCTAAACCCTGCGTTAGTTCCTTTCCTTTCATTTTTTTTAAATTATTTTTCCAACATGGCAGGTGTCTTTAAAATAGATGCAGAGCTAAAAAGAGAACAAAGATGAAGTATGTTTTATGTCAGGTCAAAAATGTTCCAGAACTGTACAATTGTTATTGCCATTGTCTGTCTTAGTTACACACTGAAGCTCTGATCAAGTAACAGCATTCTCCAGTGAGCTTTATGCAGCACAGTTACAATTAAAACAAACAAACAATCTCACCCCATCAAAAACTAACAAAAAAACAAAACACAAAACCCTTTCTGATCCAAGGATTTTCCCTCAAAATGCATGAAAAAGAATATGAAGACAGGGGAATTTAAGAAAAAAACAAACAATAAAGTAATATATTTGCCAGGATATATCTAAGTGCCCAGAGGAAGATTTGATTTTAATTAATGACAATGAAGACATGGAGCAAAAAAAAAGCCAGAACAATCACTTGGTTTTAGTTTCAAAGTACTTGTCTTGGGTTTTCACACTGAAATCCTCTTTCCAGAGCTGGAAGAAGTTACTGCGTAGCTCACTTACACTCAGAATTTCTGATCCTACAAGAAAATCTGGTTCATTGAGAATGCCAGCTAAGCCATCATTAATTACATTGAAGTTTGTATTAAAAAGTGGCAGACAGAGGGGGTGTAGGGGTCCTCTACACATCCAAAATATTTGAGCTTTTATGACATGTATTTTTTTTTGTCCAAGGTCAATTAGTCACAATGCAGTGAAACATGTTTTTATAAAGCAACAGATCAGAACAAATTAGTTCAAATAAAAATTCACTTCTAAGCTGATATCATGAGAGAAGTTCATTCAGGAACAAGCCATCAAAAATAACCAGCTATGTCATCTTATTGACCACTTTCCCATGTTTTTCAGCACAACTCAAGTGTCTACCAACATGATATTGCATGAAGTACCAAAAGAGAGAACACCTACCTGCAGTGTGTAGTGTTTCAGAAAGATATTTCCTAAGTTTACACTCAGTTGGCCCAAGGCAGATTTAAATATTTCCTAAGACACATGCTTAATGGGCGTACAGAACTGAGAAGAAGAAATATCACAGAACTATAAAATATTATCCAGATATCCAACACCGGCAATGTCACAAGTCTTTAGAGAAGTCTTATAATATAACTTCCTTTTCTTCCAAGAAAAAAGGCTTTTCCATGTGGGAACCAGGGCTTGTCTCTGACTGCCCTGGAGGCTCAGAGACCCAGACAGGGGACTCAGAGACCCTGGCACAGAGCCCAAGACACCTGTGATTTGGATTCTAGCCCATGGAAATGATTACCAGCTTTATGTGAAGAATTACAAGTCATAAGNAGTATAAAAGATAAACATCACCTCTCAGGCGGGGAGTTTTGCCTTCTGCTGTCCTGCCAGAAAGACCTCGGCAGGTCAGAGAAAGAATGTTATACATAAGGAAAAATAAAAAACCTTGGAAGCAAGATCTGAAGGGTTTCAGCTTCTTCCTTCATCTTAAACGTGGACAAAAGGACTTTATTAGCTCGGGAAAATTTCTGCAAAAGTAGCAAACCCAACATTTCCATATAGAAAATACAGAATGATTTCATACAAATAAGAGAAAAAATTCTTATCATAACTTTTTTTTTTTTTTAAACAAAGCAATTTGGAGTCATCACAAACAGAGTATTATTACAGCTTGAGAGTTCAGACTGAATTTAGTTGCTATGCTATTTAAAATACAGTTGGTTCATGTTCTTCACAGAAGAAGAAAAAAACACTGTCATATCAGTCACTGTAAACATTTTTTGTTTCTAATATTATTTTTAATTCTAAAGCAAACAGAATAGATATTTTGAATCCTTACATTTTTTTCACTACAGGTATTTATGAAAAGCTAATTTTAGGGTTCAATCTGAAATTTTACCTGCTTTATTTTTCCTGCCATTATATTTCTTCATGACGTCTCATTAGAGCACAATAATTTAATATAATCCATTTCTTTCATTTAATTTCTGTTATTTCAATAAGTAACAGCTGTTGCCAAATAGGTCTGCAGGAATTTTCTCTTTTTTTTGTCAAAGCATTTTCTATTTATATTTATTTGCTGCAACAAATCAAACTTCTTTAAGAACAAACAGATATTTTCTTTATATGACCTACTAAAAAATTTTTGATCAAAATATCTTCTCTTGATGACAGTTTTTCCAAGGGAAGAGTTCTTAGCTATATAACTCAGAATTTGCATGTAGAATACCAGGCACAGATGTCCTAGAAAATGTCTTTCAAAAAATGTTTAGGTTCTGTTTGTTTTAATAGATGAAACAAAAATTTATCTGAATGACAAAAGGCAAAACTAGATGGTTTTCAAAAGGTTCACCATCCTTTAGCCTGGCTCAATCTGTGATTGGAGAGGCAATGAAGCTGACATGTGATTTATCTCTGTGATGTAGTTCACACTATAAACCATGAATTGCTATCTACTGAAAAACATTGGAGAAGCAGTGAAGCTCCTAAAAGCAAAATTATTGCAAGTAGTAAATATGACACATGCAGTAAGACGAATAAAATGAGATAAGCCAAGTTCTAAAATATTTACACTGAATGTATTCTTTAGACATCTGTAAATTTCAGCAAATGCAAATTGACACCAATTCTACCCCAGAAGTCTGGGCAAGGCTTTAGCAGTTAATAAAAACATGAAATAGTGTGTGCATAATGTGAATGAAAGCCTTTATCACAACCAGACTCTCAGGGAGTCCACAAATATCACAGTCAAATCCTTTGTCAGAATTTATAATAAATATTTACTGCTTACTCTGATCTCCACTTCAACAGCACAGAACACTTACATATGTTTGCCCAGTGATATATTTCAAGTGTCCACTGGCCAGGATTTGATCTATAACACTTTGAGGACCTTTCAGCCTCGTATGTTATTGGCTTGTCACAAAGTCCTCTCAAACTTCCCCAGTATGAGCAGAATTCCCCACAAAGCCCAGAGCATGACATTCCTTAAAGGTACGGCCATATGACTGAGAAAATTCACTTGTAAGTACTTATGAATTCTTTGCACTCTTGTTTTGGCATTTAAAAGCCTTCATCTCCTCTTTGTCTGCCCCTTTTTAACTCAACACTATCAACATTTTTAACATCAGAAATTATAAAACAAAAAAAACAACAACAAAAGTCTTCCTACTGACACAAAGTTGCTCTCTTTTCTGACTACTTCTCCCTACAAAAGAATTGAATATCATCTCCTAGTTCAGAAACTGTACTTATTAAAAATATTGTTTATTTTCTCACAAAAGATGATCATGGAAAGAAAAATTTGTCACACAGACTGTATTACAGTAATTTAAAGAAAGTCTCTGAAGAAGGGTGAAAGATTAAAAGATTACTTACAGATGTAAATCTCTGAAGTCCAAATGTTAAAGGATTCCTTTAACATTTAAGAGTATGAACACTAAAGAGTATGAAAAAACAATTCATGGCACAAACATACAGGAAAACATTACCTGTTTTAATCTGTGTATTATTATCTGTCTTGGCTGAGAAAACACAAATATAGAAGTTGGAAAATCAAAAGTTTATTTGTCTTCACCTGTTAGTCCCAGAAAATACTGAAGACTCAAAACAATAAAAGAAAAGCTAACAAATAGCTTTGAACTGCTGATCTTAGCTTTTAAATATGGGAAATTATTTATTCAGTCTTCCAGAAATCAAATTTCAAGAGCAAATGAAATACTAAAATAATGAAGTATTTAATTCTATAGAAAATATTTCTTCCAAACTGAAAAATTGCTTTTGCTGAATTCTCCTCAGTAACAAGCACCATCACTTGCAAAAGAGGGCCTCAAAACCAGCTGGTTTCTGATTGGGTTTGTTTTTTTTTAAATTAATTCTTCTGAAACAATCTAAACATTAAACAAGAAAAAGTCAGCTTTCTCTTAAAGATTTATCACACTCCCAGAGAGCATTTTAAAACTATATGGTGTAGATATTTTCATTCAGCCTCTGGTTTCCAACAGGACAGACTCATTTACATTTTCAACTTTTATCTGCCTTCTTAAAAAATAAAGAAAAATCCTTATTTTTTTCCCTCAACTTGAAAACAGTTTCTTCTATCCCTATCAACGTCAACAAGAAAAACAGCAAGTTTCCACAAAACTCATTAGTAGTCTAAAAATGCTGGCAACCTAGGACCAAAGCACCTATAACAGAAATTTATATTAACCATATTTTTCTATCTTCATACTTCTGTGCCTTAGTTATTCTTTGCTAAAACTGGAGATGAGAGAGACCTATTCTCTGCAGAGCTCTAAAAGGCCTGGGAAATGGAAATTTCAATTGAATTCAACATTTTAAGGTACTTTTCTATGAACTGAAAAGGAACTGGCTTGAGTTTTTTCCCCTCTATTTCTCAATTTCTTTACCCTCCAGTGCTTTGGATTCTAAAGGGGAGACAAGAGAAAAATCTTCAATGTCCTCATTTCTCTCACCCTCTTTAACTTCATCTGTGACTTTAATTATATTTCTTCTCATAAGCTTGTCCTGACTTTATTTTATTTTTAAAGAGATAAGAGCTTGTAGCAAGGCTCCCTAAAAAACTCTCTCAGCTCTATTTTTAATGCACACCATGAAGTCAGTAGCATATATTTAAAAATACAAAGAGTAGCTGATTATTAATTCCAGTTAAACTGAGAGAGAATCACTGATCAGAATTATATTAATTAATTTTATATAATCAGTATTTTTCTACAAGGGCAGCTTTGTGAAAACTTACAGTCTGTGAGACTTTGCTTAATGTTAAAACCTCACCTTTTGTGCTTGCACACTTTACAGAATTGTTGGAAAAATGTAGACAAAAGTAACAATTAAACTTTAGGTATATGCATGAGCTAAAAATGGAAGTGCTTCCTTTAGATATTTAATTATTGCTTTAGATTTGCTAAGTAGGAAAAATGTTTATTAATCTATGTGCAGAATTCCCTTTAAGGGTAATCATTTTTATCACTGTGCAGCACAATTCCAAAACACAGTTCAGCACTTGAAAGATTTTGTTAAGCTTGGTTTTGATAATTGACCACAGAAGTGGCTTTTGGCCATTTGGATGAAACTATTCTGGTTTCATGGAGCTTTTGAAAGTGATCAAACTTAAACACATCCCTCATTCTGCTGAGCTAGCTTGACAGTTTTGATAGCCCATTACAGTAGTTTATATTTCATTTTTGACAGATTTCAGTAGACATCTCAGAATTAAACTACCTTGGAATCCTGAGTTCCAAGGGGTGCTGACTTTGATCTCAGGTCACCATTTCTTAATGCAAATATCCCAGAGAGAGTGTTTTCCTATTAACTGTGAACCTCTGCAGTACTATATTCTCACACCAGTTCTGTGAAATATCCAGAACACTTTGTTTGAATAAAACCAAGTCACCAATAGCCTCATGGAAAACAACATTGTTTACATTTTATCACAGAGAAAGTGAAAGATAAATGCATATTGAAATTTCTCTCTTGCTCTCTTCTCGTTTGAACTGCTTATAGTGATGCACTACCACCAAACACAAAGATAGAAAGTATCTAATACATGCACCCAGCAACTAGTTCTCCAGAAGGGTACATAGAACCCAAAAACATTCACTAACAGTCAACAGTTTCTTGAACCATCAGCAAACAAAATCCCTATACTTTAAAATGTGCTACTAAATAAAATTTCTGTTACATATGGACAGGAAAGGGATTTTTTTAGGTAACCCAGAGAGATGATCCACTGTCCTTTCTGCTGTATTTGTTTCTTCAGGATTTTGGGGGCTGGTTTTGGAAAGGATGTTTTCCTTTTAAGTCTTTATCTTCCCCCAACCTCCCCACCCATATTTTCACTAAATTTAAGCAGGCACTAACTCAACCCATGCCTCCAGAGGCAAAAGTGGCAATTTAATGATCCTTTCCCTCTCCAGTGCATAAAACCAGTAAAAACCTTGTTTTGTGACAACCCAAAGGATTTTAAAAGGGCATATGCCAGACCATCCTGCCCCATCTTTTCCTCTTCTCATCAAAATAAGTGAATGCTGAAGAAATTTTTAGAAGAGAATCTATTTTTTCCTACTTCAGGCTTTCCTCTACCAGGAGAAATACAAGTTGGTTAATAAAACTTAAAACTTCTGCAGGGTCATACCTTAAGTCACTCCCTTCATATCGCTGAACACATAGCCCAGGGTTGATGAGGGCAGTGTGTTACCAAATTATGTCCTCCAAATATTAACGGTGTTATTGTCAGCAGAGGATTACATGATTCTACCAGTAGTAAATCCTGCTTCTCTTCACCAGCAAATTACAGAAATACACTGCATGTTTTTTCCTTCTCTTTTATAAATATAGTGATCCTTGATGCTCAACAAGCACTAAGGAATAAAGCTTTACCATACTCATAAGACAGTACAGTTGCTTTTCTCATTTATATATGGCAATAAAGCTCAGAGAAGATGAATCAGTTTCAGCCTATCATGAAAAACGTCTCAGCAGAATATGTTAATTATAAGGAAGAAGTAATAAAATGACAGTCCCAAACAATTCTACAGTATCCATGCCAAGAGCAGAATAGGAGAAGGTCTTTCAGCATCCTCGGCAGATTTCTGGTGCAGATTGCACCAATGATTCTATTTTCCCCAGGAAAAAAAAAAAAAAAGATAGTTGAAAGTAGAGGTGACAAGGCGTTTTCAAGTCTAAGGGGCTACAGTTTGGGTGAATTTGAGAATGTGTGCAAGTGTTGATGTGACTTATATTTCAATTTGACTTTCAACACAGTAGGCAGTCCCTTGGGCACTGGTATTTTGTCCCTGTTGCAATGCATCTACAGCATGAAAGACAAAAGTAAGCAAACATATTACAAACATTTGCCAAAAAAACCTCAAGTGTTACAGTTATTCTCTACCAAATCCTTCTTAACTAAAACCAGACAAACATCTCAATACATGCAGTACAAACTTAACAAACAACTCCAGTTTTAAACCTTGATTTGGTATTTTAAAGCTTTTGATTAATCACTGGAAAACAACATTGGTAGGAAACAATGATTTTGAAAATAAGGAGGTTAAATGCTGCATTTTAAAATAACGATGTAGTATTTTTTAGTCCAATCCATTTCTAATTTTATGGCATTTATAACATAATAGAGGTTAGTTATCTAGTCTTATTAGCATAATATAGAACTATCATCTGTAGCAGTCAGGAAACTAAATTACTGCTTTTACATTTAAGTATTACATTTATAAATACATTGACCTCTATATTATGTGATGCTTAGAGGTTAGAAAAATGCATTATTGTTCATTTTATTTTCTTTTTGTACAAAATTTTCTCTGAAAGGTTTGTTGAAAGATAAAAGATTGATATAAATGGGTAGGAGGGAATAAATTATTAATATTGTGGGATAATTTACACAGCAAGTCTTCCACAAGGTCTAAACTAGACATTCCCATGGGAACAAAAAAAGAATGCAAGTGGGGAAAAATAAAAAACCTCTTTAGACTTTCTGGTGACATTCATCTGAAAATGACATCTTGGGTACTGTTATTTTTTAAGCGTTATGTTGTAGTGACCACTGTCACAATTCATCTCTTTTGGGTTTTAAATACACGTTTGTTCATTTAATTCATAAAATTTATATCTAAATTTCCTGCAGCTTGTTTTCAGAGTTTAAAATGGAAACAGGAAGATCCACTAATTTTGCATGCTATTTCAGAGATGTGCAAGACCCAGCAATGCACACCAATGTTAAGGTCTCTAAAACAAGGTTCATTGCCTTGCCCCTTCTGACATTAATATACCAGAATAAAATAGCTCTATTTGGAAGAGACCTACAACAATCATCTAGTCTGGGGCAGTTCAGGGAGTAACATTATCCATAATAATAATTACAATCTTTACATTATATTCAAAATAATATTAAAATTCATTCTAATATCTCATAAGGCATGTTTGAAAATAATTCAAATGATTCACCAAGTCCAACTACAATTTTGGTATCTCACTCTCAAATATGAAAGTTATCAGGGCGAATTTGTCATTAGAGAAAATAAAACACCAACAAAAGTAGTTCTGTCTTTAGGGTGGAGGAAAAATCAACCTTATTTCTGATTCAGTTTAGGTACTTTTCTCATCCTTTTCTCTATATATTCCAGAGGCCCACTCAGAAGCACAAAATAATATGAAGAATCCTAAGGCTGCGGTCAGTTTTGGGTTTATTTTTTGTTTTGGAGAGTGTTTTTGGGGGGTTGCAACTCCTCTTCAAAAAAGGATGAGCTACGCATACTACAAAAAAATCCCTTCCTTTTCTATCTTGTTTCAACGCACTTGAGGCAGTGGTGTTTATACTCAGAAACACAGGGGCAAGTCTGATGGAATTCCTCTTTTTTGGGTGGGGGTGGCAGGAAGGGAATTTCAACTGGCAACTTACTGGTTCTTTCCTTTGGCTTGCAAGCTGAATGCTAGCCTGGTTGGTAGAATTTGCTGATTGATCTGTTAGGATGATGTTAAACCCACTGTGCATTTTTCACTGACTGTCTACAGTGTGGCATATTGATTTTGCCATTCCCTGGTTCACTTCTAAAACCTACGCAGTCAAAACTGTTACTTACTTGAAGCTTTCTGCTTTTCCAGCCCTGTTCTGACAGATATCTCTGTTATGGTACCATCTGCTATCTTCATACTCCATGACTGAGCCACAGGCTAGCACTTCTGCTGTGACAGTTTTTAAGGTGTGAAATACACTTCTCCTGACATCTGCCTCAGCTCATCCATCCTCCAATTAGAAAACCCTGAGAAAATAGTCTTGAGATTCTTTACATTTGAATTTCTCTATAGGATCCTTCCTCACTACAAGGAAGACAAGTCTCTGAAGTTTATTCTTTTAATTTTAGAAATAATAGTTTTTGTACACAAAATGGTGTAGTAGGCAGGCAGGGAAGATCTGATACACCGAATTAACGTTACTTACTCCTGTCCAGTGTCTGTAAAAGCACACAGGAACAGACACAAGAGGGCCAGATATTCCAGCTCTATTTACTGCAATGACACACTCCAGTTAGAGGAAACACCTGCCCTTCCCGAATGAAAAGAAAAACACAAAGCAAGCTGGTTAGATGAGTTTTGGTCTACTGAACTAGGAAAGGGAAGCTGTTCCCATCTAAGGCTCCATCTCTGCACACAGTGAGCTCAGGATAAATACATTCTTTAAAGGTAACATTGCAATGACATTCATCTGATTTTCTCACTTAGGTAGTACAAGTTTGTTAGTGCAGCAAAATCAGTTTGATAATACAGAATGTAAGATAGGACTTATTCTCCAGCCTGTATCAACCAGGATCCAACAAAGCTATTTAAGAGCAAGGTATATTTTAAAATTATTACCTTACCAGAAAGACAGACACATGTCTAATCAAAGGAAGAATGAGGGTTATGCCTATTTTTTTTAAACAATATCTGACCATCTAAAATTCAACATAATCAAATATACATGGAACATGTTAGAATTCAGTGAAAGTAGTCATGAGAAGTAACAGCATGAAAGGCAACCTATGAAGGATAAAAAAAATCTCAGTTATGAAAAATGTAATAAAATACAAAAATATCAATCAAAATTATAAACAAAAAAGAGAGCATGGAATTGGTGACCTTTCATCTTTTCTAAACACATAAAGATAATCCATACTACTGAACAGAGGAGTGATATTACTTTCCAAATTTGAGTAATGCAGCACAATACAGAGGAGCACTCTTAAAGCATTCCAATAAACAAAACTACAAATCAAATAGGTAATTGCCATTCAGTTCAAGAGTTATTATTAATTTCTTACAGGCTTCTCAAAAGCTTTCAAACACATTTCATCCACAAATAAGATATCTGACAGGACATGTTCACATCTTGCCATTGACAGTCATAACAAGCAACATAATTTGTATATTTTGTATTAATAAGTATATAGATCTCCACCTTTCTCTTTGTTGTTTCAGCTTCTCTCTTGCCTGCTTTCCATTCCTCATTTTTCCGAGCCAACCCTTTCAGCAATAAATTTGCACATAAGCAAAAAATCCTTTTTCTCCCAAGTTCTGCATTTATACTCATATCAGTTTTTGTTTTTAAGGAAAGTTTCCAGCCTGACTATTCAAAGAGCTTCTGGCAGTCACACTACTACTGCCAGAGACTGTCAGTGCTGGGACCAAGGCCCCTTCATTGCAGATGGCTTCAGGGGCCCAATTGGTGCCCATTTGACTCTCTACACACCTGACTCAGAGCCAGTTCCAGTTTGCCTTGGCACAGCAAAGATATTTCAGATATTTCATTCCATAAAGCAGTTTATTCACAGGGCAGTAACACAGAAAAAACTCGAGCTGGTGCCTCCAAAGAAGGACCCCCAAAGGATTTTTGTACCTCTTCAGTCTCCCCATGTACAGGTCTCGCCCTTCCTTCTCAACTACTGCCCCCTCTCTGTGTTCAATTACCTTGCTGGAGTCACCCATATTCATCTTCTTTTATTATCCAAAATGTGGAAATTCTTGGCTCCTGCCATGTCTTGCAGTCTCCAGCACCTTGGCTGGTGTTTCCCGCCTTTCTTGCCCATTGTTATCCCAAAGGTTGGCAGTCCTTTGCCTCCCACTCAGAGCTTGATCTGCATGACAACCTGCACCTCATTCTGCAGCTCTGCAGGCCGAGTCCCTTGGACCAGATCTATTCCTCATCACTGTCAAATGTATCTCCAAAGCTTGTGCCTGCTTAATATGCTTTACATATCTTGTCCTTCTGTCCAAATAAACACTTATTCTGCAACAACTAACTTACTAAACGCTTTATGCCTTATTTACACAAGGTCCAGGGCTTTCACAATGCTGTTTGCAAACAGTTTGTCTAGAATAATTCCCAGCTGATCTAAGTGTATACACACATCTACACACCTTTCTAGTTTATCTGATTCCACAGTGCCAAAATCCCTCCTTCAGCATTCATTCATGACACAGACCTATACTATATGCAGTTAGTCAAGCTCTCTCAATTTTGGCTATTATAAAAATCCTTAATCCCTTCCAAGAGATGAATGATCATAAAAAATAAATCTATCAAGGCAGCAGTTCAAATTTCTTTCAATGTCCCATAAAATAAAGATTCAGGGACACTTATGTCTGTTACCTTATTTATTTTATCCTTTCACAAGCTTCCACATAGTAGTTTATGATGCAGCTAAGACATTTTTTTCCTTCCTAATCCCAAACTAGTGGAAAGATACTTAAGATACTGTAATTATCTTACTTGCTCTTCTGTTTTTTTTATTTCTCTGTGTCAAGTAATTCTTAATAAAACTTGTACAAAATTATCTGTTACCTCTTACAAAGTGATTTTTTAAAATTTCTTGCTAGAAATCTGTACTAGTATCTCACTGTAACTTTGACATGTTTGTATATAGAATAAAAATATTTTACATGCATTTAATATTTACTTGTTTATATAAATGCTCATGACATTTTCTCATTTAGACACAAATTTTCAATTTCGTATTTAACCCTGTAAAAGGCACTTTTATTTGCAAACATGCACACCACTTCAGAAAAACATACTTTTTCTGCTTTATAATTTTGCAGCACAATAGCTTTATGTCTAATTTTATCTCTAATGTTCAAGGAAGAAAAAGAAGAAAATGTAAGGAAAAAAAAAAAAAAAGAAGAAATATGTTTTTTTTTAAT